>OX457043.1:55000386-55030386 GCA_949752735.1 Lumbricus terrestris
TAGCGTTGCCCTCCTCCTTTATCCAGACTTGGGACTGGCACTGGCAGACTGCAAACAAAGGTAAAGTAGGGACTAGTATAGGATCCCTTTGTCTACTTATTTTTCGTGCTTGCAGACTTCCCACGCAAATATTCTCTGCCACATTTCAATCGCATCTCAAGATCTATCTTTTCCAAACATCATGCGACTGCCTTTGACTTTTGAACTTAGATCTATATGGAGGCCCAACAGAGCCCCTTTCTTCAGTCTCGGTTCACTTTGGCGCTAAAAAATCGTCTTATTCTCAGCATAATTTTTTTTATTACTGTTGTTGTAAGTGCTACAGTTTCGACAATTCAGTTATGACATACATTTGTTTGTATGTGGACTTGTTATAGCGCCCCTTCACGCATGGGCGCCCGCACATAGGGGCAAGGGGGGGCACTTGCCCCCCCCTGGAAAATTGACACCAATTTTTCTAACTACTACTTTTGGGTTTTAAGAAATTTCTTTCCATTAAAATACTATTGTTACGAATGATACATTTCAGTGAAAGTATAAAAATCTCTCTAGAAATAAAGAAGCTCTTAATTTTCTGCCTTGCATTTTTTCAAGCTCTTGCTGAAAACGGTTACAATGACTTTTAAGTTTTAACTCTCCCGCGAGTGCCCATGCAAGTGGTATTCCTATCGATTATGGCCTACTTGTCTGGAATCTCGCTGTAGACTAATGCAATTTTTCCCAACTGCACAAAAATTAATTACCAATTAAGTCAAGCTGCATTTTGTCCATTTTGCATGCTACCAGTACAGAATTTAGGTAGGTCAAGCTGTGGAGAAACTTGGATAATTGACTCTGGTTATCACGCCTCGAGATTTTCTCCCAAAACCAAAAGAATAATTGATACCCTATTCTTCTGATCCTCGGGATCCTCCACCTTCCTAAACGACACCTGCATTAACATCTGACCCTCTGGCTACCGGACTCGAACCTCTTTCTTGACTACCCTTTGAACAGCCTGCTGACTCGATGGAGCGCTTCTGAATAAGCTGGTGCCCTACAATTGACTCTGGAGTAGCAATTTAGAAGTTTAGAAATTACGATTAAAATATAGAAGTAACTTGATGGAGCACTTGCCTCTTTAAAACTGATACCTGTTTTTCGTTCGTTCATTTATTTATTCATTCATTATATAGCGCCCCATCAAAAACTATGTTTTGACATACTACTTTTGATTATTAATAAATTTCTCCGCCCTAAGAAAACTATTCATATTGAAATGATATATGCCTACACAAAATGAGACTGAGAAATATGCATTAAGAAACCTCTTTGAAAAATACCCGTGTTCTCACTTTCCAGCTTTGCAATTTTTAAGCTCTTGCGACTAAGAAATTTAACTGTGACCATCTTATAAAATTTTGCCCCCCCCCTGCAAAAATTTCTGCGGGCGCCCATGCCTTCACGCTCTCTATTCAGAGGCGCTCCCGAATGCAGAGCGGACACTGCGTCTGAGTTTCACGCCGAAGCGCTGAGCAATTGTGAGTGAAGGACTTGCCCAAGGTCCTTACGCGGCGAGGTGGATTCTAACCCCGAACCTTCCGGCTTCAAGGCAACGACGCCACCACTACACCACCGCGCCCCACAATTGTAGGCTACAACCATTGTTAGTTACTTCAAAAAGACAATCCGCAACGTCACTTTCATTATGAAAGAGGTAAATTATTAATAAATTTGAATTTAAAAATGTAGACGACATGCGTTTATTGTTACGCCACTTCGATCAAGAAGCGTTTACATTTTGATAGTTAAACAAATTAGGCTAAAATTTAGAGAATACAAACCTATTGTTACGTCATTTCAATTTTAGACACACGACTGTTTGGTACGATTTTAAATTTAGAGTTACAAAATTAATAATTTTCGTCATTTCAATGAAGAACCTCACGTCTATTGTTGGTAGGCCTAATTCTAAACTATCATCGTTATCGTCATTGTTAGCCTATCGTTGTCGTTATCGCTATTGTTCTTGTTATCATCATTATCGTCGTCGTCATCGTTTTCGTCATCATCATCCTCATCATCATCATCATCATCATCATCATCATCATCATCATCATCATCGTCATCGTCATCGTCATCGTCATCGTCGTCGTCGTCATCGTCGTCGTCATCGTCAGCTTCATCATCGTCATCGTCATCGTCATCGTCATCGTCATCATCATCATCATCATCATCATCATCATCATCATCATCATCATCATCATCATCATCATCATCATCATCATCATCATCATCATCATCATTATTAATGCACACAATGTAATTATGGTGTACATACTGATATGGTTGAGCTGTTGACTGATGGTGGCTTTTTCCGGTTCTTCCACGTCTCCACGACTCACATGAAACTGGATCGACCAGGCGAGTACATCCATCAGGTCCTCTACCACCTGGAAAAGCCGGTCTCCCTCCGCTCCAGGTGGCGAGGAATACTCCCACGCCTCCTCGTTCCTCTCGTTCAGTAGATTGTCAATGACCTCTGTTGCCAGCTGTGGGAATGACAGGCATGGAAAACCTCATAGGTAAGTGGTATGTCACGGCAAGCAAAGACAATGTATGGTAATTAATAAAGGAATGGTTTGGTACTGTTAGATAAAAGAGCTGAACTTTTTAGTCAGGTCTAGAGCTAGATCTAGGCTGGACTAGCATTTACGACCCCTCCATGAACGCCAACCCTGGAGTAGAGGCAAGATAGAAGCGTTAATGTAATGAACGTATATGATAAGTTAAAAGTAATAACGGCTGGGAAGAAAGGTACCTTATGAGGGCCCCATATAAGGTACCTTTCTTCCCAGCAGATTATAAGTTAAAGAAATATGGTAAGTTAAATGGAATATACATGTAAGTTAAAGAACTTATGGTAAGTTAAAGAAAATATGGCAGATGAAAATACTATGGTGATGAGTTACAGAAAATATGGTGTGTTAAAAAGTATGGTAGGCTTAAGGTAAAGAAGGTACGGTAAGGCGAGGATGGTGAAGATTTTGTAAGTTAAGGCAAGGTTAATAATATTGAGGGAATGAGACCACGGTAAGGTTAAAAACTAGCCAACAGGCAACAATGCGAGTCGACGTAGGTCTATACTGTTTGTTATTGATACTGTGTTTATAATAGACTGACTTGAGCGAAGCTGTTGGTGTCTTTCCAACTCGGGTAAAGAGTCTTATCGTGGTTTCGACTCAATCCGTATTTGTAGACGGAGGCGTGCATCGAAAATCTCTCGATTGTAGCCAGCTGAAGGCAAGAAAACAGAAAACAATGACTGGCGTTTTGTTCGTAAATGCAATGTCAAAATATCTAAATTGCGGCTTGCAATAATTATAACACATGGACACTGTCTGGATATTATTAACACGAATTGTCATTTATCTTAATATAATATGATCGTCATCCGTATCTTGCTGCATTTCGTTTGATTTCTTGCGTCAAAATGCATCTCGTCTTTACGTTTTCTGTCATTTTTGTGTGCAGGTCATATAAAAAACATATTTCAATATAATTATGTAGCCTATCACTGTGTCTCTCTCTGTCTGTATCATCATATGAAATAAAATCTTATTGTTTTCTTCATGCGTATAGAGAACAAAATGCATTATTTTGATATTTCTATTAACAACCTGTGTTCTTATCACGTTTCGCAGCATCTCGATAACGGTTGCGACATCTAGGATGTTATTGTACTGCTGCCCGGAAGTTCGATTACGCAACATCCGGAGCACGTGACCAATCATGTTTTCGTTCAGAGGTGAACCGTTCAGCAGTTTGTTCACCTGTTGTTAAGATCAATAAAATCAAAACAGATGAGTGGTACCCAACTATATTAATTAGTTAACGATGATAATAATTACTAATAATAATCATTAATAGTTAATTAATAATTATTAATTAGTTAACGATGATAAAAATTAATATGCATATAAAGGGCGAGACCTGCTGCTTGAGGCTGAGCTCTTCATCTGCTATGCAATAGTCGAGAACCGGTTCAGACCAGACGCCCTCGTTCTGAGCCGTACGAAGACAACGACGATGCACAAACCCTGCAACACACAACAACAACAACAACAACAACAACAACAACAACAACAACGACGACGACGACGACGATATTCACCTACAACTAGGCCTACTACAGAATATTATCATGATTCTAAATGAGGCGCCACAGAAATCGCCCATTGAATTTACGATACGAATTCAGACTTTATACACACACACACGCCAGCACGCGTGCACACACACGCACCTACGAGCACACACGCGCGCGCACGCACGCACGCACAGAGACACACACGCACGCACACACGCGCGCACACACACTCGCACATACACTAATCTGCACAAAGACACACTCACCCACACACACGCACGCACACACGCGCACACATCTACATGCACACACACGCACGCACACATACACAATATTACACATGCATACACAAATACACACGCACCCACAGACAAGCACGCACACACTCACGCACAAACACACGCGCGCACAAACACATACCAACACACATAAAAACACAAACTCATACACAAACACACACACACACACACACACACCCATAAACGACAAATTACACAATTTTATAAGTCCTAACTGTGACTATAATATTGTCCTTGTAGGCTATTTGTTCTGTTAGTAGTTAAGATGTAGCCTTTGATTGTCTTCCATCATCTGCGTTCTTGTGAATTATTGTTGCAGTTGCATTACTGTAGGCCTACTGTATAATAATAATGACCGGTTGCAGTGACTATGTCAACCGGATTGTTTTCAATAAAGAAAATATCATTATGACTATGCATATTGCATAGGCGCTTAATAAAAAAATGTTGATTTTATACTCTTTTCTCCGTCAACGATAAGTAGAAATCGTTACAAACGACATTATTTAAACACCTTTTTCATAGTGTCTTTGTTCGCAGTAAATAACAGCCACAAGGCTGACGACGATTATGGTTTCTTCATTGAGGATATGAACAGTTTAAAAGAGTACATGTAGTATTTGAAATCAGAATTATATGCATTGGAGATTTTTAACCAAAATTGCTATTGGTGTTACAGTTTAAATTAGTGTTGTGAGACAATAATCGATGAAAAACAATGTTGCTTAAATTGCATTAGATGATCCTGTTGTCACAATCTATGCGCATGGAAAATGTTAGATGGATTCCTTTAAGTTGTTAATGATTGAACATTGATGAAATTGTGAAGATTCATTCAGACACCAGATGGTGTTTCAGGATGCTATAAATTTTTATTCAATGCATTGTATATTTTCTGTTTTATCGTCAACCGCCATTGATGTCATAGGACGGCGTTAAACTTGGGAATAATAAATTTAAAATACAAAGCTAGTAATAATAATATTATTATTAGTTCTTCAACAGTTGCTATGGCGTGAAGTTGAGAACTTTGTGCGGAGTCAAGGGCGGATCCAGGGGGGGGCCAATCCGGCCATGGCCCCCCCCATTTCAAAAATTTCTTTTTTTTGACCAGCTATTTTGCTCGGAAAGTAGACGTGGCCCCCCCCAAAAAGTAGTTCCATGGGACTTTGGCCCCCCCCCTTCGAAAATTTCTGTATCCGCCCTTGTGCGGAGTAAAATATAAATTACAGTTAAACTGACAACGCACTATCAGCCGACCTAAAGTACTGAAATTTATTTAATTTAATGTAGTGTATTGTATATTATTACCGCATTCCGTTGTATTACATGGCATTAGTCATCAGTGCATAACGAAATAATGGACATCATTGCTCAGTCGATGACTGAAATTCAGATATACTGTCCATCCATCGATCATCTAGGCCTATCCATTCATCCATATATTCAACCATACAACCATCCATCCATCCATCCATCCATCATCCATCATTCATCCATTCACTCAGTCATCTCTCATCCATCCATCCGCCCATCCATCCATCCATCCATCCATCCATGCATCATCTATCCACCAATCATCCATATATTCAACCATACAACCATTCATCCATCTATCCACCAATCATCCATATATTCAACCATACAACCATTCATCCATCTATCCATCCATTTATCATCCATCTTTCATCCATCCACTCAGTCATCTCTCATCCATCCATCCACCCATCATCCATCCATCCATCATCCATCCACCGATCATCCATCCATTCATCATCCATCATCCATCCATTATCCATCCATCCATCATCCATCCATCCATCCACCCATCTATCCATCCATCCCAAAAACCACCCTCATCCCTCCATCCATTCCTCATTCCTTCTTCGTCACAAACTTATATAGCGCCACGTTGAATAAATACTTGTCTGGTTCGACTGCAACGTCATCGTCTGGCGTCCAGGACAGACCATCATCACGTGGTTAGCTGTTGGCGTTCGCACCCACCGGATGTTGCTTAGGATCTCCTCGCGACACCGCGCACCTGCCACACGCACACCCACACCATCCAAAGAATGCATAAATCATACATGCATAATTATGCAAGTTTAAAATGTATATAATGCATGAACAGATGAATATACATAATAATACATGCATGTTCATTTGTTCATTCATTCGTTCAAAATTCATGTAGCTATTCATAAATTGAAGAGGGGAACTACTCAGAAGCGCTCCCGTCTCCAACGCTCGCTAATTCTCTTGGTTTTCAAGAACTTGTATGACAATTACTATCTAACTGGATGCTGTCCAGGCGGCTGTTTCAGAGTCACATTTAGGCGCGTTTCAAATTTACCTACTAATATTTGTGACAACTGCATGGATGTATTGACGGATGAATTGTTGGATGAATTGACGAACGGGCGGGTGGACGAATGGATGAATGAGGAGGCGACATTGAAAAAAATGAAAAGAAATGGGTTGGTAGGAGAGTAGATTCTAACCGTTAACTCGGCTGCAGAATTGGTCACAGGTGACGACAAGATCTTTTTCGGAATAGCATCTCTCCCCATCTACAAAGATAATTGCAGATATTAATCAATAATTTCATTGATATCAACACACCTTCCTACCTTCAGTCACATCTAACTTCTTACATTCCTCCTCGTTGCTTGCGATCGTCGGGCACAAGTCTTTTAGCTGAACCCCGATGGACTCGCGTGCAATTCATGCCTCTGCACCCACTGCCACCCAGGGATGGAATCGGCTTCATCTCTCTCTTCGAAGCCCAATTTCACTTCCTTCATTCAGAGAGCGGCTCAAAACACATTGCTTCTAATTTACTTTCAAGCACATTGATCTCTAATTGTGGCGGCTAACGGTCCTTTATAATTGCATTGTGCATTGTATTGTTCCGATCATGACTGTATTGTATTTGTGTAGTGTGTATTGTATTGGAATTGTATTGCATTGGCATTGTATTGCGCTGGCATTGTATAGCGTTGTGTATTGTACTGGCATCCTATTGTATTGTATTGTTCTGGCATTGTATTGCACTGGTATTGTATTGAATTGTATTGTATACTGGTGTTGTACTAAATTGTGTTGTGTTGAGCGGTTCTTTGCTGTTCTGTATTGTATTGTATTTAATTGTCTTGCATTGCATTGTATTGTATTGCACAGATTTCCATCCATCCCTGCAGTCGAGTCCTACCATAGATCTGTGTCGGCCACCTGATCCTCATCGCGCCCCTCGTCCCACTCCTGAAGTCCGCCCACTGGATCGCATCCCCGCACCACATCAGCGTACAGTCGCCGAAGACCGAGAGGCTCTCGTCAAGGTCAAGCACCCGACGCCAGACGTTGACGAAGCCAAGGTCACCGAGGAAGGCACAGCAGGAGTCGCGGGACCTCGAGGTCTCCTGCCGCAGAGCCTTCGAGGTCTGGCCAAGGATCAGCTCCCCACCGGAACTGATCGTATGGTTGAGCGTTCGGGGTAGGAAGCCAGAAGCCTGCGATTGGCCACCGTTGACCAATAGGTTCCAGGATCCATCTGAAACAGAAGCAGCAGCAGCGACTTTGATCATTCAAATAATAATGGGATTATCATTGTGGGGCGCGGTGGTGTAGTGGGTATGTTCTTTGCCTTGCAGCCGGAGGATTGTAGGTTCGAATCCACCTCAAGTCGCCGCGAAGGGACCTTGGGCAAGTCCTTCACTCGCAATTGCTCGGCGCTTCGGCGTTAAACTCCGATGCAGTGTCTGCGCTACAGTCGGGAGCGCCTCTGAGTAGTGAACTTGAAGGGCGCTATGACAAGTGCACATACAAACAAGCAAACAATTGCACTATATTATCACAGCCGAGGCCCAAACATTAGTGGTGTGGTGTTGATTATGATTGTCTTAACAATTGGGTACAACGTTAAATGACCACCACTGAATTATCTTTCTTTACTTGCCTTCTTTATCAAACCTTCTTTCCAAATCTCAATGCACTTTCCTTTTTTCCTTTTTAAGCTTTCCTTAACCACTTTATCTGCTTTACCATTCATCAAAATCTTCTGCTGCCATCATTCTCAGCGCTCCGTTACAATCCTTCTCGATTATTCCAGTATCCTGCCCAGTGATATTTTAGTTCTTAGATTAATTTTACTTCTAATTCTTATTCACTTCTGTTGACGTGATTTTACTTCCACTTCTACTCCTAGTTCTCAAATAATTTTACTTCTAGTTCTTATTCACTTCTGTTGACGTGATTTTACTTCCACTTCTACTTCTAGTTCTCAAATAATTTTTCTTCTAGTTCTTATTCACTTCTACTAGAGCAATTTTGCTTCTACTTCTACTTCCAGTTCTCAGATAATTTCACTTCTTCTTCCAGTTAGAGTTTAGACATAATTTTACTTATCCGTGCACTTGTCAGTTTTCTCGCTCTTGCAATCTGCCAATTTAGCTTATTTATAGTCACGATGATAGACCTAATGCTTTCTGCGTGATGACACTTTTAGAAGCTTGGAATTTAAGGCTATGATATAAACTTAAAAAGCTTCAAGTTTGTGGGTGCTTTTCTGGTGATTAAACTCCAGGCTTGGGACCAATTTTGTCGAATACATGGTTTTCATTGCCAGAAGGCCGATGGCATCCGTGTCTCATGATAAAGAAGGGACTTGTGACCTGCAAGCCCAGGTTACGGGCCGAGGGAATTAATGTTCCTGCTATGCATGTGGGGGATCCATAGAATAATGATAACATAACTCAACTGGCGTTAAGAGCAGAACATCAGGTAGGATGCGGGATAGATTCCCGCTATCATACCAAAGTTCCGCTCAGTCTATCATTTGCTAGAACGCTTGATAACACTAGTCTGGCTATGAATACAAAGAACTAAACATCCCAAAGTGCGATATTGCAATGTGAATTAATCAGAATTAGAAGTTGGACGACTATTCACATAGTACTAACAAGATTTTACATAGGCCTAACTAAATAAAGGTGACAAACAAAGCATGTTATCAACGAGAATGTTTTGTAACTGTAAACTCTACGGCTTATTTTTTTACCTCAGATTAAACAAAGTGGTCCATTTCCTGCTTTGCTCTCAAAATATGTTGTGACAGAAATTGTTCAAGCCTGATATAAATATTTCACCCTGGATATTAAATCAGGTCCTGGCCAGAGAATTCTGTTCCCGGTTTCTCTCTCCAAAGGCAATCCTATGCGCTTCTCTACACCAGAGACAACCGGTTGTAGGACATTAGCCCCCCTGGACATTATCCCCCCCGGACATTATCCCCCCCGGACATTAGCCCCCCCGGACATTTCCCCCCCCGATTTTGCGTAGGACATTAGCCCCCCCGGACAAAGTCCCCCCCCCTATGTGCAAATCGTAGAATAATGCCGTAACCGATAAGACTTGTTAAATGGAAGCTGGATGAAGGTATTTTTATATCTGAAATAGAAGATGGATTGATGAAAATACGCAAGTTAAATAGAAGCTGGATGAAGGTATTTTTTGATCTTAAACAGAAGCTGGATTGATGAAAAAATGCAAGTCAAATAGAAGCTGGATGAAGGTATTTTTTGACCTTAAATAGAAGATGGATTGATGAAAAAATGCAAGCTAAATAGAAGCTGGATGAAGGTATTTTTTGATCTTAAATAGACGCTTTATTGATGAAAAAACGCAAGTTAAATAGAAGCTGGATGAAGGTATTTTTTGATCTTAAATAGAAGCTGGATTGATGAAAAAATGCAAGTCAAATAGAAGTTGGATGAAGGTATTTTTTTTTACCTTAAATAGAAGCTGGATTCATTTAACATAGGCCCATTGTTACATTTTGTGCATCATTTTAGGTAATGATATCATAGACCGGGGGGGAAAATGTCCTACCCCGGGGGGGATAATGTCCGGGGGGGCTAATGTCCGGGGGGGATAATGTCCGGGGGGGATAATGTCCAGGGGGGCTAATGTCCGTTTCCCGAGACAACCACCCTCCTTTTCATAGCCAGCTACAACTAAACAGTCTTTCTTGCCAGCGGACTGCGTCTGTTCAGTCTCACGTACGTGCCTGACTCTTGTCTCTCCTTATTCACAGGCCAATCATATCTTACCTAACACCAATGGTGACCCTGCCAGTCGGCCCTGGTTTCCTCATCCCCTCAGCCCTGCATTACCCCAATTTGCATATCAAAAAGCTCCAAGGTTCTTGCGTGGATTGACCGAATAGCCCATAACTCCAAACCGGTCTAGACTAGTTTAGAGCCATAATTATGACCCCGGGAATACAGGTAAAACGCCTCTTTGTTCTGTGACTAATCTGCTTCCTCACATGACTAAAATACGGCCCATAAAAATCAGAAGTCTCTTCATTTTCGTTCTCAAAATATTTATACTTCTTATTCTTATTCACTTCTGAATGTTCTAATTCCACTTCTTATTCTATTCTCGTTCTTAAAATAATTATACTTCTTATTCTTATTCACTTCTGAAGGTCTTAATTCCACTTCTTATTCTATTCTCGTTCTTAAAATAATTTTTATTCTACTTCTACTTCTGCTGAACGAAAATACAATAATTATTATTCTTATTCTACTTCTTATTCACGAAAATATCACTGATCCTGCCTCTCAATCTGATGGTAAGATCAAGAAAGAAAGTAATGGTAGATCACGAAGAGAGGTAAGGTGAGATTCTTAATTCTTACCCTACCTTTCTTACCTTCATCTCCTGCTACGGTCATCTATGAAAGAGATCGGATATATACTGACCAAGCGATGACCATGTCCAGAGCACATGTGTCCACTGCGATGCGTTCAGCCGGACGCTGGACACTGCAGCCTCGGAGTGGACCTTCATCCTCAGAGTGGGACCACTCGTGAACTGGAACAGCTCGTTGCCTTGGAGGTCCGTGTAGGATAGGAGGGTGCCTGGGTGGTCGGGGAGGAGTACCCGGACCCAGAAGGAGACGGACAGGGACCGAAGGAATGGAAAGGGTTTGTTGACGAGGAGACTGTAGCGGAGAGGTCGTTCACTGGAGAACTCGAAGAGGGAGTCAAGACCGTTGGCTGAGGAAGAAAGACAAAGAAACGATTCAGACAATGACTGACCTATCTAATAACTTACTTGCCGACCACTCAGCTACTCCATCTGATTCAGTCAGTGAGTCATTCTGTCCGTCATAAAGTCAGTCTTTGAGTAGGTAAGTCAGACGGGCATTCGGTCAAAAAATCAGTCAATGAGTAAGTAAATAAGTATGTCGGCCAGTCAATTTGTCACAAAATCAGTCAATCGGGCAGTCAGCCAGTCAGCTAGTTGGTAGGTCAATCAGTCAGTGAGTCTGTCATTCACATAACTATCAACCCTGTCAATAAGTCGACTAACTGCTCTCTCTGATCAACGAACAAAAACGCTATAAGAACTCGACGCTTGACTCAAAATTTCAACCAGCAACTTACTCGCAATCGCACGAGTAAACTCTAAACTTATAAAGCGCTACTCGAAAGCCAAGCGTGGGGCACCAGCCTATTCACGAGCGCTGCGTTGCGTCAAAAGGGTTGCCCGTAAGAGTAGTCCAAAGGTGGTCCGCGTCGAGTAACCATAATATATAGGATGATAGATATAGCCTGCCGACCTACCACCGCATCATGCCCTACACCATCTTACCAACCGCAGGACATCGAAAGACTTTAGAATACTTTCCATAACCTCATACACCATACTTAACAAAGCCTCTTTCCAGATCTGTTCCTACATCACTCTGTCTGTCTCTATTTGTCTCTGTCTCTCCTCAAAAAACCTATTTCTTCTCTCTGGGTACTCACACACTATTGAATGGCCAATGGTCAATGCAATGGGCGGCGCTATATAAATTTCAAATTACATTACATGACATACACCTCACCATGGTCCAGCAGAGGAGTTTGCTGTAGCCGGCGCATCCTATTGGAATATGTTGCCCAACGACCTACAACATAAGTTAATCAGCCTCTCCCTGCCTCTATCCCACATACGTTTCAAGACCATTTTTCACCATCGTTCCATTAGGTCTGGAGTGTCTCTCTCGCTTTAAGTGGCTCTATATAAATACGCAACTAATAGTAATCGAAGTCTTACTAAAACGCCACTAAAGCCAAGTGCAGGGCACCAGCTTATTCACGAGCGAAACGCTCGTCGTTTGACTCTTACCGACGCACATCTTCGTGTTCCACGTGAAGCCGGGTCCACACTCGCACGAGTACTTGTCGGGAAGATTGATGCATTTCGGGTAGAAGTAGTAGTTCGGATGACGGATGGCGTATCGGTTCTCTGGTAGGAAGAAAAGCAGCATAGTAAATGCATTCCTCTGGTTACCATGGAGATGTTGTCAGTGATTAGTCATTACGCAAGCAGGCGTGTATACGTCCTTAAGAAGAGCACGTTATAGACTTGTATAGGCCTATACATGTGTGGTCACATTATTTTTGATCTGATCTTGTGCAAGATCCTTGGAGTTAATCGTAGACGAAAATATGAAGACAGTTAAAAAAAATTGTCTAATGTAATCTATTTTGTTCAATCTTATCTATTTGGTATTAGTTCAATCTATTTAGCATAATTTGACCCGTTTGTTTATACCGTCCCGTTGCCTATGCACTCCTGCTGATAATAATTACAGCTCAAGTAGTTTATTTTATTTTATTTTATTGGAACATTGTACTCATATTGATTGTTGCGAAGATGTGGTGGGACGCGGTGATGCAGAGGAATGCTCGGTGTCCTGCAGACGGAAGGTTGTGGGTTCGAATCCACCTCAAGACGCCGCGTATCGACCCTGAGCAAGTCCTTAACTCGCAATTGTCCATGCACTCTGGCGTAAACTCTGATTCAGTGCCCACGCTATTAGAGTGCCTCTGAGTAGCTATCTTGAATGGGCGCTATAACAAGTGCTCATAAACGCGGTTACATGTATATGCACCATAATGCGGATATGCAAGTGCTGAATAAAGGATGGGCTACACTTACATAGTTACGTGTTTAATATAATTTCATATAATCCTATCTACTCTATAGAATCCATCTAGTAAAGAGATTCTGTATTCGTATTCGCTCCTAATAATCAAATCAGCTGCAATAATTATTGTATTTTTCATCCAATCTGAGCCTAATCCAATCATATAGTGTTGTCACTTTTCTAAATCATATATATTTATTGCATTTACCTACCTAAGGTAGTGCTGAGGCTGCTCAAGGTTAAAACGATCCAGCAAATAAAATGCGAACTCCGCATTGGCAGACGAAATCGACTGCAACCGTTGACCTCAGCGGCTGAGAGCAGACCGAAACGATTGCCCGCCGTTGCATCCATCCCTATAAGGATATCACGTGACCGGCAGCTGCAACCCGGATGACGAGCAGTACGCATGCGTCGTTGGAGATAAGACTCTTTCTCCGTTTCATTCCTCCTGTCTCTGCCAGCGTTCTTCAGTTCATTAGCCTGTTGGAAAGAGATTAAAAGCGGTTGATGAGAAAGATTTGATTGCTGCAACTATAATTCTTCTGGCTTCAATCCAACGACATCTATTATAGGATAGCGCTATAAAAATTAACAGAGCAGCGGCTATGAAATTATGATCCGCTAGGGAAGCAGAGTGGCATGCTGTTCGGAGAAGGAAACTTGAATCCAATCTTAGTAGAGGTTCTTAAATCAGTTGCTGATAAAATGGATGAATGTTAAGTAAGTTCGTTGATGGTTTAGCTACGGGTCTGCGGGATCTCGCCGGTGTAGACACTCTGCTAGTTAATTGAACAGTTAATCTTAATTTACATGTTGTAAGCTAAATATCATAACTACATGCATCCACATATGGAAGCCAGTGCACAAGACGGAGATTCCCCTCTGGAATTTGACACCAATATTTAACTACTACATTTTGGTTTCTAAAAAATTCCTCACACTAGAGCCATAATGATATTACTTATAGTACTGATCACCTATCTTTTGAGCCGTGGCTGGGCTGGGAGCGCCTCTGAGTAGATTTCTTGAAGGGGCGCTATATAAGTTTTCGGAATGAATGAATGATATTACTGATATACAAAGTGGAACAGAGGAATTCGCAGTCAGAAATCTGTAAATGAAAAATATCTCTGTTCTTAATTTCCTGTTTTGCGTTCTCAAACTCCAGCTAGAACATTTAACTGTGGCCATTAGTTTACAGTGTCGTGTGTGTGTGTGTGTGTTTGTGTGTGCGCGCGTGTGTGTGTGTGTGTGTGTTTGTGTGTGTGTGTGTGTGTGTGTGTGTGCGTGTGCGTGTGTATGTGTATGTGTAATATACACGCCCAAAGCAACACACAGTTGTGTATGGAATTTATGGATGCATGCCTTCCTGTGTGTGCGTGTGTGTGCGTGCATGCACGCGTGTGTGCATGCGCGTGTGTGCGTTTATACGCGTCGCGTGCTATGTGTGCGTTCGTGCTATGTGTATGCTTGTGTGTGTGTGTGTGTGTGTGTGTGTGTGTGTTGTGTGTGTGTGTGTGTGCTTGTGTGTCTTTACGTGTGTGTGTGTACGTGTGTTTGTACGTATGTGTGTGTGCGTTCGTGTTTATGTGTCTGTGTGTGAATGTGTCCGCGTGCCTACGAAATTGTATAATTATTGCAGTGGCTTTGTGCGTCGTCGTCTATCGAACTGTTGTCCACTTTATTCGTCATCGCGTGACGCAGCAGCCGCAGCAGACGATCGCTTTCAAAGCAGACGACGAGAGTTGATGCACCAGTGCAAGATGCGTCCGTCGAGATTAGCCACCGAACGCCACTGCACAACATTGTATCAATTATTCTCAGGCGACGACCGACTCAAAGCACCTGCCCGATAATCTCCATTCCATGCCTCTTCCTATTCTTCTTCATTCCTCCACTCATCGCTCTCTCTCTCTATGCTTCCTCTACATTTCTCATTCTCTTCCGTTGGCTCCACGTCCTTTGCATCCTTCTCTTTTTCCAATCCTCCAGTGTCTTTTGTTTTTCTTCATCCGCCACATCTTTGTAGGCTACTCCTCATTTCAATACCTCTCGACCTCTATCCGCACATTAATCGTCCGATTTATCTTAAACCAATTGCAATTATATTCTCCCTTTCCACTTCAACCTTTTCCGCCACCTCCTCTTTTATCTCTCCTCCTCATTCAACTCCATCTCTTCTATCTCCAACTCGATTTGCTCTTCTCTCCCAATTCTTTCTCTGCCACCTCCTCTTCTTTCAATTCTTCCTGCTCAACTCTTCTTCCCCCTTCTTCTTTACCACGTCCTCCTCTTTCACCTAAATTTCCAGCTCCTACTATTCCATTTCTTCTCTTCCATCACCTCTTGACTCCTCTCCCACCTCCTCCTCTTCCACGTTCTCTTCTTCGACCTCCTCCTCTTCCATTTCATTGTGCACCATCGTCCTCGTCGTCCTCTTCCACCTCATTTCCCATCTCCTTCTCTTTCATTTTCTCCGTTACCATCTTCTACTGTTCCACCTCATCTCTTTCCAACATCCTCTTCCAACCCCTACTCCTCCATCTCTTCCACCTTCTCCTCCTTTTCCACATCCTCCTCCTCTTCTACATACTCTACTTCCACCTCCCCTCTTCCAGCGCCTCTTTTGCACTATCATCATCATCATCTTCTTCCTCCATTTCCACTTTCCCACGCCGGCAGGACACGTATTACCAGGGAGAACAAAGGTCAGTGGTTGTGTCATACAGCTAGCCATTAAATCATCCAATGTTTTACATCATCAGGAAGGACGCATCATTACCGGGTCATAGGCTAGGTCACCGCAAACAGACGTCACAACATCAGACAATTTACATCCATTATTCAACAATCCGGTTGACAGACCGCAACCGGTTACAGCGTACAATTATGCAGTTAAAACAATTCACAAGAACACAGATCACAGAATACACAAATCTTAGCTATAGACATAGCCTACTAGCAAAACAGACAGCCTGCAACAACTTGCAACAGACGGGCAGACAGACATACAAACAGACAGACAGACAAACAAACAGACAGACAGATAGATAGACAGATTGTACAGACAGGCAAAATATTATGACTAGAGGTATTCATAACTAAATCACTCAACTCTTACCTTAACATAATAATATACCTAACCGTAACGGATTAACGCTTTCGTTTATGACGTCACATATCAGCGTCACCATGGTTACCGCTGAAAAACATGGCGCATTCAACGAATTCTCGGATCGGTTCAAATTGAAAATAGACGCTTTGCAGCATTCTAGGGTTTCACGTTTTCTTTCAAGGGAAATCGAAAATTACACGCGTTGATTATCGCTTTTGAAAAATAGTCTGAGGCGGTTGGACTGTTTGGGCACATGATTAGAATATATTACCCACCGTATACGCTCACCGGTAACTTATCTGTAGTTTACCGGGAACTTACCTTAAGCGCTCAGAAAGTTACCGCTTAGTGGAAACTTAGACCTGTGTTATACGGAGTTGTGATATTGTGGCTACCAAACGATAAACCTGTGGCTTAGCGAAGAGTTACATAAGGCCGCATTAAGGCGTATCTGGAAATTACTTGGAAGCTGCTTGTGGCTTAACGGAAATCTCTGGACCTTGGCGTAAGCTGGAAGAACTATATCGAGTCGTCTGAATCTGAGGTGCAAGGACCGCGATGTCTTTCTCGAAGGCTCCGATCCGACGCTTCAACGAGGTGCAGTCACATTCACCCCCAGTCGGGAGCTACGACCCGAAGTTCGAGGGTACGATCCCGAACCCCTATCCGAAAGGCGACTCGGCTTTTCCGATGCGCGGCGAGAGCTGGACGGGAAGCACACAGAGCCTGCTGTCCATGGCCTCTGGAAGACTGTCGTCAAGGTCGAGCTGTTACTCCGTGGCGAGCGAGAAGGTCGCGACTCGACTTCATTCCACTGGGTGTTTGGGAGTGCCGCAGCCCTGGGGTCGCCGACAGGGGAGGGTCTGGAGTGGAGGAATGGCCGGAGTAGGGACGGAGAGCGGAAGGTACGGATGGTCGGGGAGTATGTCTGCCAGGGCTGTGTCGGAGGTCACCGTTAAGAGCGGAATCGTCAAGGTCAGTGCCACGGATAGAGGTGGAAGAGGATGGTGGAAAGAGAAGCTTAAAGGCAAAGAGGCAAAGGCTCAGGGTGAGAAGTGCAAAGTTAACGTTGAGGACAAATATGTTGAGGCTAAGAGGAAGATCAGGGGCCTGGTCGTTCCAGAGATCGATGCTGGCAGACTCAGTGGTAGACTGAAGACGGAGGTCAGCGGCAAGGTCAAATGCGAGGACGGCCGAGGTGCAAGTGGAAAAGCTGCCAGTTCTGAGGTTCACGCTAAGGCCCATTGCCAGGCCACTGGAGAAACTTTCGTCCTTCACAAGGGCAAATCCAGGGGCATATCCAAGCACGCCCTTTCCGCTTCCCGAACACTGGAATACGTGAACAACCAGCTGGAATCGGCGGCGGTGGAAGTACCAACGGAGGATTGGAAACCGGGTGAAGGAACGACGTTTGGAAAGAGTAGCAGGTGGCGACCGGACAATCGCAAGCTCCAGCGCATCCGCCCAAGGAAGGACACAAGTCTTCGACTGATACGAGAGAACTGGTTGAAGAAGAAGCACGCCATTCCGGAAGCAGACCCAGAACATTCGAAACGAGGATCGGAATGCCTTCCAGAAGGGAATTCAGAGGAGCTACTCGTCGACGTCGCTGAACGAGTCACCCGCGCAGAGGACGAGGCGGAACTGCTGAGGAGCAGAGTGGAAGAACTGGAGAGGGAGAATGCCAATCTGGAGCACGCAACGGCGATGACGGAGAGGGATTTCGCCGTCGAGGTCGATTGGAGAACGGAGGAGTTGGAAAAGTCGGAGGCTCACGTGGAAAAGATTCGCGCTTCGAAACGTCGCGCTAAGCAGGATCTGAGGCAGGCCCAGACCGACTTGGAAGATCTTCGCCTGGAAAATCTCCGGACTACGTCGGCGCTGGAGAGTTCGCGGGCATCGGTGACCGCGCTGCGGTCGGGGGCGCAGCGGAGCGCGGAAGAGTTGGAAAGGGCGCTGCAACTGGTGGAAAATCTCCGTCTGGAAAATTCCAGGAAAGTGGAGGAACTAGAAAACTCGCAGCTGCTTGCGAGACATCTGAGAACGGAATACATCACAGCCTCTGATAAGCTGGAAAAGTCTGAATCGTTGGTGGACGACCTATCCGCCGAGATGATGACGAAGATTACGGAGCTGGAGAGATCGCTGGTCGTCAATAGAAATCTCCAGAAGGAAAACAGCGGAAAGACAGCAGCGTTGGAGAAATCGTGGAGGGTCATTCAGGATTTGCAGCAGGAAAACCAGAGATGCAGGGAAACGATTCGAAACTGCAAATCCTACGTCGGTGGTCGTCCAGCGGGAGAAGTTCGCAACACTAACCTTCCTCCCTCATGGTCTCTTCGGGGATCCGAAGGGGCGTTCAATCCAGGTAGCCATGCTGGACCAATGCTCCAGACAAAACAACGAAGGACGGTGATCGACGAGGATTGCGAGATGACTGAAGAGTTACAGGTGGAGAAAAACCCAAACGACGATAGATCTGTAATCGGAATTGAGATGATTCCAGGAACGCATTTAAAACCAGGACGCGATGTCGGAATCGAGTCATCGAGGGATGTGGTTCAGACGGGGTTTAAGTTGGCGGAGGACCTGCGGTTGCAGTTCGAGTCACCCGGGGTCTGGGGGAGTCGGAATAAAGTCCCGGAGAGTCTTAAAGACGAGCAAGTCGGTCGTCAGCTACGAAGCAGTCTGAGTTTTTGCGCCACCTCCGAATCGATCGAAGACAATCGTCAGCAGAAAGTGTCAGCTGTGAGGTCGGAGCCGATTCTGACCGAGGAACTCATGGCCATCTGCAACCAGATACAGATCCTAAGTCTTCGCAGACCAACAGAGGGAACCAGTTGTTTGGGAGCAGAGGGAAAATTGTCAGGAAATCAGGAGGAAGCGCTGGGAAATCCTGAGCTTTCCAGGGAATCGGAAAATCTAAATAAATGTAAAGAAAATCCTGGTTTTATGGATTTGGAAAGTCTGAGGACGTCACATCGATATCCTATTTTCACGGTGCCTGGATGTCATAGAACTCTCGAGAGTCTAAAACTACAGATACCCAAGGACACTGAGTTAAACGAGGAAGTTCTAAGTGAAACTGGCAAGGACTTTGAGAAGAACGATTCCAGTGAATTTCTAGAATCCTCGAATCCCGAATCGGGTCACATTGGAATTGAAGAGAGGAGCGATCATTCAATCTCCATCCACAATAACCAGAACGATCACAAAGACCTACTGGAGCTACTTCCAGAGGAAGACACCGCTAAGGACCTTGATGAAGGTCACCATCCAATCCGCGACGACCTGATCGCGGGAAAAGCCGCAGGTGATCGCGAAACTGTGGCAAACTGCAGCAGCGAGAATAAATGCATCAACGCAATCTCCACTCAGTTGAGGTTCTTCGAGGGAAACTCGTGTAGGAGCGGAACGACCGACAACAAGAGTAAAACCGACGGAAAATCGACGGAAGATGTCGGTCTGTACAAGTTGATTGGCGTCTACGATGAACGTTTGGACAGCTACCGTGAAAGATTCAACCCGAGGACCAGCGAGCATCGACGAGAGATGAAACTCCTAAAGCAGGCTCTATATCAGAGACACACAGAGAAGGTTGGAGAGGAACGTGCTCGGAACGGCGGAGAAAAGTTCGGAGAGAGCGACAGAGGAAGGAGGACAGGAAAGGAATTCTTCCCTGGAGAGACGTTCGAGATGGACGCGGAGGGGAAGGAACACCACGAACGGAAAGTCGGATGTAGATACGCTGGAAAACTCGGAGAGAAGTTCGACGGAGATTTTGAAGTGGAGGAGAAATTCGGGGATATGTTGGGAGACAGCGAGCGAGGTGTAGACACCGCCGGAGGCAACTGCGACCCCAGTGCAGTGCAGTGGAGGCGACGCTACGAGGATCTCTGGTCGGTGGCCGAACCTTTCAAGGACCTGCTGAGCGCCTTCAGCTCCCAGCGACGACTGCTTCAGGGTCGCAGGAACGCCGGGAAGGCCGAGATCGAGAAGCTGAGCCACGAGTTCACGAAGATTCTCAACCACGAGCATGAGAGACAGCGCATGGCTCAGATCGTTCAACTCCGGGACCAGAACTCGACGCTGAAGAAGGAGTTGGATCTGTTGAGGACGAAAGCAGACATGGCGGCGGATGTCATCCGAAGATGACTTCGGTCACGTGGTACAGAGGTCAGAGGGCAAGGCAGATTCTGGCGAACGATATATAAAGCTGTAGGTAAACCAGAAGACTGAGTCGTTTGGGATTTGTTTTGAAAACTAGGATTAGTTTTTGAGAGGCGGGTGAACCGTTGTTTGAAAGGATTAAGAAGTTCCGCTGTATTATTATAAATTCAATGAAATGGTTTATCGTTTCGTTTGAATTGAGATAAGATACTATGGGATTATTTACGCCGTTTAATTGTAGCGCCACTTCGATGTAGACTACTCATAAGCCCTCCCGACCAGCCACGGCTAAATAATAATAATTATTATGATGAGGACATCATTTTTCAGAACGAAACGCCTGCAAACGCACTGCGCTGCACATGTAAGAAGTTATGAACCAATCTTAATTTGTATCAATCTTAACCACTAACAGAACAGACAGCCGGCAATACAACAGTGCTAATAGAAGCCTACGAAAAGCACGTCTATCCTGCTGGGACTTCGGGAGTCGAACCCGGCTCCGCTGATCTCCATGCTAGTGTGCTATATCCAATGCGCATGCGTATAGACTTAATTATATTTATAATGTCTGTATACCTGTCTGTGTGCGTCCCTCCGTCTCTCTGCACATGTCTGTCTCTGTCTGTCTCTGTCTGTCTCTGTCTGTCTCTGTTTGTCTCTGTCTGTCTCTGTTTGTCTCTGACTGTCTCTGTATGTCTCTGACTGTCACTGTTTGTCTCTGTTTGTCTCTGTCTGTCTCTGTCTGTCTCTGTATGTCTCTGTTTGTCTCTGTCTGTCTGTGTCTGTCTCTGTCTGTCTCTGACTGTCACTGTTTGTCTCTGTCTGTCTCTGTTTGTCTCTGTCTGTCTATGTATGTCTCTGTCTATCTCTTATTGTCTCTGTCTGTTTCCATTTAATCCGTCATATAATTATTTTATCGAATTTCCAAATCGATAAATGTTTCCTTTAAACACAGTCATGGCGAACAAGCACAAACCCATCAGGCGCTATAAAAATTAAGCTGCACAGTCTTAATTAGAATGATATATATATATATGTGTGTGTGTGTGTGTATATATATACATACAGTATGTAGCGCAGTGTCAAAGCGTGTATACCACGCTGTTAGCCGTGTGTAATGTAGGCTAATGCTATAGTAAACGTAATACATGCATTATATGATAAGTTGCTATTCAAAATGGAAACAATAGTTGAATAGGATCCCGTTGGAATGTGAACCAGAATGAGGTGGATTAGAGTAGAGTGGCGTTGGGAAGGGTAAGGCATGCTAGTGGAGTAGTATGGGCATAGGGTTGTGGGATAGATGGGGGTGGTATAAGCCTTATAAGGCTGAATGTGGTATTATGGTGTCTTTAGGGCTGCGAGTGCGTGCGGTAGGGTTAGATTTGCAGCAATTATTGTGCAGTTCCGGTAGAATAAAATTAACGAGAGTAGCTGTCTGTGGTAGCGTAGGTTAGGGTATGGTAGGATATGGTAGGTTGGATTGAATGTCATGGGCGTAATGGGGTAGGGTGTGGTAGGGTTGGATGGGTTGGGCTGCAACTGGTATGGTTACTAACTTACTATGGCAACATAGGAAAGTTCGGATGGGGTGTGTCATGCGGTAGAGCAAGATAGAGGGCAGGTTAGGGTGTGGCAGGACAGGTTAGGGTAGGATATGATAGCATAAGATAGGCTATGACTAGGATATGATAGCATAGGATACCCGGTAGGTTATGACAGGTTATGGTAGGATTGGGTAGGTACGCTATAGTAGGTTATATATGGCAGAATTAGGCAGTTAGTATAAGTTAGGGTAGGATAGCGTAGGTTATAGGGTAGACCGGTTAGGTTAGGATATGCTAGGCTAGATAGGGTGTGGTAGGCTACAGGACAGGATATAATGGGTAGATTAGACTACATTAGGATTGCCAATGGTAGGATAGGTTAGAGTATGATAGGGTAGGTTAGGGTAGAATGGAATCTCCTAGAGTATATAGGAAAGTACATATGAATTGAACAATGAACATAGGCTGTAACCAAGAAGTCTAAGAAGTGATGTGATTATACGTAATTTGCAAGAGTGCAGGAACTCTTTATAATGCTGAACGCGTTTAAAGGCAAATGCGTTTGACACAGAACGATGACCATTAATTAATTAGAATGGTGATCGCTTACCTTACCCCGCACCAGGTAAACACCGAGGTGTTAATCCAATAAAGATGGCACCAGCGACCTGTTGACACTGGTGCCATGCAAACCGACCTTTGCAGGGCGACGACGACACGGCGCTTAATCCAATAGACGCTGGTGCGAGAACTGAGAGAGGCTCATGGGAATTTAACTCTTTCACAGTCATGGATACTTAACCCCTTCCCTTTCCGGATATCAACCCACTTTGCAAAACGCAACGAGACTCGATACAAAATCATACGCTACCTCACATAATAATATATATCGATTTCTGCTATGTATACCGTTGTAAATATATTGATCTCTTGTGGGGGTTGGGGGTGGTGTAGTTGGTATGTTCATCGCCTTGCAGCCGGGGGTTGCAGGTTCGAACCCACCACAAGCCGCCTCGTAGGGACCTTAGGCAAGCCCTTCAGTGGCAATTTATTGCTCAGCGCTTCGGCGTAAAACTCCGATTCAGTGTCCGCGCTGTAGTTGGGAGCGCTTCTGAGTAGTATCTTGAAGGAGCGCTATAGCAAGTGCACATACATACAATGGCTTCTTACTTTTTTTAGAGGAAACCATATCCAGACAATGAACTTTTTAATCTCCATAGACTCGGACCCCTGCTGCGCATTAGCCTATTATGCATGTTTAACCACCGGGGTCGCCGAGAAGGGAGCAGGAAGAAAATGTCCAGGGACCCAGTAACTTTTAGGGACCCAGGTTAGGTAGTCGTAGTGCAAAGTTTATGAGTTTTGCCTTTTTAAATATGATTTTGAAGAGAATGAACTACACTCAGTTAAAGCTTCAAATTAACAATTGAATAAATCCTCATAATTATTATGTGCAAAATTATATAAATGTAAAATCGTATTTTTGTGCCTGCGCTATTATTAGGCCCTATTTCAATTTATTTATAACAAATTTCTCAAAAAGTCTTTACATAGTTTATGGGCTTGTGGCTGCAGGGCGCAGAGGGCGCCCGGAATTTCTCTCATCAGCCTTGGTGTGTCCCATCATACCAGGGTTTTTTAAAGAGATTTTTAGAACTGCGTAACCAGGACGTTTTCCTAGTACGGAACTGAATACCCTTTTTTAGTCATCCACTTGAAAATTGGTTTTTTCAACCTTTCTGCTTATTTTTCACTGCACAGGTCCCTCGTTCTTCCCTGGTGAACACCGGGTGCAATTACCTTTTTCTAATGATTTTCACTGCACAGAACTGCTTTTACAACTGCACAAATTCATTTACAAGACGTTACAACTGCACATTTTGTGTAGAACTGCACGTTCAAAAAGCCCTGCACTATACGCGTTCTACGGCGAGCCCCCCCCCCCCGTTTATTGACGGACAATTCATTTGATAATGAATCAAGCGGCGCTCCATCAACTGCCGCGCTCTTTCTATTCCTCTGGCGTCGACGCTCGCAAACGTTCCATTGGTTTTTGCGACGTCGCGCTATAAACTGTAGCGGCGTTTCAAGGGTTAACGCGCAACAGTCGTGGCGGCGCCTTTCAGAACTCTCGCGTCTGTGGGTGGTAATGAGGGAGTGTGTCTCCAGCAAGGTGGGAGTCGATGGAAAGGGAGAGGGGTCTGCTGGTGCCCTGTGCCGTGGTGGTCGGTGGTAGCGGCGTCGCCCGCTGAGGCCGCCCGCTCTGCTTGCCTGGCCGCTGTCGATGAGAGATGCTGCTGCCATCCTCCGCGTTTATTAGATGTCCGGAAGCTTCCATCTCTGATCGATAGGTGGAGAATTAGACTGGCTTGCCAAACCGATCGATCGCCACGGGCGGGCGGGCGAGGACGGAGCTTGCCCAGGCAGGTCAAGTCTTGCCGGTGGCAAGTCGCCGCTTATGACGTGCGGGCTGGTTCGTCGTTGACAGTGTGAGCTCTGGCTTACCTTGTTTGGCTCTTTCTTTCTCGCCACTTATAATTGCCGCGTACTGCTGTTGCAAGTCGCGCACTGCTGTTGCAAGTCGCGCTTGGTTTTAATTGCCACTCTGCCTTAATTGCCTCGCCTTGCTGGTCTGTTGCTTTTAAACGGGTATGATCAGTCGCCCTCCTACTTTTTACAGGTTTTGTTCTGGCACTACAAGAGTTTGGTAAACTCTTGTTTACCAAACTCTAGCGCTTAATTAGCGCTTGGCATCGTTCCAACCTGGAACGATGAGGCGCGCTTGCCACGTCTTGGCATAAGGGATTGCCACCGCATCTTGTTATCCAACGTTGCCACGACTTCGACTTGCCACCTATTATTTCGCGTTTATTTCCGGCTGCAAGTCACCTCGCGTCAACCGTTGCTTGCGGCATGATGTTAGGCGCAATTAGCGTCGTTATCCTGATGGGTGTGAGAAAGCCCGCTAGTTTGAGTAAACTAGATAAACTGCACCGAGTGGGATAATGCACACGCGGCTCTGTGAGCTGCGCTTGCGGAGTCGGTTTCAGTCAATCAGGAAACTTAGGAAAGAACTAAGCATGAAGAGACTAAAAGAAATATTAATAACGATTTTTAACGATTTTAAAAGTCTGTGAGGATATTATTTTAAAGGAATTGCTTAGATATTAATAGATGCTAAAGATAGAAGCTTAGTCGGAATTTTTTCTGATGACAAGAAATGTTGCAGACTCTATACATCACCAGCAGAAAACAAACCATTCTTCAAAAACCATCTAATTGTGATTTCATATTGTTTCTTAAGTCGTAAATGTCTTTCCACTTAAAGCTTAGCACAGCTTGTCAGCATAGAGTTTACGAACAAAAAGGTAATTTAGTAAAACCACAGTGTAAATAACAAAGGTGTCTTATATGCATGAGTTTCATAGAATCTACGTGATCTTACCTGATCTATGTCTCATACTTTGTTGTTTATACTGTGGTAAAACTCTTTCTAAATATAAGTTGCGAACCTTCTCACGGAAAATAAGTTCCGACATTATCGAGCAGGGGCGACAACATGGTTTTGATATCGGTTCCATCAAGCCGTCTTTTAAGCTTTTGTTTTGAGAATTCAAGATTATGTTTTCCGATTATAATAGTCGTCAACGGCCTTTGATGCCGTAAGATATCAATAAATTAGCACAAATACAAAAAGATATAATTGAGCACGTAAAACACCTTTGAAAAGTTTTCTCTGTTCTGCATATATTCATCTCCTCGTTAAAAAGTTTAAATTGCAAAAAATTTACGAGTTGGCCTAAAATAATTGGCAGTCAAACAATAAGTAACCATTTTTCTTTCATTCATTCTTTCCGAAACTTATATTGTGCCCTTACAAGGTAACTACTCAGAGGCGCTCGCGAATCCAGCGCGTCCAAAAAGTCTAGTGTTGGAGTATTCTGGTAAGAGTTGAAGGCGTGTGCTTAGCTCTAAGCTAAAGCAAGGCCGCTGTCACTACTAAGCCTATCTATTTGCTTACAAGAGACTCTAAAGCTGCCGTGGAATCTACAGAAGTCGAATGTTAGAGACATCCACTGCATTTCATGCCCTAAGGTCACGCAGTTACAATTACAATTACAATTACAAAAGCTCATGCACATAAGACACCTTTTTTGTAGCTTTATCTGAATCCATAATTATATTCAATTTCTAAAACAAATGCCACGATTGAAACCAAAGTTTTCTAGCAGTTAGAGAGTAACGCGCAAGGGCCGCTGCTCTAGCCTATCGAAAAACAACGGAAAGTTGTATAATGGCTACGGCGATAAAATCCTTCAGTTGAAAATCGTTTTACACGAAAAGTGTCGTAATATCAAAGCATATAAAACTACTTTTATTGGTTGTACTTTGTTCCAATTTCAGATGTTTGTCCAGAAATTGTCATCAGATAAAGTCTAAGACCTTTAGCAAGCCATACAAAAAAAATCTTGGACGACGTCGTAAACTATTGTTAAACTCTTTCGAGGTGCGGTGGTGTAGTGGGTATCTATCTATCTATCTATCTATCTATCTATCTATCTATCTATCTATCTATCTATCTATCTATCTATCTATCTATCTATCTATCTATCTATCTATCTATCTATCTATCTATCTATCTATCTATCTATCTATGCAATTTATATAGCGCCCCTTCAAGGACTCTACTCAGAGGCGCTCCCGACCCAAGCCCGGTCAAAAAGAAAAGTCTTAAGCAATCCATAGAATGAGCCCGACGTGTTCCGAGGGTGGGAACGCAGGTTAGAGGGAAGGTCATTCCAGGCGGAAGGGCCAGTAACCGAAAATGCCCTGCTCTGCCTAGTGGCAGTGCGGGCGTAAGGAACCATAAAGTCACCTCTAGAGGCCGAGCGCAGAGATCGGCGACCTACAGTAGTAGAGGTCAAAGTGAATAACTCACAGAGATAAGGTGGTGCTGTGTCCAAGACGCAGCGCCAAGCAAAAGAAATAACCCTGAAATGAATGCGTGACTGAACCGGAATCCAGTGTAAGACATCACGAATGTAGTCAGAGATGTGGCCAAACTTATGGACACCACCCACCAGGCGAGCAGCCGCCCGCAGGACCCCCTCCAAACAACGCAGACGAACCTGAGGAAGGCCAAAGTAGAGAGAAGAGCAGTAATCCAATCGATTAGCAATAAAGGCATGAACCAAGGTGGAAGCGGAAGAGGAAGACAGAGAGCGAGACACGACTCGCAACTGACGCAAATGGTAGTAGCAAGAACGAGTCAAGGCCTTAAGATGATATGCATGGTATGATCGTCAACTTGCAGCCGATGGGTTGTAGGTTCGAATCCCGCTCAAGTCGCCGCGTAAGGACCTTAGGCAAGTCCTTCACTCGCAATTGTTCAGCGCTTCGGCGTGAAATTCCGATGCGGTGTCCGCGCTGTATATAAACTGGAGCGCCTCTGAGTAGTGAGCTTGAAGTGGCGCTATAGCAAGTGCACATACAAACAAACAAACAAAACGACGTGGAATAGGATGATTTCTTTTATATAGAATAGCCCGCCACCTAATCGTGAACGCTAGATGTAGACCTCTCACATACCGCTACAGTAGACCTATGTCACAATTTGTGATAAGATATATGAATATTATAATGATTGCATAGTAGCACATAAGCACTGCCATTCAGCAGTGTATTGTGCTGCCTATAGCTTTTATCTGATTCAAATGCCAAATTCTACTAATTGAATAGAATTTTAACTTATGGATGTTAAAATGACAGAGATAAGCGGGTTTCGCTATTTTACCATAGGCCAGACCAGAAGCCCTTGCGCCGCAACCCTTTCCAGTTCCGTAATCAGTGACTCATCTTCCTCCTGCTCACAATCTTTGGTGGAAACCACATAATCAGTCTTCTATTTAATAGAATATGGTATATTATGTGGTTGAAACGAGTTTGTAAACCTTTCATAATAGCCGTGAAATAGCCTTTGAATTCCGAAGACATTGTAGCACTCCGGACGGTAGCCTACGGTTAGACACCACAGAATCGCTCTTTACCAACGCTTTAATTAAACACGTTCGTTCGCACAACTCATTGGATGCGGTTATCGTACCTCCCTCAACAGAACAAGAGACAACTAGGTTATTTATATTATATATATATATACATATAATATTTTATATATATATATATATACATACATAATATATAAAGAGAGCAGACATTGTTGCAGAAATTGTTGCAGACATTGTTATTTTTATGATTATGATGATGATCATCATCATAACGACGAAGACGACGACGATGACGACGATGATGATCACCGCATCGAGATTCGATCCTGCGACGCAGTCACCGCTTTCCGACAATCGGTGGCGGCCATGACACCTTGGGATGATCGGTGCCTGACCCCGAAGGAGAGGAGGCGACGGAATGCGTCCCGGAAGTCCCTGTTGAACAGCGCGTAGATGATTGGATTGATGGCAGAGTTGAGATACCCGATCCAGAAGAGGGTCGACTCGACGGCGTGCGGCGTCTGGCACGCCTCACCACAGAGGGCGTTCGTCAGGTACCACGTAAAGAAGGGCAACCAGCAGAACAGAAAGGCCCCCATGATGATCCCAAGGGTCCTGGCAGCCTTATGCTCGCGACGCATCTTACGCCGGTTCTGACAGACGTTCCGGTCCATGTGCCGGTCGTAGGACGTCCGTTTGAGGTCCCGGCACAGTTTCCGATCGAAAGAAATCCTGTCGAGGATGCTCGGACTGAGATTCCGGTCCAATCCTCCGTCGAGGCTTCGATTGAGATTCCGGTTTAGTTGACGATCGAAAGACGTCCGGTCAGGATTCACGTCCATCTGAACATCGAAGGAAGTCCTCTCACGATTCCGATTCACGTTTCGTTCCAGGATTCGGTCGAGACTTCCGGCAATGCTGCGTCGGATGTTTCGGCTGGAACTGAAGTCCAGCTTCGGTTCCGTGTTCCGTCCGAGGTTCCCTTCGCCAAGGTTCCGTTCAAGGCTCGGTCCGAGGCTACGGTACTTTTCGATGCGCCGTGTAAGGTACGGGTCACGTGGAGGCGTTCGCAGGACTGCTTCGTCGACGCATTGGTACTGCAACCGGTCCGTGGACGTCTCACGTGAAGACAGAGCCGTCATGGACTGAATCTGCTTTTCCTGTTTCGTTGCTTCGTGATAGATCGTGTGGTATGTGACGAGCATGATGACGGCGGGAATCCAGAAGGATATGGTGGATGATATGATACCTGCAGTGAATAATAATGCAGTCATCATATTATGTGGTTAGTTGTTTCGATGGCAACGTTCACAGCCATGGCCAATCAGTAGCACTCCATGTACGAATAGTCTACTCCGAGAAAAAGAATGGGTATTAAGAAAAGATAGAGATAGAGAGAGAAAGAGACAGACAGACAGACAGACAGACCTACAGACAGACAGATAGATAGACTGACAGAGACAGACAGATAGACAGACAAACAGAGACAGACAGACGGACAGAGAGAGACAGAGAGACAGAGACACGGACAGATGCAGATACAGAGACAATAATAAGTCTTGCGATCATCCGTTCATTATACTGATTGTAATCATGTTGCTTTGCGTCAGTTTGGAAAATAGACGAAGATTCTAGTTATTATTGTTCTTATTATTATTTTATTATTACTATTATTATTATCATTATTTTACTACTACTACTACTACTACTACTACTACTACTACTACCACCACCACCACC
>OX457043.1:55032886-55035386 GCA_949752735.1 Lumbricus terrestris
CGCTGACAGACATTGCAGACGTTATCCTCCTCTCAACAATATAGACCCGGTCACACATAGGTATATACACACATACACATTAGTACAAAGATAAATTAGATGTAAATTTGATAGCAAAAAGGTGAAGACAGGAAATGATAAGAACCCATTTCCTGACATGATGTCCGTACATACAGACACACACACTCATACACAAATACACACTCATACACACCTACAAACATGCACACACAATCACACACGTAAACAAACATGCACACATATATACATAAATGCATGCATGCAATCACACGTACATACATGCATAAATACATCATTGCAAGCATGCAAGGAAACATGGCTGGCATATGGATACATGCATATGCATGACGATGATGATGACGATGACAACGACGACGATGATGACAACGACGTACCTGTCTAGGCTGATGCAGCAGAGGTTAAGCAACGAAGCCGTAGAGAACAAAACATCATTAGCGTTGAAGATGTCACAAGCGACCTGTCCATACATCCACCCATCGGCCAATTCCTTCGATGCGCTGAACGGCATCACAAAACAGGCGACCAGAAGATCAGTGAAAGCCAACGATACGATGAACGTATTGGCGATCAGACGCAACCGTTCGAATCGCAACACGCTGATGATAACCAGGAGATTGCCGAAGATTGCCGTTGACATGATTGCCACCATCAGTAGTCCTTTGAAGGCTACGAAGAGGGTCGCCTGGACCCGGTGGATGGCCCTGGCCGTGCAGGCGATTTCGTTGGTGAGAAGATGTAGCTCGGAGAGGTTGGTGGAGAAGTTTGTGGAGAGTTCGGTGGAGAAGTTGGTGGAGAAGTCGGTGGAGAAGTTGGTGGAGAAGTTGGTTGAGAAGTTGGTGGAGAAGTTGGTGGGGAAGTTCGTAGAGAAGTTGGTGGAGAAGTTAGTGGAAAAGTTGACGGTCGGAGATGTTATGTTGGTGAGGTCTTGAGCGACATTGTCCATCGAAAACATTTTTGTCCTATAAATCCTGCGCGTTCTCAGACGATGTTTTCAGATCCTGGAGCACAAAACACAGATGAATAGTAAGGTGATGTAATGTTACGGTGCCTTGTGTGGCTGCCGTATAATGAATTCGACTACTGTGATAAGTTGTGATCGTATACGCTAATACCTTGAAGAGTTATCGTGTAAACATGACTGACTGACTGACTGACTGACTGACTGACTGACTGACTGACTGACTGATTGGCTGACTGGCTGACTGGCTGGCTGACTGATTGGCTGACTGGCTGACTGATTGGCTGACTGGCTGACTGGCTGGCTGGCTGATTGGCTGACTGGCTGGCTGGCTGGCTGACTGGCTGGCTGACTGACTGACTGGCTGGCTGGCTGACTGGCTGGCTGACTGGCTGGCTGGCTGGCTGGCTGGTTGACTGACTGACTGACTGACTGACTGATTGATTGACTGACTGACTGACTGATTGATGATTGATTGATTGATTGATTGATTGATTGATTGATTGACTGACTGACTGATTGATGATTGATTGATTGATCGACCCACTGATTAATTGATTGACATACATACACATACAGCCACGTAGGAGTCCAGCGGAAACGTCGTCACTTATTCATCCACCTTTTGCATAAAAATTATTATCGTCGCAAACAAAACGAGATCACAATAACAATAATATGTCATGTAACTCTAACAACTCTAACAACTGTAGAACCGCATCTGAATGCTGCAATGCCTCTTCAATACAGCTGATAAGTCGCTCAAACCGACCCAGATTCTATTACACCTGACCCAGTTTTTGAAGTGTTGTTCCATCTATAGTCTCTATAGACTTTTTCGTCGAAATTCTAATTGGCTTATTGCTTAATCATCATTATTGTCTTAGTCGTGTGATGGTGACTATGATGACAATGTGATGGTGACAATGTGATGATGCCAATGTGATGGTTTGTGTGACCGTGTTTGTTTTAGTTCCAATTAATTATCGACTAAATGACGATGAGGGTGAGGGTGATGGGGTGGGGAGAGTGATGGGGTGGGGAGGGTGATGGGTGGGGACGGTTATGCGGGTGGCCCACGAGGGAAATCTCTCTATCGTCGCTTTGCCGGTAACAATGACTAATTGTAATTACAAGAACAAACAGATGTCGCGTAACAAAACATACTCTGTGTTTGCTTCCGTTTCTGTCTCCTGCTGGCTGCATGTCTCTTGGTATCTGGCTGTCTGAGACTGTCTCTGTCTCTCTCTCTGTCTGTTTCTGTTTCTGACTCTGTTTCTGTCTATATATCTGTTTCTGTGTCTCTGTCTCTCTTTGATTTCTTTCTTTTTCACTTTCTCTGTCACTCTTTCTCTCTTTTGCTTTTCTCTATCTACAGGGTGTCCAAAAAAGACCCCCTACGGTTTTTTGCCAATATTTTGGCCAGAAGTAAGAATTTCGAAATGAAATTTTGTAGTCTTAACGACAATTTATATTTGCACATGACGGCCAGATTTCATC
>OX457043.1:55040386-55112886 GCA_949752735.1 Lumbricus terrestris
ATAATAATTAGTGTCGATTAGTGTTAGTAATCACAGCGAACGCTACTTAGTTTCATAAACGAATAAGGTCATTATAATTCTATTGTTGAATGTTTCAAATAGGACTTCGCGATATTGAATTCCAGCGTGAACAGAAGACCAGTTACTCAGACCAGCTTGATAGGAACCAATGGGGCGTATTTATTGTCCTGAAAGATAGATGAGTTTTAATTGTAATTGTTGGGAAATTGATATAGTTATTGTGTCGGATGGAGCAATTAAAAAGGTGTCTAAATAATATTCACTCTGCTCATTGTTTATACGTACATGCATTGTGATCGTACATTTATATAGCGCCCCTTCAAGAGAACTAATCAGAGTCGCTCCCGACCTCACACCAAACCACAATCAAAGAGAATGGTTTTCAAACGCTTGCGGAAAAGGGGCAAAGAAAGACAAAGAAGTTCATTATGGAGACTAATATGTAACTTATTCCAGAAAGACCATAGCTGGATATAGGATGGCCATTCATTCATTCATTCATTCATTCATTCATTCATTCATTCATTCATTCAGAGCATTTATATAGCGCCCTTAAAGAAACTACTCAGAGGCGCATGTAGATCAGAAATCTCAAAAAGGAATTTCTGTTCTAGAGGGAAACTGAGCTTGTCGACAGAGCTTTTCCGGCTAGCGATGGAAGCTTTTCCGTGGTTGGAATGGACATGTTTACCCTGCATCCGTCTCCATCTGTCTTTGACCTGCAACGCTATCTAATCTATTCACCAACGCTTGTAAACTTTTCCTTTCGCCAAACTTCAACTAATCAGGGAACGTTCCAGGATAAATGTTTTGCATTCTGGGAATGGTTTATTGAATGAATGAAAGAGAAAAAGAATAATTATCTCAAAAGACGTTAAACAACGTTAAAGCTGTCGTAATGTGTGTGCGTGTGTGTGTGTGGGTGTGTGTGTATGTGTGTGTATGTGTGAGTGTGTGTATGTGTGTGTGTGTGCGTGTGTGTGTGTGCGTGTATGTGTGCGTGGGTGCGTGCGTGCGTATGTGCGTGTGTGTGTGTGCGTGTATGTGCGTGTGTGTGTGTGCGTATGTGCGTGTGTGCGTGTGTGCGTGTATGTGCGTGTGTGTGTGCGTGTATGTGCGTGTGTGTGTATGTGTGTGTGGGTGCGTGCGTGCATGCATCTGTCTATATATTAGTGTTTCTCTGTTTGTATCTGTGAGTCTACGTGCGTGGGTGTGTGTGTCTTTCTCCCTGTGTGGGTGTCTGCTTTTATGTGAGCCTGTCTTCGTGTCTGTCTGTGAGTCAGTGAGTCAGTGAGTGAGCCTGCCTGCCTGCCTGCTTGTCTGTCTGCCTGTCTGTCTGCCTGCCTGCCTGCCTGCCTGCCTGCCTGCCTGCCTGCCTGCCTGCCTGCCTGCCTGCCTGCCTGCCTGCCTGTCCACACCCCTGTCTATCTGTCGCGCTATCATACATCAACGCACATGTAGTAACAGGTGGATGTTATTCTAGAACAACGACCTCGCACACGACAAATGTCCGCTTCAATCAGCGTCCACATCACAGGCTTTCGTTGCTCAATCTAGGATGCAGGAGATAATAGAGAGACCAATCAGAAGTCGGCCTATTATAATAGGAGGCCTACGTGCTACTGCTGCTGCTGCTGCTGCTGCTGACAGGCCTAAGTATAGGACGACGACGACGACAACTCATAGGCCTAGGCCTGCGGTCAGCTGACGGCGGAAACGACAGTCTGGATCTGATAAGTGCATCCTGGTCCCGTGAAGCCAACCCCTCCCGCGGCACCAGGATTTGCTATCGAACGCTAAATAAATTGCCTGCTTACGATTTAAATGTATACGTTCTGCATATGTTTTGTATGTATTTATGTTGGTGGGTGTGTATGTGAGTATGTGTGTATGTGAGTATGTGTGTATGTGTGTATGTATGTATGTATGTATGTATGTATGTATGTACGTATGTGTGTATGCATGTATGTATGTATGTATGTATGTATGTATGTATGTATGTATGTATGTATGTATGTATGTATGTATGTATGTATGTATGCATGTATGTATGTATGTATGTATGTATGTATGTATGTATGTATGTATGTATGCATGTGTGACGTACCCCCTCTGGGCGACAACAGGCCATAGATTCGACCTGTGCACCGGGAGGGGCGTTCCGTGCTGCTGTTGAACTGAAGGTGCAATGAAAGATTGGTTATAGTCTGATTGTGCGCTATATAAATGCGCTGGCATGTCAGAAGGTCTACCGTAGGCCAGGCTAGACACAGGTTCATGTAGTTCAACAACAGTCTTGCTTCTAAGAGTGGAGGAGAAGATCGGAGTGGTTTCGATTTGGATAAGACGCCGGTTCAAATCCATCACGGCAGAATCTATTTCTTTCTGGCTAGAAGATAAGTCTTCGAGAATCTGCATTACTCCCTTAAGAGCCTCTTCTTCTGCTCTGCTCATTCTTATCTGTTCCATTATTAAACTTATATACAAATGCAGTCGCTTCAGTTTTATGATTATTTAATATAAAGATCAAAAGTTCAAACACATAAAATGTTCAGTTACTACTCATTCTAAGCTACTGCTAACATAAACATAGAAATACGAACTCGATAATAATAATAATATTAATATAAAAATAAAGAAATCTGTCAAGAATATTTCCCCAGGACTTCTACTGGCTAGGGACAATAAACCTAGGAGCTCCTTAAGCTAGCTTCAGTAACAAGACATACAGGGCAATCCCAACTATGTAGGAGGAACTCGATGACGGTCACTCCTCAAAGCGAGTTAGTCTCTCATACCTTCATCTGGGCAGAGCGGAACAAGGGACGATGGATGTCTTCCTCACTGGACGACGGGGCGATCTGGGCAGAAGCCGTCGACAGGCATGTCCTCCTCTGTCGACGGGGAGAAGACGTAGGCAACCGACGAGCAGACGGGATCTCGTCCTTCGTCTTCGGTTAACCGCTCTTCCTCCTTCTAACGGCCAGTCGGTCGACTGCCGGGATCAGTCCTTCCATGCAAGCTGCAGGATCTTCCGACGACGCCACTTCCTATGGCCACCTCTTAGACTGAGAGCCACGACGAATTTCAGGGGGTTCCTTATATAGGCTAGACGGGCGGCCAGGTCTTGAAACTATTAGTTTAGGTCGGATTCACGGCCGTGCAAACCCGGGCAATTATTCAATCAGATTCTTCTTTCCTGGGTTTTCGGTCGAGGTTTCGACTCATTGCCAGAATACAAGGTACTCTCTCCTGGCGTCCTCTCAATCTGGGAGGTCTATCTAATTCCGGCGCTCGGGCTAGGGCAGAGTAATCAATTAAATAACACTGAGGGTTGGGATGGTCCGCTGGAGTGGGGGTCTTTAATTATAAGACAATGAATCCTTGTCGGGCGGGACCTACCACAGGCATTCCAAGGGGGAGGGTTGGGGGTTGGATGACTAGTTTCAAGGGAATCTAGATTATGGGCAGTAAAGGCGCTACATAAAATACATGGCTGGAAGAGACATGGATAAACAATATAAAGGGACGAGAAAACATGAATCGTCACACATGTATGTATGTATGCATGTATGTATGTATGCATGTATGTATGTATGCATGTATGTATGTATGCATGTATGTATGTATGCATGTATGTATGTATGCATGTATGTATGTACCTGTATTCATCTGTCCAGTCTTTGATCATGATTAATAAGAATAATTTTATCAACGAAAGACACAAGTTTCCTGATCGACCTATTTCTTTAACATCTCATGAATAGCATTATTTTTATATTATCACCGCTATAATTATTGCCATTGTGGCAGTTATGAAACTTAGACGAAATAATAATTCTGATCACAGTATTATTGCACATCGTAAAAGAAATTAAATGCATTTATATAAGACGTTATTTTTTATTTATTTTATCTCTTCTTGAGATGTGTAATATTCGCCTCAGCCACCTATGATGTGCCGCCTCCAGTCGCTTTCCATTTGCCACCGTAAAATAACAAATAAAAGCATCAGAGAAAGGACTGGACAAGAAAAAATGGAGTTCAACATCAGAAAGAGGCGACTGAAGTGGATGGGTCATGTATCAAGAATGGGGCAAGAGAGGAGAGCAGAACAAGCAACAATCTGGACTCAGGAAGGAAGACGTGGTAGAGGGAGACCAAGGAAGAACTTGATGGAGACTATTCGAGAGGATTTACAGGGTCTGGAGATGACGTGGAACGATTCTGTCGAAGATTTATTTATCGACTTATCGATTTATTTTATCTCTCCTTGAGATGTGTAATATTCGCCTCAGCCACCTATGATGTGCCGCCTCCAGTCACTTTCCATTTGCCACCGTAAAATAACAAATAAAAGCATCAGAGAAAGGACTGGACAAGAAAAAATGGAGTTCAACATCAGAAAGAGGCGACTGAAGTGGATGGGTCATGTATCAAGAATGGGGCAAGAGAGGAGAGCAGAACAAGCAACAATCTGGACTCAGGAAGGAAGACGTGGTAGAGGGAGACCAAGGAAGAACTTGATGGAGACTATTCGAGAGGATTTACAGGGTCTGGAGATGACGTGGAACGATTCTGTCGAAGATTTATTTATCGACTTATCGATTTATTTTATCTCTCCTTGAGATGTGTAATATTCGCCTCAGCCACCTATGATGTGCCGCCTCCAGTCACTTTCCATTTGCCACCGTAAAATAACAAATAAAAGCATCAGAGAAAGGACTGGACAAGAAAAAATGGAGTTCAACATCAGAAAGAGGCGACTGAAGTGGATGGGTCATGTATCAAGAATGGGGCAAGAGAGGAGAGCAGAACAAGCAACAATCTGGACTCTGGAAGGAAGACGTGGTAGAGGGAGACCAAGGAAGAACTTGATGGAGACTATTCGAGAGGATTTACAGGGTCTGGAGATGACGTGGAACGATTCTGTCGAAGTGGCGAGGAACAGAGTGGAATGGAGAAACTGCATTGCCCGATGTGCAGAGCTGCACGGGAAGGACTAAGGTCTAAGGTAAGGTATATAAGACGAGGTATGATTAAGATGTTCTTCTATCCTCTGTCACATCAAAACAATACAATACAATACAAAACGGTGGACTAAAATACAATGCAATCCAACCACAGTACATGATACAATACAACTGTTTTCGATGGATGGCCCTCCATTCAGTGCTAATAAGTGCAAACTGAACCATACGAAGAATCATTAGATGGCGCTGAGAAACTAAGAGTGAGGGATTTACTGCAGTCGAGGTCCATATATACGCATTGTAAGGCGCTATATACATGTAAATGTCTGAATGAATACACAGTGGCCAGCCACAAGCCACGTGGAGGAAAGTCGAACCTCTGATCCTTGGACAGCCGGACTACGACCTCCTTTGGACTACTCTCTTGGACAACCCTTCGGACTTGATACAGCGCTCGTGAACAAGCTGGCGCCCTGTGCTTGGCTTTCGAATGGTGCTTCAGAAGTTGGGAGATTATCATTGCAAAACAGACCTCCCCACCCACAACGACACACAGGCCTACACAAGCCAATTGTCAGTAACGCAGCGAGACATAGCGCTCGTGAATAAGCTGGTGCCCTGGCGCTTGGCTTTCGAGGGCGCTTTATAAGTTTCGAGATTACAATCTCGATTGCGTCTACTCTCCGCCTTATAAACCGAGCTCTGTGCCATTAAGGTTACCATCGTTAAGACTTAAGACGCTCTCCACTTTGACGCTAAAACACCTGGATTCATAAAATACTCTACCCCGTCTGTTGCTCACCTGTCGAGAAAAACAATCTTCTTCCGAATGGAAACAGTGAACTGAACCAGCAGAAAATAAATTCCGTCTATAAAAGACCAATGACTATGGTAGTAAGCTCCATTTGTTCTCGCGACACTTCAAACCTTCACACACACGTTAACAGTCACTACATGTGTGTGTGTGTGTGTCTGTGTGTGCGTGTGTGCGTTGCGTGTGTGTGCGTGTGTGTATGTGTGTGTGTGTGTGTGTGTGTGTGTGTGTGTGTGTGTGTGTGTGTGTGTGTGTGTGTGTGTGGCAGACGCCAAAATAAACAAACAATATAACTGAACGGTTTTCATGATCGGCCCGCTAGCTGCAGTCTACATCCGGACCGATATATATTCGACGAACGCTCTAGATATCTTCGTCCGTCCTACGTTGAATGGCCCACACTCAGCAGAACTGTTTCTATGATCAGTCGATAGATGACCTCACTGTGTTTGCCAATCCTGACGCCGCTCTCTCTTTCTCTCCGTCCCGCCCGCGTGTGTGGGTGCGGGTCCGGGCGCGGGTGCGGGTACTCCCGGAGAGGCGGACATCTGACGGAAACGCCTAATTGCGACATTCGCAGACCGGGATAGAGGACTCTCTAGGGTCTATTTAGAGACCGATATACGGGTTCTTTGTGATGGCCGGAAGGCGAGCTCGAGATCTCGGACGAGGTTTCGGCGAGAGAAGGAGTCTAAATAGCGCCTCTGGGGACGTTTCCGGTACAAGCAGATCGTGATCTGCCTCAACCTCTGCTCGCCTACTTACTCACTTAGGTCTACCCGCTGCTGTTCAATAGACTGGTAATTTATTTGCTTCTAGTGGCAGTTTCCAGCGTTTGACAACATCTTAATTCTGGCAGTTGCCGTGTCCCTCCTCTATTTGTCAGGTTGAGACTGGCAATCACAGAGTATCGACGGTTGGACACGGCCTGGAGAAGAACCTGAATGGAGAAGAGGACTTAACGGGCGTGGAAAAGATAGTGCCATGCAGATGATCAGTTGATAACCACCATAAAATAAAAAAATGTTCATTTCAGTTTTCGTTTAATCAAGGCTTCGGGTGGCAGAACGCAGCCTGTTACATACAATCAATTTTACAAATGTTTTATGTGTAAGTTCAGTTCATATGAAAAAGCAAAAATTATTGCATGACTTGGAGGAATTGTAATACATGTCATTCTGCCGGGAAACCTGGAAAGATTAGTAGCCTATCTCTCTTTAAAGATTAGTAGCCTATCTCTGGAAAGATTAGTAGCCTATCTCTCTTTAAAGATTAGTAGCCTATCTCTGGAAAGATTAGTAGCCTATCTCTGGAAAGATTAGTAGCCTATCTCTGGAAAGATTAGTAGCCTATCTCTGGAAAGATTAGTAGCCTATCTCTGGAAAGATTAGTAGCCTATCTCTGGAAAGATTAGTAGCCTATCTCTGGAAAGATTAGTAGCCTATCTCTGGAAAGATTAGTAGCCTATCTCTGGAAAGATTAGTAGCCTATCTCTGGAAAGATTAGTAGCCTATCTTTGGAAAGATTAGTAACCTGTCTCTGGAAAGATTAGTAGCCTATCCCTGCGAGCATCCTCTTAGTAACTGTAATGAATACACCACTTGAGATCATTCCATATAATTATGTGACTCTCCAACCATTGCACATTTCTTTTGATGCCGAATTGTGTTCAGTAAACTTTCTAATAAAAGTATTAGTGTAACATGTTAATAGAAACATTGCACAATGTAGTATGCTTATAGAAGGCAAAACATAAAATGATATGAAATTTAATGCAATGTTCATGAGTAAACTCTGCAAATAAAGTATGACTTTAACATAATATACATGTAGGTGAGAAATACACAGCGTACTAAGCATCACGTAAAATAGTATCCCACAATGCAATACAATACAATATAATATTATTATGAGTAGACTATCTTATAAAAAAAAGTAATTTCAACATAATAATAAATAATTGTACAATGTTTTTATATAATGTAGCATAGTACGACATGATGCACAATAATAAAATAATATAATATAAAAACTGAATAATTATTATGACATAAAATTATATGACTGTGGCATCGATTGACTGGTTCTGATTCAGTTAGCAGTGACTTGAATGGTTCTCGGGGTTGGCGAAGAGGTACTTCCGGCGTCAACTGGTTTCCTGGTCTTCCTTTGAAGTTTTCCAGTTTCCTTTCTCGTTTTGTTCTTACCTTCTGCTTTTCCCACCGTTCCTTTCCGCCCTCCTCCTGAATTCTTAGCCCTATCCTTCCGTTTCTCTTCCCTTTGTGCGCTGTGGGTTGGCATGCTAACCCTCGTTCCATTTGGTCTCTGTTTTCTTGCTGTAGTGTTGGTAGAGATTGTGGTGTTAGCGGAGGTTGCGGGCATGGTACTGGAGGTGAAAGCTTTAGTAGGCTTTCGTTTTATTCCCACTTCGGTACATTGAGTGGTTGTGAAACCTCTCGTTTTGGTTGGGTCGTTCTTCTTTCTGATGGTTGTGGTCGTGGTTTTAGTGAAAGCGGTGGTGTTGGCAGACGAGGTGGCATTGGCTGAAGCGGTAGTATTGGTAGAAGCCGTGGTATTGGTAGAAGCGGTGCTATTGGTGTAGGCGACGATATTCGAAGTGGTAGCAGTGACGGTGGAGTAGGAAGTTCCTTTCCTTTTTAAAAGCTGGGTTGGTGTGGTGACTTTCGCTTTGCTCGGGCGGAACTTCTTTGTGATACGTGTAGCATTGGTGGTGGTATTGTTGGTGTTGGTGGTCTTGGTGGTGGTAGAAGCGGTGGTATTCGCAGTGGTAGCGGACTTTGCAATGGTGGTGATGGTTTTACTGGACGCTTCAGTACCCTTCTTTAGTGTTTCTCTTTTTGGTCTACGTGTTGGCGTGATGACGCTCCTACTTGACCTGCTCCTCTTCATGATGGGTGCAGCAGTGGTTTTGGTAGAAGTGGTGATGTTGTCATTTGTACTGGTGTTAGTAGTTTTGGCAGTGTAACTGACATAAGCAGCAGGTGTTGCGGTGGTACCAGGAGTGGCACCAGGAGTGGTATAAGGAGTGCTGACTATGGTAGAAGAGGCGGTAGGTGTGGTAGCCGATCTGGTGATCGGTGTGCTGGTGTATGTAGTAGACGCGACATTGTTTCGAGTGATCGTAACTTTGGGGACAATGGTGTTAGTTGTGGTGGTGGCGTTTACCATAATCGTGGCACACCCCACCGCCAGCTTCTGCCACCCGTCCACCCAGACGCAAGGTCGTTCTTTATCGCCAGTTCTCCTCTTGAACCTGGCCGCCACGTAGTAGTAGACTGGTTCGCAGCGGAATTCTTTGCCAAGTCGATGCAGCACAACGGCTGGTGGTGTTTCACAGACTGCAACTTTGTATTCGGAGGGAATCCGGCTGGCGGAATGGTCGATCCTGTATGTCCATTTGCACCCCGGAACGTTCTTGGTCTGATTATGGAGACTGGAAGCTGCCAGCAGATTTGAAAGACTTCTGTAAGTTTGGACACGAGTCTGAAATTCAGAAATTAAACGTTTAAATTAAAAATCGAGATGATATACAATATTATTGAATGGCTGTGGGCAACTCGGTAAGAACCAGCTTTATCCGATTTCACAGTTTTCGCCAAAAATGCGTGTCAGTGTTTTGCTGTCTTCACAAGCTTGCCGCTTAGAAGGAAATAGACAATGATAATGAGATAAATTCATAAGTATCATATATGGATCTATTCCCAAATGATCACAAACTCATCTCTCCTCGCTCTGTTGCTTGTTTTTACCGGTAGGCCTACTTAATTGGATGCCTAAGTAGCCTACAACAAACCTGGCAAATGAACTGCAACGTTAGTTTGTTGTAGTGCCGGCATGGCTGTTTTTAAGAAATTTTTAGAACTGCACAAGCCCTTCTTTCCTTTCCCATTCTCCATGGTAAATTACTTCGAATTGGAGGACAATGACCTTTTTGCTAGTTTTAACTGTACAGAAGTGTTTCTACAACTGCACAAATCCATTTAGAACTGCGCATTTTGTTTACAACTGCACGCTAAAAAAAACCCAATTGCCGGAAGCATGTCAACAAACCATGTTATCGTATGGAAATGATAAATGGTAAAAGATTCGTGAGGGTATAATGCTCAAGAATAATGGTAGCGATACAAACATTGCTTTTGCAATAGAAATAATCACATCACCATGAAAATTGAAAAAGGTAGACAAAAAGGCAACAGGTGCACGAATGTAATTGAAAATCAGTGATAGGCTAGAGCAGAAACGGATATGTTTGAGTCGTCTAAACAATCAACATAAAAATACAACAAAAGAAACTTATAATTATGTGTTCTGAGTTATGGCAGCGTGTAAAAATCAGGTTTGTTCATTTATAATAGTCCTATACGGCTCACAAACAAGGAACTAAGTAGTAAGTATAGGCCTACGGCGTGAAAAACGATTTTCTTGACTTGCCTGACTAAGATTAATGCGCTTACATGTAGCCTAGTCATTGTACATGAGCGCGATTATTTTCAGGCGTGGACATAGAGTTGTCTCATTATTGCCCTACTTTCTCACTTTATTGTACAGATACCATGGTGACATAATAATAAATAGGCCTCCAGCAAAGATGCACATCTGTGTGATTGGCATTTTAAGCCAACTTTCCGCTGTTAGGGTAGGGCCTAAACCTGGTTCTTGCACAAAAACCTTCAACCGAATTGTGCGAAATCCACCGTTGGTATTATTACATATTTATTTATTTATGTATTTATTACATCCGATACAGAAAATAAAAATATTACATTGATATCAATCGTAGCCTATTCATATAGCTTATCCTACTCCAAAATGCCCAAAGCCCCAAATCATCAACTGAAAAGATAAGCGATGGCACCAGCTTCTTTATGAGTGCTGACAAAATAGGACTCGTAGCAATTAGGCCTAAGATATTCATTTAGTTATTTTTAGTAGGGCCTAGATCTTTTATACCTCGTCTTCAGTTTGAGAATATCCGCCTGAATTCCTTTGATGCAAACTAGTCGCTGAGCAAGCAGCCAGCGCGAGAGAAACTATCATCGCTGGCAAAGTGAAAACTCCGAAAACCTGCTCCTTGCTGCGCATTTTGACAGAGTGTCTTTTAAAATATACGAAATCAGGTTAGACAAAGTATAAGAACACCGTATGAAATAGACTGTAAATGTTTTCCGATTTCAACTCAAACTGAACGTTTTGAATTCTACTTCCTTGACGCAAAGCTACGTGATTCCTTGAACTTCTCGAGCTTCAGTGTGTTCGAACCCTTGCACTTGCACGAGATGTGCATGCTTTTAAAGAACTCGTGAACAATACGGCTGAGCATTTCACAAGCTTATCAATTAAAAATTGAGTCACAATTGAACTGGAATAAACATCGAAATTCCCAAATCTTTCAGAACCGGCCATGTCAGCAAAAACAATTTTAGAAACCTTCGTAAATATTTCGCAGTCCATAAAAGGCTCACTGGGCGAACGTGTTTTTTTAAACAATCCACCCTTCCGCTCTGATCGAATTAACAGATATCTTTTTAATATGCACCAATAATATTTCCGGCTTAGTGAAACGAAAGCGTTCAAAACTTCGTGAAATCTGAGAGTTGTTTAGAAATAACATTTAAAACAAATTTCCGTGATAGGACAACAATGACGATAGCTGCCACGCCCCAATTATGTCATCTTCCGTGTGGTGGGGATGACGCCATGGATGGGGGGGGGGTGGTTTGGGGGGGGGGTGGCGGTGGTATCGGTAGTCTAAGGGATCCGCATATAGAAGACTTGCCTGGAAGCTGTAGATAAGCGCTCAATTATAACATAGGGTGTTCGTTAATGTATAAGCTTAGTGGCCAGCTGATGTAGGCCTAGCCTACTGTCATTCGAAACAGGGCTGTTTTAAAGGAATTTTAGAACTGCACAACTCTTTCTGTCCTTTCCCATCTTCCATGGTGAATTACTTCCAATCGGAGGAAAAGGACCTTTTTCGCTAGTTTTAACCGTACAGAAGTGCTTCTACCACAGTACAAATCCATTTAGAACTGCATATTTTGTGTTGAACTGCACGCTAAAATGTCCTGATTCTAAAGGTCCGGGGTTTTAAAAACGGGGATGTATTCTGAATTTTCGAGGCGAGTACACGCTGCCGCAGAAAAATAGACTTTTTTGGCCAAAAAATTTCATTTATGACGACTTTTTAGTCATCAAAATTTCCGACGACCTTATTTTTCATGATTTCATCGGCTGGTTTTTCCATGATTTTTCGCCCGAAGAACCTCATATCGGCGTAAAAGCCCTAATTGCATGATTTTTTTCTTCGCAAATCACGATTTTTACTTGCGTATACTCTCTTGGTCTTTGTGAGGTGGTTATATACGCTGTATGCCCGCGTGTTACCTCGTTTTCAGAGCCGAGTACACGCTTTTATTTTTCCAGGAGGTGAAAATATATAGGCCTACGCTGTATATGCCTACCCGCCTAACGCTTCATACCAATGACTGTCTCGTCATAATCTTCTTCTTCTTCGTCTTCTTATTCTTCTTCATCTTCATCTTCTTAGTCTTCTTCTTCTCCTTCTTCTTCTTCTTCTTCTTCTTCTTCTTCGTCGTCGTCGTCGTCGTCCTCCTCCTCCTCCTCCCCCTCCTCCTCTCTGTTTCTCAGCAGAGGTTTTTTGTGTGGCTAGGACGAGAAGATAGAAACCGCAAAAAACTTGTTGGCCTATATTGATTCGTAAAATATCGTTTTGAAACTCTCTGAGCAATATTAGATTCCAGTTGTGTTTGTTTATTTCCAATGATACATGATCATCATCGTCATCATCGTCATCGTCATCGTCAACAACAACAACAACAACAACAGCAACAACATCATCATCATCATCATCATTGTCAATATCATCAACAACAACATCATCGTCAATATCAACAACAACAACATCATCATCATCATCATAATCCGGGATTGAAAATAAAAGTATTATATTGATAGCAATCGTATTCACATAGCCTACAATTGCTTGTGGCAAATATATATATATATATATATATATATATATATATATTTGCCACAAGCAATATATATATATATATATATAGTAGGTTACATGCATGCGCTAGAATAAGTGATATTACTCATAAACGCATTGAAGGCTTACTCATGTAGGCATAATAATTATACATATTTACGCACTTATAAGTAGGCCAAGCTTATATATTTATAAGTCTCATTGTATCGTCGTAATTACGTAAGCTTCCAAACATCCAAAGCGCTGACTTGGAAAGCTAGGCAAAGGGCACCAGCTTATTCACTAGCGCTGCGCTTTATCAGCGATCGACGTCCAGTGTGGGCCCAAGTCCAGTTGTCATAGGGACCAGTCAGGCAGTGGAAGCAGAACAACAGGTATACATTCAAACAACTCATCTGTTGTGACGTAGCTGATGGATCTGTGCCTTGCTTTGAGTCACGCCCTTGAAATTGTTGTTTACAATAATTATCACTAATTTTGATTAATAATTAATCAAAATTATTGTGTGAACTGTGAAGTTCCTGTTCAATTAGGCCTACAATTTATTTTCTCTTCCGGATTGAGTTAGTAGGCCTAGCCGCCTATGGGTAATATGCTCAACTATTCTGGTTTTGACTGACTAACTGACTGACTGACTGACTGGCTGGCTGGCTGACTGACTGGCTGGCTGGCTGACTGACTGACTGACTGACTGACTGACAAAATGAATGAACGATTGAGTGGCATAATAAACTTTCCTAGTACTCACTTTCTATATCACTCACTAGTTGGTTCTGCCACTCACTGCCATTCTGACCTTATCCGACCTTTCATGAACTCTTCCGACCTTACCTGACCTTTCACATACTTGCTTGCGTACTTCACTACGCTTTTGCTACTCTCTTACCTACTAACATGACCCCACTGACCGACCTAGAAACCCTCGCACAGGCGCCGGATTGGTCTTCTATAATTATTATAATTAGCCCACAGCGTGCGTCTCTTTAATAGTCTAAAGGCCAATAAGTTAATCAGGCTTTGCCATCTACACCAGTGGAGCCCAATTTTAATTCAGGAACTAGCCTATACGCTTTGCAAATTGGGTCGTAACTCATAAACACGAGAGTAGCAATAATATTCGTGTAGGCTGCAGTTTCGCCCCACTGGCAGCAAAATAGTTAAAATAATGAGTCTACAATATTGGTCTGATCAGATTGTTTCCATTTTATGTTTCCATGGTTTTTCATTCTTTTTTCATTATACCGTAACAACCCTGACATCATTATTCCAACGGCTGCAAATTTGTTACAAATCAACTTTTTTTGTTCTTTCTCAGAACGTTTCAATAATAGTCGACTGATTTGCTGCGCACCCAGTGGCGTAACAATAGGGTAGACTGGGTAGACAAAGTCTAGGGCCCCCGAGTGTAGAGGACCCCGAGGGGCCCCCGAGTTCCTATAGTTACGCCACTGTAAGTGATAACACATTTAAATATTCACATTTTGTCTAGGGGCCCCGATTTCCTAGTTACGCCACTGTGCGCACCTACCCCACCCCACCCCCACCCCACCCCACCCCTCCCTCCTCCACCATAGTCTCACTCCACTGTCTATAGCCTTCTACCCCTCGCGCGCCCCTATTTCGACCTAGGCCTTAATTAGTTAGACCTTTTAGTCCTCGATGCTGCAGTGATCTGCTATATGCAGGCCGCTGCTACTACTGGCTGGTGTGGAAGGTGGTGGTGGTTGTAGTGATGTAGAGGACGATGATCTGTTTAAAAGTGTCTCCGAAATTCGTGCATCTTATCTCTGATTCTGCCGCTGAATACGGACGCTTGTGGTAAGTGCCTACATGAGATAGCCTACGTTGACTGCATGTAGCGTAGCGAATTATTGTAGATTGATGTACATGTAGCTCAGTGTGTAGTAGTTTAATGTAGTTCAGTTCTGGAGTAGTTTAATGTAGTTTAGTGTAGAGTTTTGCAATGCAGTTTAGTGCAGGGTAGTGTTGCGTAGCTTAGTGCAGAGTGGGGTAACATTGTACTTGTTTAGTGTAAAGTGTAGAGTAGGGTAATGTAGTTAAGTGTAGAGTAATGTAGCTAAGTGTTGAGTAGCTTAGTGTAGTTTAGTGTGGAGTATTGCAATGCAATTTAGTGCAGGGCAGTGTCGCGTAGCTTAGTGTAGAGTGGGGTAATATTGTTTAGTGTAAAGTGATTTGATGTAGCTAAGTGTATAGAGTAGGGTAATGTAGTTAAGTGTTGAGTAGCTTAATGAGGTTTAATATTGGGTATTGTGCTTTCATTTAGGGTAGAGTATTGTAATAAAGTTCAGTGTAGTGTAACGTAGCTTAGTGCTGATTACTGCAATGCAGTTTGTTGCAGTGCAATTTAGTTTAGTGCAGAGTATTGTAGGCCTACTGTAGCTTAGTATAGAGTGCTGTGATGTAGTTCAGACTAGATTGCTTAAATGTGGATTAGTGTAGTGTACGTAGTGTAACGTAGCTTTTTTTCTTCAGTAGTGTTATGCAGTTTAGTGTAAAGTAATACATGTTCTAATGTTATGTGAATATTTGCAATGTGTTTCGCACAGCAGAGTCCAAAGTACTTTAGAATAGAATAGCATAATGCTGTTTGATGCGGTTTTTTGTAGTGCAGTGCTGAGTAGTGTGATTTAATTTAGTGTAGAGTAGTGCTGAACAGTGTAGAGTAGCAATGTGTGTTGTAGTATAATTTTGTATAGTTTAGTATTAGCCTATTTATTCTGCGGTAATTTAGTGTGATGTAGTGTTGTAGAATCGTGTAGTGAAGGTAGTGTAGTGCAATAAAGTGAAATGCGGTGTCAAGTAGTGTACCGTAGCATTGCATATAGACTTGTGTAGTACCTCGTTTTACAAAGTCTAGTACTGTGAGGTGTAGTCATATAGCGTAGCGATAGGAAATGTAGTGTTGCATGGTGCATGTAATAATAATATAGAACTGCAATTAAATGTAGCATGAAGAGTCGTTGTGTTATTTAGTGTTATCCGTGTTATCCGTGTAGACGGTGTAGTGTACTGTGAAGTGTGTAGCGTTGTGTAGTGTCCACTAGTGTTTGTCTGATATTTCAAACACTACACTATAACATCTTTTGAACGTTGTCTCCGTCTGATAGTTTTCGTTCGCTGTTGGTCAATGTCTGATGCATGCATGCAGACACTGTTGCGATGAAGCTTTCTAATCAATAACTAACCAATTATTGTTGTCTGAAGTTGTATTGTATAATAGTGTAACGAATTATAGCCTATGATTCTACGACACTTTCTCAGCAAATAATTATGTTGTTTAATATTAGTAGTGGAGAGTATAGACCTAATAGAGATACATGCAATCATGTTTTGCCCATTGGCATTACGCTGTCAATAATATTGATGAACCTATGGCAACCGGACCCGGGCCTCCCTTGGACTACTTTTACACGGACAACCCTTTTGATTCAACGCAGCGCTCGTTACTAAACTGGTGCCCCGCCTCTGGCTTTCGAGTAACGATTTAGTGTTCGGAGATTACGATTACAATGAAATCGAAGGTCCAGGAAGGGGCCATAGCATCTCAAGACTTAGGCCTATCCCTTTAGCCCACATAATTATTTCTGTGCGGGATCCTTAATGATAATAGTGGCCGTGTAAACATAGGAGAATTGAAGAGAATGAAAGAGGTTTTGAGAGAACGATAATCTCCTGCAATTATAACTAGGAAATTAGTGCTGTTTGTTTACAAAGTTGAATGTATTCGCAGTGAAAACACGTTTTGATAAATCGCTCTAATCTATGATAATAGGCCATGATAATATGATATTGTATGGTAAATAACAAATCCTTTCAATTCGCTTTAGGCCCTAATCTATAATAATAGGCCATGCTAATATTATGATATTGTATGGTAAATAACAAGGCCTTTCACATAAGGCTACAATGATAATTGACTAGGCCTATAACAGTCCTTGCAGGTCTATAGAAGACCTATTCTGATAATAACAATGACGACATCTGACGAATCTGTGTGATTCTAATGTAGGCCTACAATGTATATATATGCACAGGCCTATGACTACAAAGGGCTACGCTGAATTGCTATAGGCTACCTATGTAGGCTGTACATGTATATGTTTGCATGTGTGTATGTGAACATTTATATAGTGCGTTGTTTTAGACTCACGAAGGCGATTCTTAATGTGGCTATCCCGACTGCTCATGCATACATTCAAACAAGTATAGGCCTAAGTATAAACAAGTGCGACTTAAGTGACCTGAGAATTTGTCATGAGATAGGATTATATTATGCAGTTGTGTCATTTCGAATGCAATACAGGTCGCATGAAATTCTGCATAAATTTGGGTGGCGCCTGAATTCAACAGTGCATCAAGGCACTTTGGCACGGATCATGACGGATGCACGGACGTATTTTGAATGTACAGGGTGCGCCAAAAAAAGTAATCCCCTGCGGTTTTTAGCTCATATCTTGGCCAAACATACGAAGTTTTAAATGAAACTTTACAGTCTTAAAGGCAATTCATATATACGTACAATGGCCAAATTACACAAAAATATTTCAACCAGAACAAAAGTTATATCACTTTTAGTGAGGCTACCCACCGTTTTTTGACGATTCACAAACGCGACGCAACAAAAAGTAACAAAAAACCAATTTAATTATTCTGGCCAATAATATTATCTTGGCCAGAAGTAAGAATTTCGAAATGAAATTTTACAGGCTTAAAGACAATTCATACCTACACACGATGGCCAGATTTCATGAAAATATTTCAAACAGAATAAAAGTTATGGCACTTTTAAGGAGGCCACACACCTTTTTTGACGATTCAAAGACGTAACGCAACAAAAAGTAGTAAAAACACGATTTTATTTAATCTCATCTCAAATAATTGTTATCAGATAGCCTTAATATTGCCAGATGATCATTATTGCTACTATTTTAAAAAAGGAACAGGGTGCCATCGTAGCTGCGCGTCACTGAGAAGTTACTTAGCAAGATGACAATCAAATTGGTAAATAACAATCTGTCAGATTAATCAACAGGCCCATCAAGAACTTTGCAAAGAGACTCAAAAGAAGTGTTGGCACTGGTGGTGGGCACATTGAACACCAGTTGTGAAGTACTACCAAGTTAATTTGACAACAGTTATTTGAGATGAGACTTAATAAAAATCGTTTTTTTAAAACTTTTTGTTGCGTTTCGTTTTTGAATCGTCAAAAACGGTGGGTGGCTTCACTAAAAGTGGTATAACTCTTGTTGTGTTTAAAATATTTTGATGAAATCTGGCTATTATGTGTAGCCTAACTATGAATTGTCTTTGAGCCTGTGAAATTTCATTTCGAAAATCTTACTTCTGTCCATGATATTGGCAAAAAACCTACTTTTGTGCGTTTCGTTTTTAAATCGTCAAAAAACGGGGAGGTGGCCTCACTAAAAGTGGTGCAACTTTTGTTGCGTGTGAAATATTTTTTATGAAATCTGGCCATCATGTGTAAATATGAATTGTCTTTGAGACTGCAAAGTTTCATTTAAAAATTCGTGTGTTTGGCAAAAAACCGTAGGGAATTACTTTCTTTGGCGCACCCTGTATGTATGAGCACTTTTTCCAGCCCCCTTCACGATTGCTACTCACTACTCAGAAGCGCTAACGACTGTAGCGCGGACACTGAATCGAAGTTTCACGCCGAAGCCCTGAGCAATTGCGAGTTAAGGATTTGTCCAAGGTCCCTACGCGGCGGTTTGAGGTGGATTCGAGCTTGCAACCCTCCGACTGCAAGGTGACGAACATACCCACTACACCACCGCACCCCATGAATGGGGGTTCCGGGTTCAAAACACTCCGAAATTCCGAATTGACTCATTATTACTTCTGAATTTCTGTGTGGCTGTGCGCATTTTGCAGCCGGAAATCACCGCACACACACACACACACCCACACACACCTAAAATGGAACCCTTCCACAACGACCACAAGGATTTTTTCTGGTTACGATGAGGAAAAACAAGCGATGATAGTGATCGCATTGGTGACAGTGGCGGCGCCAGACACTTTTTGTAGCCAGGGCATTGCCAGGGCAGTCACACAAGTAACCAGGGCAGAGGGCGAGTCGCGTGTTCGGTAGTAGGCTACGTACGGGCTTACATAGGCCTATAATTTTGCGCTACCGTGCATGCCGTAAATCACCTACCTTACACTATTATGGTTGGCTGGTCAGAGGATCAAATGGGCGAAGTTATGAAACCGAACACTTTGAGATTTGAAGAGCAAATCTTAGAATCGTTATACAGGATGGGTCATAAAAAAAGCCTCTAAAGGTTTTGTCAATATCCTAGCCAGAAGTAAAAAATAATAAAATTTTACAGGCTTAAAGACAATTCATAACTATTTACGCAGAGTGGCCAGATTTCACCGCAATATTTCAAATAGAACAAGAGTTATATCACTTTTAGTGAGACAACCGACTCTTTGACGCTTCAAAAACATAATGCAACATAAAGTAGCAACAAACGATTTTTTATAAGTCTCATCTCAAATAATAATAATATTATTGTTATCAAATGAACGTGATAGTAGGCTACACCACATCTTGTGCTCAATGTGTCCACCAACAATGCCCACACTTGTTTTGAGTCTTTTGCACAGTTTTTAATGGACTTGGTGATTGATGTGTTCCAGAGATAAATCGTCCCAATCAGCTCCAATGTGAACATCAATTTTCAGTCTTATCGTTCTTGGTTTTGGCTGCAGATTGAGGTATTTCTCGAGCAATAGCTCCCCACCGTTGATAAAATCATCGGGTTCAAATCCGGATATTTGGAACCATTGGTTCTTCTCAATTAAACCAGTACAGTAATATTGACGTTGAACCGATTTCCTTTCATAAACTGCACATTTCTCAACTCTCTAATTCAATAAATTATTTAGCTCCTCATTTCTCTGCAATCACTGTTTCTTCAGATTAATCGGCGATTAGGCCTATAGCTTTATCTCCAAGACCTTGCTCAGGAAGTGCATGAATACAAATTTTGCCTGCCATCGACACCTTGGGCATTTCAATTTGATAGAAATTTCGACTTTATTATCTTAAAACCAAAATTACTAATCAGACAAATTCCTTATTTACCAACTTAACAGTCATCTTGCTAAATGATGTCACAGCGACGTACAGCTATGCTGGTACCTGCTTTTTCTAAACAATAATAACGATTCTCTGTCAATAACAAGTTTATTTGACACAATTATTTGAGATGTTACTTAATAAATTCGTTTTTGTTACCTTTTGCTGCGTCATGCTTTTGAATCGTCATAATTATCACAGTGAGTGGTCTCACTAAAAGTGATATAACTTCTGTTCTTTTTGAATATTAAAAATGCTACCTACTCACTCCGTCCTCGTTCTCATAACCGTGAGATTCCTCATGCAGACACATTAACACTCGAGTGCCCAAGGTATTTTTTGGTACACGAAGGCCCAAGGGGGGGGGTCCGCGCGGACCCCAGCGTTTTCATGCTAATATCTTGAGAAGGGATTGGAATATCGTTACAGAATTTAGTTCTATGTATTCCCAGATGAATTTGCAATCGATTGATGTATCTTATACCACAATAACACCACCTGGTGCAAAATAATAGTGTAAAATCTCTTGATACACATTTTATGCTTGCTTGCGTCATTTACCGAAGGAAATCTATCGTTTTCATGCTAAAATCTTGAGAAGGGATTGGAATATCATAACAGAATTTAGTTCTATGTAATCCAAAATGAATTTTCAGTCGACTGATGTATCTTATATCACAATAGCACCACCTGGTGCAAAATAATAGTGTAAAAATTTCATGATACACAGTATAATGCTTGCTTGCGTCATTTACCGAAGGAATAGCCGCAAATCTTGCGGTACCCTTAGTATACGATGTGGTTGTGGGGTACAGGGTTGGACAATACTCACGCAAAATATACCATTCGATGCCCAAATGGTTGCTCTAGGAATACCTAAAAGCATTTTTGCATATCTATAGCCGTTAAAAAGTTATCCGGAAAAAACGGGCCTGGGGTCCGGTCGGACCCCCCTTGGGCACTCGAGGGTTAACCAGATGTGGCTTTATAACACGGATGCTATTCAAGTGACAATATGTTTTTCTTGTCTAGCCCAAGTTCTATCCTGTATAGTTCATAACGTGTCTATTATGTAGTTGTATAATATGTTTATTGAATTGCATATTTCTATTTGTCGTGATTGTAAATGCATTACTTATTCAGTTCTTGTCCATTGTTCCCGCAGTGCGTTTGCAGGCGATTCAATAAAGTATATACTTACTTACTTACTTATTTTCATTAAATCTAGCTGGCCATCATCTGTGAATATGAATTTTCTTTAAGCCTAAATATTCATTAAAAAACTACTACATCTGGCCAAGATTATGGGCAAAAAAGCTGTAGGGTATTTTTATGGCCCAACCTGTGGACCAATCTCGGTGACTTAGTGAAACAATGCAAATCCTCTTTCGCGTATCATTTCGAAAGCAAAGCGTTCAGCAAATAAAGTAACTGAGTCAGATATGTACATGTAGGCCTAGGTCTATTGCAGGTCTATACGCAACTACTTACGCTTCATTTGAAAAACAAGAAAGCAACAGCTAGGCCTACGCTGTTAGTTGCATAATTATGGTAATGTGGATAGACACTAGACAGCAACAGAATTTTCCCTACAAGAACTTTTAACTCACCAGAATTTTTGCCCTGCCAGAATTTTCCCCTGTCAGAATTTTGCCCTGCCATAATTTTACGGTTTTTACCCTGCCAGAATTTTTTCACTACCAGAACTTTTGCCCTGCCAGAAAATTGCAATGTCAGATTTTTTATCTTCATAAACTTTACCCTGCCAGAATTTTGCCCTGCCAGAACTTTTGCCCTGCCCGAGAGCGGACGGATGTGAACAGTAAGAAACAATATGCCCGAACAAATTCTCCTAGTGTAAAATTTCTGGCAGGGCAACGACCAGGGCAACAGCCAGGGCAAAAGCTTTTTGGCAGGGCATGCCGCCCTGCCCTGGCGTAACGCCGCCACTGATTGGTGATGAAAGTGAAGATGGTTATGATGATGACATGATGATCGTGACAAAGATGTTGTTGCGATGAGAAGGTGATGATGACATTGATAATGACGACGATGATGATGATAATAATAATAATGATGACAACGTCGGTATATAATGGCGCAACTAATCTGATCTAAGAATAAGGTTTTCAAAATTAGGTCACGTGGTGCATCTTCAAAACGACCAAAGTTCCGAATCGGAAGACAGGTGCAGGTGCTTTATTTGACCAGTTGATAAGAATTTGCAAACCTTCGGCTGCCGTTAGGCCTATGTCATAGACCTACGTAGGCCCAATGACAGGCGAAAAATAGATTAGGCATATAGGAATAGACCTTTACGTAGGCCTATCAAAAGTCTCATGGGCTTAGTAGGCTACACGCCTACGCTTGCACATGCAGAAGTGACTACCAGTAGGCCTGCAAGCTAGTTAGACTAATAATTATTATTAGGGCAACAATTATTAGAAAGAAGCCTATGGTTTCAATTGTTATCTGGCGGTTGGCAGGGTCAATGAAGTTAACCTTACTTGAACATTGAGCAACGGTTTCTTTTGAGGGACTCCTTAGCCGGTTTCTCGCCGTTTAGTTGTCTTTCAACGTGAGAAAAAGTATTGCAACTGATAATTTTATCATCGCCTATCGTGCGACGATATATAACGAATATTAAGACGTTTATTAGGCTGCTGACTAATAATATAATTGCGCGACCATACGAGGATTATTAGGCTCTGTAATTTTTAATATGCTTATTATTAGTGGACAAACTTTGCAGAGATAAACCGCTATAGGTGCGACCGGGTGATGTGGCGACATCTACAAACTAACATTAGGCTTAGATCTATCTACGCGAGAACTGGACTATTTTAGCTACTACAATAGTCTAGTGTATTAGACTATCTAAGTTGATAGAGCCTACAGATCAAATATAGAAAAATTTAGACACATGCTAATTAGATATAGCTAATTACAAATACTTGTGATTAGACTCATACGTGTGGGAAGCTATGGAAAAATTATAATTTGTGGACCATAATTATGACAGGCCTATGTAGACAGAATTAGGCTTCAATTGGATATAAAATTGAACTGCGTACGCGTTGGATATCTCACATGTAGCCTAATTAACCGACAGGCTTTTCGAGTAGAAAACTTAAGTCAGTTGCAAACCGGATACGTACGACGATGATATCTTTTGAAACGGTGAGCATATTACAGATTTACGCATTCAGAATATCACGACTTGGCATAGGCCTATAATTAGTCATCATTATTATTCCACCATTAGGCCTATGACCTAAGCCTACCTCAAGTCCTCAACCGCATCTATTACTACTCTTACTGCGACTATAGAAGACTATCCTGACTATCCTACTATATTAGCCTAGGCGCCATTATAGTGCCGTTAATAAATTCGTCTTTTGTGAAGTGTCGAGACATCTTGGCGATATAGCCTAATTAAGCTTACATTGCGCTGCAGTGTGTGTTTAGTGTCAAGTGAGTTAGTAGGCCTAAATATGCAAGTAAATAAGCAAGTAAGTAACTAGATAAATGGGTAGGCCTAAGTGAATGAGTCAGTAAGTAAATAAGTAAGTATATAAGCAATAAGGGGAGTTAGCCGTCAGTGAGCGGGTACGTAGCCTATATAGCCTACTGTTCACTCTCTATCTCAATGTAATTGCGGATCGCAATTTCGAGTAGGCCTATAGCCACTAGAGACACCCAGGGCGTAAAGCGTGGCTGGACGGTCATGGACGGCGTCCATGCACTTATTTAAAAACCTGGACATCGTCCTGTCACTTATTGACCAGCACAGCCTGAAAGGGTAAGGGGCGCCCAGGTACTTCTTTATCCACACTTTAAGCATTGGAGATACCTGAATAATAATGAAACATTGAATGAACATCAGATTGTTGCAAGCTAAGTTGCATGTATACGCCTATTAATTGTTCTCTGCTGGTGCATTGTTTCTTCCGCTAAAGCATTTATGGAACATCTTGAGTCATCTGAAATTAAGGAATCGGAAGAATAGGCTATAATTATAATTATAGGCCTAATTATAATTAGGCTATAGGCCTAATTGTATAGCTGCCTCTGAGAGGGATGGATGGAGGGAGAACTAAAAACAGACGAAAGACAGGCAGAGAGAGACAGAGACAGAGAGACAGAGACAGGGAACATGCATGACAGGGAAAGGGACAGACAGGGACATAGGCCTAGTCAGGGACAGGCAGAGAGAGAGACAGAGACATAGGCAGAGAGACAAAAACAGAGACAGGCAGAAAGAGACAGAGAGAGACAGCGACAGGGACAGGAACATGGACAGGGAAAAAGACAGACAGAAACAGGGAAGGGACAGAGACAAGACAGACAGACAGACAGATCGAGGCAGGGGCACAGACATAGACAGACGTAGACATGCAGACAAACAGACAGGCAAACAGACAGGCAGAGACAGAGAGCAGAGCCTGCTCTAGATTGGCACACGTCTAAGAGCTCCTATGAAATTTAGAGCGCGCGGGAAACTAACCACTGCAAAACTTCCGGCATAACTATTGTATCGGGGACCGACTTGTCGGTTTGGGTCAGGTGTCGTGAGTGTCGGTTAGGTCAGATTAGGCGTCGTGAGGATCGGTTAGGGTTAGGAGCAGGTTAGGCTATAGTGTTGTCATTCGGTACCCGATACTATTGTTACGCCAAACTTCCATCCTAACCACCGGTCCACCCTGGTTTCCAACACACTAGTCCGCCATGCTCACCCATCATGGTGTCCAGCACCTAGGCCTATAACCCACTCGCATAATTTGTAGGCTGTGCTCTTAAATAGCCTACTTAGGCTAAGTCATAACTTTAAAGCTCCAATATGCGTGGGATCATTCGAAACTGCTAGCTAGGTTGTGCTACAGCAACATATTGATATACGTAAATTGCTCAATTTACGGACATTAGGCTACATTGTAGTTAGGCCAATAGAGCGGTCAGAAAATTGGCCTAAAACATGTTTAGACGCAGTTGCGCTACTTCCTAGCCTTGCAAAACAATAATTTCTTTTAGGCCTATGGTCTATTCTGTGTTGTAGCCTATTTGTTGACAAATGTGTGGGATTAGGCCTATTTTAAGACCGTTTCTCCTACGAGTGACGTCATTTCAAGTCTCTTTGTAAACACTATAAGTCTATGGCTACTCTTCAGCGGTTATATTGTCTGTTGATGTTCTATTCGAGTTTCATCATTATTTCAACTCCACAGCCAGTATATAAGCTGATACAAGACACCGCTCCTCCTAACTACATTAACGCCCTTTAAAGGCATCCACCGCCCCCTCTTCGGGGTGCAGTTTATATCCGCTCCGGTTGCGCATCGAGTTCACTGCGAGCTGCCTTAATTATACACGGTTGAGTTCCTCTGTCTAAGGCAAAGAAATAAATTAAAACGACAACAGGCAAGCTAAATGCGCATGTGCATGGCCTTCTTCATTTGAAATGAATTTATCGGATGGGAGCTTTCACCATGCACTGCTCCTATTTTGAATTTGTGCCATGCTTTTTATGCATACGCTACACAAACTCGACTTGTGAACCAACCTGTTCATTCATTCAGTAATTAGTTGATTAGTTAGTTGATCCTTATATATTTATCGTGAATAAGCTGCCCTCCACGTCATGAATAATTTTCATATGCTGAAGAAATCCAAAGATTAAATACAAATTTAATCGTTTTTGCGATCCTTGTGCGCTCCTTATCCACGCGTAGCCTGGCACCGGAGAGTACTCCGCTCCGATATGGAACGCATCCATGATGCCGTATTATAATGGATTAGTAAGTGTCTGCTGCCAGGGATGCCACTCATAGCTTTTTCACCTAGATCTAGGTTTTTCGGTCTTGTCTATGTTTCTAGGTTTTTTGGTCAGGATATAGCTTTTTTTCTCACGGCGGTTTTTTTTACTTTTTACGTGCAAATTTAATTTTTAAAGCGAAAATGCACAAAAGACGTGAACAAAATCGAAAATATTGTGAATTTGGATCAAAAATTGTAAATTTTGGAGCGAAAGACTAAAAAAGATGTTCATCAGAAATTTTTCGGGAGGAAAAAGAGAGCAGATTTTAATCATCGGAAAGGCCGTCAGAAATTTCAAGCCGGAAAATTAGGAAAAATCCATGTATTTTACAGGGAAATCGTCAATCCAGACTTGTTTCGACCGGATCTGACTTTTTTTAAATCCAGAGTGGCATCCCTGTCTGCTGCCTTCCAGGCAGCGTAATTTATGGCTGGTCCCAGTATGGCTGCTTCGCAGGGCATCTAAACACGGGATCTTCTTATTGCCGTCTACTCAGCGAACTTGTTTCAGCCGGAAAGTTAATTAATTGCTGAAATAATTAGGTAATTCGATCCAACCACCAGCAGAAATGTTCAGTTTCGGATCGGTAAGTGTTGTAGATTTGCGTCTTCGTGCGGAAAGTTCGCTGGTTTTGACGGATTTGAATCGATCTGGGTCAGATTATTCGTGTGTGGGGATCGGCCGTCAAGATGGCGAGACTTGGAATATTATGCAATTAAATTTAAAATAAATCCAATTTGAACCACCAGTCTGTGTATTTTGGTCTTCGCATTTTGGGACATTTTCTATGACAACCGTCGGGTTTTTGATTTTGCGATATGGCGAGTAGCAGGAGGGGGAGGGATGGATGGATAAGGGAGTGGTGATGATTAAGAGGTGGGAGGGATGGTGTTTGTGTGGGGCGGGGTAGTGGTGTGGTAATGTGATTATTTCCTTCACAGAATAGACTCGTTTTTTAATTTCTAACTCTTTTTGCAGACTACATTGCACTCCATGGATTAAATTATCCTTGCGTTGGCATTCGAAGGGAGCAACCATGGGCATCAGGGACCGTTCAAGTACAACTTCTCCTAGCTCCCCGGTGTTCAGGGCGTGTGTGAATAGATATGGAATGCACCCGAAATATAGGTTCGGTTGATTTAAATGGCATAGCATGTTGAGGCAGGAAATTAAATGCCTCATGTGTACTTGGTTGTCTCATATGCAACGCACTGTACAACAACATTGAATTTATATCACTTTTTTTCAGTAAAACACATGGTACAACTTTAGATTCATGCCATTCCTTTATTTCATGTGCTAGAACACATTGTACAGTGCACATTATATTTATGCCACTTCTTTATTTTGTATGCAATGCATTGCAGAACAACATTATTATTTCTTTATTTTGTATGCAATGCATTGCAGAACAACATTATGTTTATGCCACTTCTTTACTTTTGTGTGCAGCAATACGTTGTACAACAACGTTTGATTTATGCCACTTTTCGCAGCTTTCTTTGTTTCTGCGATGACGAGTGTTTGATTTATTGTTTTGTTGATGCGTTGAACCTTAAGTTTTTATTTTGTTAATAATGTTCCATGCATGCTTCTTGGCCCAAAAAATCTTTCAATCAACATTCTGCTTCCTGGCTGACCTTTTTTATGTGTACTCATCACTTTCAAGGTGCACTGCATGGGTGTATTTGGGTGGAAAGGGGGTGTGTATGAGTTCAAACCCCATAATGAATAATTTCCGAATTTTAAAAGGCTTATTCTGTGTATTTTTCAATTACTACCATTGGAAGCCCCGAAACAGAAGTCTCGAAATGGAAGGGCTCCAGAAATGCAAGCCCCCGAAATGGAAACCCTGTGAAATGGAAACCCCAAATGGAAACCCCAAATGAAACCCCCCCCAAATGGAAGCCCTCTCCGAATTTATTTTCATGGCTATGCACCTGGGTGTACACTGTATAGAATGCACAGCAGTTTAGTGCCTAGCTTGTGGGGCTGTTGACTAAGAGGTCAGAGGGTTCAAATCCCCCCAGGGCAGAAATTCATGTTGAGATTTTGGTGCCGATTGTATCCCTTCGTCGGCTCACTGACCGGGCAACATTTGTCAATGGGAGGATTTCACAACAAGGGAGAGGAATTGCCACCAGCCCTCGTATGCTGTGACTAAGAAGAGGAAGAATGGCTAGCGCTTCATGCCGTGGCTGGGCTGGGAGTGCCTCTGGGTAGATTTCTTGAAGGGGTGCTATATGTATCCATATAATGAATAAATGAATGAATATCCACAAGTGCAATTTAGACCTGGCATAAGGAACTGGTCTTCTTCTGTTCTTCATATCGTGGCTGTGCTGGGAGTGCCTCTGGGTAGATTTCTTGAAGGAGTGCTATATGTATCCATATAATGAATGAATGAATATCCACAAGTGCAATTTAGACCTGGCATAAGGAACTGGTCTTCTTCTGTTCTTCATATCGTGGCTGTGCTGGGAGTGCCTCTAGGTAGATTTCTTGAAGGAGTGCTATATGTATCCATATAATGAATGAATGATTGAATACCCACAAGTGCAATTTAGACCTGGCATAAGGAACTGGTCTTCTGTTCAAGTCTACTGTAGATTTGTGATGGGGGAAAGCTTTTAATGGAGAAGTTTCGTTCGTTGCACCCGGCTGAGCCGCAATGCCGCTGGGAAATCAGCGGGCGTTGGGCTTGCATGTGCTGCAAGATGCTATCCGTTTTTATTTGGCACGCAGGCTGATATATGAAAATGAGCTCATGATCAACCTTGCTCATTTGGTATTTATTTCTTAGTAATATTCTACAGGTTCTCAAGCTGACTCTGGCTGTGTTGCAGCCAGGCGGGGTGACCCAGCCCTGACCTTTTTGATGCCTTTTTTGCAGCACATGCTAGCCGGACGCCTCCCTCCCCTCTTCGCACCCCTCCATCCCATCAGTGGCGCCATTCATATTGTTTCGATTGTTTGTTTGTACTTTGAAGTACTAATTAGCAAATGACTTTTAAAAAGACTTTAAAAGAGTAATTGAGAAGGTGAACATGAGAGTGTGGCATTGACATTGACGAATGGAGACCAGAGGGGAGATCATTTGAATGTGGTGTCCGGCACCCCTCCCCCACCCTCCCCGTTGCCATTGGTAACGGATTATTGATGAAAACAATGAGGATGATGCTGGTCATGTTGTTGTTTTAAGCTTTGAAAACAAAGGTATGCTTGCTAAATTGGCACTCTATGCAGAGGTTGGAATTTGTTCCCCCTCCCTATGATTACCATGGTCAGTGGTTATATAGTGATGGCCACTGGTGATATTTATACTGGCCAGTGGTGCTAGTGGACTGACCAATGATGCTGTTGTGCTGTCCAGCACTTACTGACACTGCAGTGACCAGTGGTGAACTGGTGATATTGCAGTGGTCAGTGGTAGCATTGCAGTGGATATATTGCAGTTTCACGTTTATCCCACAGTGCCACTGTTGTTTCCATGGGGTGTTGCAGAGAAGTAGTGTGCAAGGGAAGGGTTGGTATTGTAGCATTAATTACCCTTCCCAGACTTTTCTATGCATGTGTGATCACCGATCTTTGTCTGTCTGCCTACCTGTCTGTCTGTCTACCCTATCCTACCCACCCTACATAGTACCTATCCTGTCTATCTGATCTTTCTATGGAATTTTTTTACCCTCTCCCCCCTCTAAGATAACTATTAAGAGGCTCTTCTGACCCAGGCACTGCCTACCATTCGTCCATTACGCTGTCCCAGCCTGGTGGGACTACGTTAGTGCCGAGAACCGCTCTGAGCTGGAGCGCCTGGTGCAAAGTCCTGATGGATTTCCTTGCACTTGGATGATCTGGAGTGGAGGAGATGGTGAGGATTGACGGCTTCCTGGAGTTTTTAAGCAACAGATCTATGGCATGTGCTGCGAGGTTTGTTTCCTCCAATTGTGCAGCAACCGTGCGAAGTCTGCCATAGGTGTTATGACCTTGAACTGCATGCTGAGGTTGCAAAGAACTTCATCCCATTGTATTGTTATGGCCAAGAACTTCATCCCATTGTCTAGACTATGTCATGCCCAACTTTAACCGTCTGTAACTTTCTGGCATTTAAGTTTTTTCTCTTTTTTAAAACTGATTTGAGTCTGTCAAGCTGTCAGAAAAAATTTGTTTAAAAAAAGTATGTGCACGCCCTTTTTTATGCTAACATTGCTTTTGTAGTGTTGGTGTACTTCTTGCAAATGCCAACACTCCTTTAGTATTGCTAACAGTCCTATTTACAATGTTGAACACCTTCATATTATTAAGTGTTTACATTCCTCTGCTAACATTGATTTGTTTTCCTCTTACCGGGTACTCTCCTATTGATGTGTAAATGATTATTTGTTGTGCTGTCCTATTGATGTGCTGATGATTATTTGTGGTAATGTAAATATTCCTATTGATGTGCTAACATTCAATTGTTGTGCTAACAAAAAAGCCTGACATTCCTATCTTTGTTGACATTTCTTTTTTTGTGCCAACATTCCTCTTGATCTGATTTCCTATGATCTGGCAGCTGGTGGTTCGGTTGTAATCCACGAAGGCTATCTCCGGTGGAAGTCAGTGTCCCACGCTTATCTCTGATTCAGGATTTTCATTTTTATGTATCGCTAGACGATGTTTAAACTGTGGTCTCATCCAGTTTTTAACGTCTGCATGAGTGTTTCAAAGTCTCTTGTTCTTAGTACGTGTGTAATAATAATAATAATAACAGTAACACTCACAAACAGCTCCAAGCATAATTTTTTGGAAATCTCGAGGGATCCTAGGTACCTCGGGTAAAAATAAATATATAATAATAATAATAATATTCGTAATAGTAATATAGTAATTGTAATAGTAATAATAGTAATAATAATAGTGATAGTAATATTTATAACAATTTCCTTTAATCAACAATCTGGTTGACAGAACGCAACCAGTATGTACAATTACGCAGCTGGAACAATTCACAAGGACACAGATCACATTTAAATCTCAGCTACTAATAGCACAGACAGCCTGCAATAAAGTGTTGTGTGGACTTTTACATAACACTGTACAATGACGTCAGAAAGGCGCCTAACGTGTCTAGCTACCTGACAGTTCTGATCAATTGCAACTTAAGTGACTCATAAACGAGCGTTTGCTTCTTCACTTCAATTGGCATTCGCTGACCGAGAGCTGCTGACGATGCTATAAAATTGTTTCAATTACAATTTTACAAAGCTCGCTAGCATGAATTATAGACTAGAGTTCTTCATTAGATTTCTCGCATGCATTCTATGTTATAATGCTTCTGTTGCAAGGAATGGAATCAACTGTCACTCTCGTGTCTTTGCTCAATTTCACTTCCTGAACCTCGAGAAGGCAGCTCAAAACCCTTGTTATGATTTTCTCATTGTCATCCAAGCATATGGAATTATAGATATCTTACTGCATCTGGTCTGAGATAGATTTTGTTGTTTATATGTGAATTTATATTGTGATGCTTGTTCAGTGGATTTCTGTTTGGCAGTTTGTTATATATCAAAGAAAATATACTTATTTTAATGAGATTACCTTATTGAATATTTAATATTGAATATTGACTATTGTTACTCCGGGGAATAAAACTCGATGCCCATGTGCAGTTCAGTTACCCCATTTTATGGGCAGTTCGATGTCGTCAGATTCCTTGTTTAGTAATTATTCAGTGTCCCCAATGGAGGGTACACTGTACGGTTCAATACCTGTACTTGCATATATGCAGCTCGGTGTCCTCCATTGGCCCTTTTCTACTTGTATATTCATTAAACCGATCTTTGCATGCAAATCAGCGTTCCATTTGCATGATTTTTTTTCATTGCCCATTTACATGTATTGGCATGTTTAAATACAGTGTTACATTTGCATGCTTAACTCAATGTTCACACTTTTAGACCTGTTGCATATATTCTAGATGATTTAACTGTGGTTGATTAAGGTGAACCTGGGATAGGAGAGCTCAGGTAACTCAATGGGTGTCGCTAATGATCTAAAAGTTGTTATCACACAGTGACATTAAACTGAGAAAGTCTATTGAATGATTGAATGAATGCACATTACCCTACTGTACCATGCATTACCTTAGATTACATCATTACATTACCGTGCGTTAACTTGTCCTACGTTCTTCCACGTACATTACGTTGACATAAATTTCCTTTCCAGCTCGGCAATACTCTGAAGTCGCTCCAGAAGGAGGCGACGAAGTTCATCGGCGACATCCAAGGTGACTCCGGAGGAGGCGGTGGATTCAACATCGGCGGAGGCAGCATCGGCTTTTCCGGCGGAAAACTCGGCATATCGCTTCCGAAGATGCCCACTGGTCGGTCGTACGTGAAGGGCTGGGCGCCGCACGCGGTCAACTCGGACACTCAGTATTGTGCGACCATCCGTGACACGGGCCGCGGTCTGGCGCAGACGTCCGCTTTCGTTCCACGCCACGCCGGAGAGGTCCCGTCGACCTACGATGACGTGAAGGCGAAGTGTTTGGCGAGCGGGGAACTGTGGGAGGATCCAGATTTTCCAGCAATTGCCAGTTCCATCTACTTCAAGAAGCCGCCTTCTAGGGCTCAGGATATCCGGTGGAAAAGACCAAGCGTGAGTGGTTGCGGAACTTTTTTAAGTTGTTTATTCATTTAAAAAAATCTTTTTATTTGTTTATCTTGCGTTGCCTGATGTGAAGACCTGCACGGGAAGGACTAGGTAAGTAATTTGTTGATTTCTCGCATTTGTTGTACCGCCTCTTCAAGCTTGCTACTCGGAGGCGCTCCCGACTACAGCATGGACACTTTCTATGAGTTTCATACTGAAGCACTTGAGCAATTGCGAGTGAAGGACTTGTGAAGGTACTAGTGTAGTGTGTGTGTGTGTGCTATTAATTGTTGGGTTAAAAGTTCAAGTTAATTTTTGTGGTTTTTGGGTGTGTTTTGCTCATAGTTTAGGTTATTTTGTATTTTTTGGGTGTGTTTTGCTCATCTAGTTTAGGTTAATTTTTGTTTTTTTGGGTGCGTTTTGCTCATAGTTTAGGTTAATATTTTTTGCAATTTTCAAGGTATTTTGGTCTCTGTATGTGTTGATTTGTGCCGTCATAATGGGTATGTTTGCTCTTGGCTTGCATAACTTTTGGTGCTATTTTGGATATGTTTTGCTCATTGCTTCTAAAGGTTAATTTTGTGCCTTTTTATGGTTATTTTTATTTCATAAAAGGTTAAGTTTTGGTGTCATTTTGTAGATAATGTTGCTCATGGTTTAGGCAATTTTTGTGCCGTTTTGGTTACGTTTTGCTCATGGTTCAGGTTAGTTCTGGTGCCATTTCGGGTTTTTTGTTTCTTTCAGGCTTCATTCAGACTTGTTGGAGTTTATGTTTAAGTGGAGCTATAAAATGTTGTTCTGGCCATCCAAATATCATGTTTTGACAATTTATACTCTGGTATTGTGGTAACACATCGATGGTGAAAGTATTTGTTTTCTAGTCTTACTGAAAGTATTGTTTTTTTTATGATTTTCAAAATTATCGTTATTGTCGTTGAAGTTATTACCGTATTTTTGTTGTGAATTGTTTCAGGAAATTTGTTCAAATCCTCAGTTGTTTGTTGATGGAGCAAATCGTATGGATGTTGTTCAAGGAATCTTAGGTAAGTTTTTGTGCCTTATTTTGTAAATTATAATAATGACAATGACACAGTCATGCTGTAACAAGGGTGCCTCACATACAAAGTTAGCAGCACGTTTTTCTTATATTTCAGGTTAATTTTGTAGTTGTTTTGATTAGGTTTTGCTCATATTTCAAGTTAATTTTGGGTTTTTGTTTGTTTGCTCATATTTAAATTTAAATTTTGGGTTGTTTTGGTTAGGTTTTGCTCATATTTCAAGTCAATTTTGTGATTGTTTTGGTTAGGTTTTGCTCATATTTCAAGTTAGTTTTGGGGTTCTAGTTTTTTGCTCATATTTCAAGTTAATTTGGGGTTACTTTGGTTAGGTTTTTGCTCAAATTTCAAGTTAGTTTGGGGTTCTAGTTTTTTGCTCATATTTCAAGTTAATTTTGGGGTTGTTTTGGTTAGGTTTTTGCTCAAATTTCAAGTTAATTTTGGGGTTGTTTTGGACATGTTTTCATGTAACTTAAATTAATTTTGGTCTTATTTTATTTATGTTAAGGGAGTATTCTAAGGGAGAAGAGGGGTAAGGGCTGAAACGAAATAATATTCTGTGTTATTTTCTTATAGGTGACTGTTGGCTTTTGGCCGCTGTGGCCAGTCTTACGACAAATCAGACACTTCTGTTCAAAGTTGTCCCACCAGACCAATCCTTCCAGGACGAATACGCCGGTAAGAAATCTGTCTCATCTTCCATGTATGGTATGGTAGGATTGGTTAAGGTATATTGCAATATTGGCAGGCCAATGTGTTTAGGAGGTTTTTAATCGTATTTTACGTCACTCTTCGAGTTGATTTCGCACAGCTAGACATCTGTATTGCGAACAGCTTTTGAAGTCTGGTTTTTGATGGACTGTGAGGTGTTTTGTTGATCTTTTTACGAAGTACGAAGAGGGTTTGTAAAACTTGATACATGGAAAGCAATGCAGCAACTTGTTAAAAGGATGAATGGTCAACTGATGTCTGGTTGATATAATTATTCATTTAATCTGCTACACACAGCGATGGAAGAGCAACACCTTATTGGAATTATTTCCAGTGATTGATTGGTGTTTTGAATTTTTTTCTGAACTGGCAAATGTGGATGGGTTTACCAGGTGTTTTCCTTCGTAATTTGTCTGGTCATCAATGATGGATGCAGCGTTCGTCTGGATAGCTGGAAATTCACCCGAGCTTTTCCATGTGTCGGAGTATTTTTTTATTATTGTGACAGCAGAGTTCTGTAGAGAGTTTATTCTCAGTTGCCTGATATTCTCTCCAGGTCGTCTTTGTCTCAAAGCCTTGCTTGACCTGTTGTGCACCTGGTGTGCCACTGCAGTGAGGTAGTGTGGCAATTGTTATTATTGAACTTTTAAATATAAACCAAATCAGGATGGTTCAAACCCCCTCAAATTCATGTAGAAATTTAATAATATAATTTTTGCCACTTGCCTTTGCAGCATACTTTCCTACGCTTGAACGCACGGGTCTCTCTAGGTGCAATCGGGTACCAGTATAATGAGTATATATATACTATGTACCGGTAATAATATTAATACGGTAATCCAAGAACTAATACATATAGGAATACTTCATTAAATGCCAGGGTCCACTAGTATGGAATAACTGACCGGTAGCCCTTCGAACGGTCAAGTCCTTCTCACACTTTAAACGTTAATACGAGCACACACGGCAAAAATTATTAGTTACTTTTTGCCGAAATGTATTGTTGTTTAGTCTTGTTTTTCTTATTACGTTCGCTGTCACTGTTCTTTCAACAACCAATTGTTGATCTCTCAACATCTTACAGGGATTAACTTGCACTTGGGGTCCCCTATCTGGCGGGATTTTCTTCCCTTTGGGGTATCCATTGTCTTCGTGCACTACCTGCGTTTGTCGTTTTCAACTGTTTAGAAATTGTCAGTGTAGAATTGTTGGGCAGTATATGAAAAAAACTATATGTTGGTGAGTTTGGAAAGGGACAATATTAGATTCAGTGTTAGGCTGGATCATTTTGAGTTGTGAGCAAGACCTTTCTGTACTCAAGGCTGTCCTCTGATTGACTTATCATACTTGCAGAGGCCGTCATGCTTGAACTTTTTGTCCATTACGTAAATGTTGTCGTAAAGTCGTTTCTGCTGTTGACCAAGTTTCAAAATTGGTTTCAAGCTGGTTTTCGGTTTAAATGCGTTAAACTTGATTCATTCAAAGTGCGCAAAACCTGGTTTTAATTCAAAATGTGCTCAACCTGGTTTTCATTCACCTGCAGCATCATAGATGGTCTGGATTTTTGAAGTTGGGCATTGATGGCGCCTCTGACATTTTTGCCCTTCGTTGGGACAGCACCACTTACCTCAGTTACCTGTGTCACCCTGGTATTGGGATGTGGGGCTTGATTTTTCACCCATTTTTGGTGGATAATTGACGAGGACACGTTTGACTGGAGATGGAGTATCTGGTCTCTGTTAGGAAGAAAGGGACGACTTACGAAGGATGGGGGAAGGATAACACATGGAAAGTTTCACGTATTGTGGAAGATATTAGGACAGATGGGCAGGCAGATAGATAGACAGACAGACAGACAGACTGACAGGCAGAGACACATAGGCAGATGCAGACAGACAGGTAGAGGCTTATGTTGCCAGTCATATTAATAAGTGAATTTGTGAACATACTTTACTCTGCGTAAGAAGTGCGTATCATATCCTGTGTGCAATAGTTGAATTTTGCCGGTATGTAATACTGAAACATTTGAGGTGTGTAATGTGGAATATTTGAGGTGTGTAATGGTGGAACATTTGAGGCGTGTAATGTGGAACATTTGAGGTGTGTAATGTGGAACATTCGGGGTGTGTAATGTGGAATATTTAAGGTGTGTAATGGTGGAACATTTGAGGCGTGTAATGTGGAACATTTGAGGTGTGTAATGTGGAACATTCGGGGTGTGTAATGTGGAATATTTGAGGTGTGTAATGGTGGAACATTTGAGGTGTGTAATGTGGAACATTTGAGGTGTGTAATGTGGAACATTTGAGGTGTGTAATGTGGAACATTTGAGGTGTGTAATGTGGAACATTTGAGGTGTGTAATGTGGAACATTCGGGGTGTGTAATGTGGAATATTTGAGGTGTGTAATGGTGGAACATTTGAGGTGTGTAATGTGGAACATTTGAGGTGTGTAATGTGGAACATTTGAGGTGTGTAATGTGGAACATTTGAGGTGTGTAATGTGGAACATTTGAGGTGTGTAATGTGGAATATTTGAGGTGTGTAATGTGGGAACGTTTCCGGTGTTTAATACTGGAACATTTCCTGTGTATAATAATGGAACATTTCCTGTGTGTAATGGTGGAACATTGTGCTGCTGCTGGTGTGTTCCAGGTGTGTTCCGGTTCCAGTTCTGGCAGTACGGACGATGGGTGGAGGTCTTGATCGACGATCGCCTTCCGACGCAGAACGGAAAACTTTGCTACATGCACTCGAAGGATACAAACGAGTTTTGGACGGCACTTCTTGAAAAGGCGTTTGCAAAGTTAGACGCGTCTTGTTTGGTATCTGATTGTACCAGTCATTTATTCAGAAAATTTATATAGCACCACTTGAGGGTATCTACTCAGAGGCGCTCTCTGCATTGGTTTATGGTATGATGCTAAAAAATGTCATTTCAACAAATAAATTATCGATTAGCATGATAAGCCGAGGAGTCATCATCTGTGGGCTCATGCACAGTGTTTCATCTAGTTCCCCTGGTTGGGGGGTTGTGGTGGGGGCCAGAAATTTTTTCTTATGACATTTTTTAGTTCTTCTCTCTTAATTGAAAGGGCGCTATAGAAATGGAGAAATAAATAAAGGATAATGATACTACGATGATGATAAAGATGACGACGACATTGACAACGATGTGTATCCTGTAGGTTGAATGGTTCGTACGAGGCTCTGAGCGGAGGTCTGACGAGTGAGGCTCTGACGGACTTCACTGGGGGAGTCGTCGAGAGACACGAACTGGGGTCGAAGGCTCCAGCGGATCTTTTCTCGATGATGCAGAAGGCGCAGAAGAAAGGATCACTGATGGGTTGCTCCATCGACGTATGTACGATGATAATCTCTTTGGCGTAATCGTAACCGTAGTAACAGATTTCTATTTATAGCTTCAAATGTGTTCTCGCTTCTTGAAATGTTCTGTTGATACCGTTTATAATGATAATGATGATGATTATAATAATGATTATAATAATGATAACGATAATAATGATAATAATAACGATAATAATGATAAGGATAATAATAATGACAATAATAATGATAGTACTAATAATGATAATGATGATAATAATAATGATGATGATAATAATAATGATGATAATAGTTACTGTTATTGTTATTATCAGTCTTTACAGAACAGAGAGCTACATTTATAAATCTATTATCACTGATGGTTTTTTAACCATAATTCAATGTTCTTTAATGTTATTTGTTCTGTGTTTCGATCGCCAGCAGATCTTTCGTCGCTTGCACAACTGTGCTACACGACTTTTGCAAACGTTCTCTCATGTTCTGTGTTCTTTTAAATGTTTCTTACGATAATATTTAGTCTTCAAGTTTTTAAAATGTTTCTCACATTCTTCTAATCACGATTTGTTGTCGAAATTTCGCTTTTATTTATTTATTTATTTATTACAGAAATTTGATTCAGCGCCCTTTCAAGGTTGTCTCCTCAGAGGCGCTCCCAGTTCAACCCACGTTTGAATAGGACAGTCTTAAGAACAGTGAGAAATGAGACAAAGGGACCAATCAATAGGTGGGATATGTCTTGAAGTGTAGTAGGGGGGTTATTCCAGGTTGCAGGAATTCATCAATTCTCTTCTTGACCTTGTCGGGCTTGTTTACATGGAACCTGTTTTCCGTGTGTGTTTTTTTCCATTAGGCCGAAGAAGGACAAATGGAGGCGACGCTGCCCAATGGACTCATCATTGGTCACGCATACAGTCTAACTGATGTTCGAACGGTAAAAATATTTTTAAAATAGTCTTTGTTGATGATTTTTTTCATAATTTCCAAGTAAGTTTTTAATCCTGAGAGATCATTATTAACTAACCTTGAGTCTCGTAATATTAATAATACTAATGATGATGATGATACTGATGGTGATGATGATCATCATAATCAAGATGATACCATTTTTAATATTGTTGTTTTTAACAGTAATGTTATTATTGTTGTTTTTTTGCCGACGTGCATGCAATCCTTCAGGTTTGCACAACAACAACAATAACAATATCTTTTTATTATTGTTAATTATCGGGTTCTCTGTATAGTTAGCAAGGTCTGGGTTCAAATCCCCTATAGCAGAAATTTACTCAAAGATGTCTTCTCCACTTGCAACCTCCCCCTTGCCAATTCGGATAGAATGAGTAAGCTTATACTGCGACAGTATACTTTCGGTGCGAGGAAAAGATATTTGAGGGATGCAACTGGGTCCTTTGCTCTTCCTTTTTATTATTAGTAATTTTGATTTTTTTTATGCCCCTGAGGGATTGTGGCTACCCCCAGTAAAAATGTAGTTAATGTTTTAATTAAACTTTTTAGATTAAGATGTAATTTTTTTTCTCTCGCAGATTCAAGTTCAGACGTCGCGAGTGTCGGGCAGAATTCAGATGGTGCGCGTTCGAAATCCGTGGGGCGACAGTCATGAGTGGAAGGGAGCTTGGAGCGACGGGTAAAACACTCTTCTAATACTTATAATCTTTTTGAGTCATCATCTGCCTCAGCAGGCAGCATTATGTAAATGCGTTGGTTGGTGGACTCTGGTTCAAATCCTTCTTTGTTTGTATGGGCACTTGTTATAGCGCCCCTTCAAACACTCTACTCAGAGGCGCTCCTGACTGCATAGCGGACACTGCATTGGAGTTTCACGCCGAAACGCTGAGCAACTGTGAGTGAAGGACTTGCCCAAGGTCCCTAAGCGCCGACTTGAGGTGGATTTGAACCTTGAAACTTCCGGCTTCAAGGCAACGATGCCACCACTACACCACCGCAGCCCACGGCCCCTTTGTGTGTTAGATGTGCCATTTTATTTTGTGCAATTCAGTCATGTCATTCGTTACTAGGATTTTTACATAGCACCCCTTCAAGGCGAATACTCAGAAGCACTCCCGACCCACAGTGCAGCTAAAAAGGACAGTTTTGAGCTGTGCGTAGAAAGAATTCAGCGTGGACCCTGGTGAACAAGTGCAGTGACAAAAGGAACCCATTCCAAAGTGAGGAGCTAACAATCGAGATGACACGATTCTGCTTGGAGGCTGTGTGGGCAGATGGGACGATGAGCATGCCGTGCTCAGCAGAGTGGAGAGTGATGAGCAAGTGTACTCAGGTTAAGGCTGCAGAGGTCATGAAGATAAACCGGGACAGAACAAACAAGGACTGATCCGGTACGACATCCACTGCCCAAGGGCAAGCCATTGATGCACATTAAGCAGAAAAATGACGAAATTCAGATATGCATCCGCAAATGGTAAGTGTGCTGTCCAGTGGTCAGAGGTTTGATTCTGTCTAGGTCAGGAAAATAGTTCTGGATTGTTTTTGCTCGTGGTATGGAAGATTGAAGAAAACTCAAGTCTTGAGTCCCGTCGTCGGTGAAGAAAATTTGGACTAGGTTTCAGGACTACTTTTCCACAATGCAAACATACTTACATACATGTGTTTAATATATGTCTTGTTGTTTTTGTGTTCTTAAAATTTATGTATATCCGGGTTCTGTTGGTGTCTTCTATTCCTCAGAACATTGTGTTTAAAAGTGCCATTATTATTATTATTGTTATTATTTACCACCCGATATAAAAAATGATCATTCAGGCTCTAAGAAACACGATTATCGTAAGTGCTCTGTGGTTCTGGAGTCAAAACGGTCATATTCACTGGTTTTTTATTATTATAATTATTATTACTATTGTTATGTTTTCATTATTTTTTTATTATTATGTTTTTATTATTAGTAGGCTGTCATTATCATTAATATTATAATGCATTTCAAATGCACCGCTAACTAATTGCTAACCATCATGGTGCTGAGTAAATGTAAGCGAAGGACTTGCTCAAGATCCATAATACATAATAATCGAGTAAACCCATTCCACGCTTCGACCTGATCCCCATCGAATCTTATTCTGCTTAATGTTTAGTTCTTCTTTGCAGACCTCTCTTGATGTACGCTTACTCCGCTCGATGTCATAGTCCTCTTGTGTCGGCTTGGCGCCATTGCAATTGTCATTGTTATTTTTTTTATTGTTATTATTATTATTATTATCTGCACACATGCTGTAACGTGCCGTCTACGCAAGTAGAAGGTATTAGCTTGCGTTTTTATTTGCGTTGTTACCATCGATTACCTTTCCTTACAGCTCTACGGAGTGGACCACGGTAACGATGGAGGAGAAGGAAGCCCTGGGTCTGACCTACGACCACGACGGGGAGTTTTGGTTGGTTGTCTGGTTGTCTCGGCGCCAACCGCTGTTGCACATCCCGCTTCTAGATGATTTTTATTTTGTGTTTTTCGATAGACGTCTTTTTTTGCTCCCAGCTGTCTAGCGTACGAGTTTGGCGGTAACTCGAATTTTAAATCGTAGCTTTGGTAGTCTCTCTTTTCCATTCGAATTTAATTCGATTTTAATTTTATGATTATGGTGTTGGCTTAGAAAAATTAGACAGTTTTTTCCCATTGAATGAAAATACATGGTTTCTGCTGCAACTGAGTCAAATTTTGCCAAGAAAGTGTAACAGTTTATCCTGTTAAATTTTGTTTTACTTGAAATTCATGAAAGCTGTTGTTTTGCCATGTGGGAAACTTGCAAAAAAATTTTGCACAGAAAATATCTGGATTTATGAATATTTTATCTTTTCTTTTGAAAATGATTCGACTTTAATTTTTTAAGGGTAATGGAGTCAAATGTTTCAACAAGAAAAGATTTTGCCACATTAGATATTGTTTATTTTTTATTTGAATTTCATTTTTTCACCATTGAATCTTTCACTTTGAAGTTGGTAGATGCTTTGCACAAATTTCAGATGTAGTAATAAATTTTTTTATATGATCACAGCATTTTTGAAAGCAGTGATTTTTAAACATTATTTTCTCACTTTATTTTTTATTGATGCATCTTTATTTTGAATTAATCCAATCTTCAAAGTTTCAAAATCTTTTTTCCTTTTTTCCCGATTATTTTCATTTTATTTAATTTAATTTAATTGAGACAATGATTGAAATGCATGATAATGATCAAAATTGAGGCAGTCCAACGTGTTATGTGTTACCATCGTAACATGATTATATATGTGAAGCTGGATCGTGTAATGCTCAGCTGAAAATGTTGAATATGATTAACGTATGGCTCGAATAAGTTAACTGTGATGGCTAAGCTACCCTCAATGCATGTGCTCCAACATGTCCTTGCACCCAGCAGGCATGTATGCATATTGATGAGACCTGATGCATATTTACATATATTGTTCTCTGCATATTCATGAGACCCTGATACATATTTATGTATTGTTTGCATATTCATTAGGCCCTGTCTTGGAATTTAGGTAAACTCCAAACTGCTTGCATGGGAAATAATGCTAAATATTCTATTGATATCCACTGCAAGGTTCTTTGGATTTGTCACTTCTGCATCATCCAAAGCACTAACTCAACAAAACTTTTGGAAATTCACGGCAATGCATGGACACTAAAAATAAATGAACGTGAAGGGCTGTGTATATATTTTTTAATCCTGCTGAAAACTATTTGGCTGGCAATTATTGGAGGAGACTGCGCTAGTTTTGATATTTAGAACTGTCTCCAGTTGCGATATTTTTTTAAAGACTGACCTCGGTACATGTTAGACTTTTGCAGTTTGATGCGGTGGGAAAAGAATTCTTTTTCATTTGTTTACAGGTCCCCATGTTCTTGAAAATATGAAGATACTGTTACCACTGAAATAAATTTTCATTTGATTTCAGCCCCGTTTAGAAATCTCTACATTTTGAAGTTTTCAGCTGAATTGCTTTTCCTTTCCAGAGGCGATATGAATGTAGACAGATAGATGGCTGTTGCATTTAAGCAACGGTTGTTGGCTTTTTGTTGTTGTCTATGTTAGGCTTTCGTTGTCTCGGGGTCCGTTTGTTGTTTGGCTTTATGTGTTTGTAAATGTTATATGGTCTGTTTGTTGTTTGGCTTTATGTGATTGTAAATGTTATATGGTCGAGGTATCACACTTCATTTGGAAGCCGCATGATGATATAGCGGTAAATGGTTAACACTATTGATATGGCTGTTCATATTGATATTATGGCTATTTATGTCGCTATTGACATGGCTAGTATCGTTACCGGCATGGAAACCCTATTGATGCTATTGTCGGTTCCTCTATGTAGTTTCATATCGTGGCGATGTAGTTCCTGTAGCGTAGCATAACTGACGCTTTACATGTAGTTTAATTCACTTGTAGTGTACATTTGTGGTAAATTGTTGTAGTTTGGCTTACTTGCCTGTGTGTAGAGAGTTGTTTGTGGTGTTATATATGTTTGTAGTTGGCTTTATTCGTTTGTATGTAGTGCGTAGCAACAGTTGTGATATTTTTTATAGCGCAAGTAGTTGCGAAACTAGAGGAGTCTGGTTCTGCTATAAATCATTTGATTACTTATGCTATTATTATTATTATTATTATTATTATTACTTGTATTATTATTATTATTAAATATTGTTTTTGCCCAGGGTGTAATAATCCATATGGCTCTTAGAAACTATCAAAAAAATAATTTTACCTATGGAATTAGCTGCGCATATTATTATTACTATTTATTATATTTATTATTATTATTATTATTATCACTATTATTATTATTCTTATGCACGAAGATTATTATTGGCAGTTGATTTAATGTTCAAGAAAAGAAATATTTATTTTCCATAGGGCATATTATTACTATTATTGTTATTGTTACTGGTATTGAATATTATTGTTATTATTACATACTATTATTTTTGCCCTGAGGTACTTCATTCGCCCACAGTCTTAGAAATTATAAAAAGAACTATTCATGTTATTATTATTACTATTATTTCAGCTATTATTACTATTTTTATTATTATTACTATTATTATTACTGTGATTATCATTGTATTATTTTTACTATTTATTATTAGTAGTAGTACTATTATTATTATTGTTACTATTATTACTATTACTATTTTTTTATTATTACTAGGCCTATTATTATTACTGTGATTATTATTACTATTATTACTACTATTTATTTTTATTAGTATTATTATTATTATTATTATTATTATTATTATTATGGTTCTTGTTACTCGGTTTGCGGTGTCTTGGGTCTCGTGTGTTCGTTATTTTGTCTGCAAAATATCTCTCGTGATGGCTTTTTTCTAGCGCATCTTTTCGTTGCTCGTGTCTATCTATTCAGATCGCAGGAATGGCAAACGGTTCCACTCGACGAGAAACGGGACATGGGTCTGACTTTTGATCATGACGGGGAGTTCTGGTAAGTCGGACCGGGATTTCCCGGGTGATGGTGGTTTGCCGGTCGGTCATCGGGTACGTATCGGGCGGAGGAGTTTTCCGAATTCTGTCGGGTGCACGGGATCTTTGTTGCTGTTGCCGGGGTGTGATTTGGGGTATGATGAGGGGTGTGATTTGGGGTGTGATGTGGGGTGTGATGAGAGGTAATGGATGGGGGATGTAGCTTAGAGGAGGGGTTATTTGATACCGGGTGTGAGGGTGGTTTACTCGATTTGCCTAAGGAGGTTGTGAATTGGGGTGTGGAATAGAGGAAGGGTAGCATAACCTGACTAGAGGAATTGTAATGTGACCTGGCACGTGGTAGTTTACTCAATGTGCATAAAGAGGTTTTGATGGGAGGGAGGTGTAACCTATAGGAGGTGTATTATGACCTGGCACAAGGGTAGTTTACCGATATGCCAGAGGAGTGGAGAAATAATATGATAGTTTGGTAGTTTATCCTGTGTGGGTAAATTGGTAGCGAATGGAGAGTTTAGCTTGAATGAGGGGTAATTATGACCTGGTATGAGGGTGGTTTACTCCTAAAGAGGTAGCAAATGTGGTTTGCATCTCAAGTGGAGGAATAATATGCCCTGCTTGTTTACCATCTATCATCAATGGGGTAGTGAATGGGGGACTGCACATTTAATACTGGGGATAACAGAACGAGATGACTGAGATGGGAGAACATTCTTCCTGAAACCCCACTGAACTTTTGCACCCTGCTTATTTCGATAACTTGTGTCGTCAGGTTTTGGGTTGATGATAAATTTGTTAGATAGCATAACAGAACTGTGTTACAGAGAGAGGGTATTTCGGAACTTAATTTGGGGGAAATTTGAGTTGAGAAAATGAATACATAGTGACATAGTGAACGGCAAACAGGATCCTGGGCAAATGAGTCTAAGTCTGGCTCGAGATACGCTTGTGAGGTATTGTGTGTATTGAAGTTTCTGGAAATTTTGGTGATTTTGACTCCACAAAATTTCATTTTGTTGGTTTTCGAAAGTTGACTCGAAGCCTTTGGGAGCATACAATGCTTGCTCTTCTTGATTGCTTTTCCATTAAAGCCTTTTATAATATTTGAAAGCTTTGCTTTTTATAACAGCCAGCATTTTGCTCACTTAGAGCAGAGCTGCTTTGAGAATCCGTGCTACGAAGTATGCTATTTTTTTAAATTTTGCGCATCGATTAAAAAATTTATGCTTAGCTTTTTTTAGTCGCAGTATATTACTATTGATTCATCCAAGTTGCGTATTGGTTCTGTTGACTCTTTAATGGCAAGAGAGATTAGTTTCAGTAAATACTTGTCATTGAAGGGTTAATAAACCTCATAGTTTAAAATGGACAGCAGTTGATGATGACTGCCCCTTTCAATGTAGACTCTTTAAAGCATGACTGAAATAGTATTAGGAGGCTGTGTTTGAATTTGTCAAAGTTGTTTGAAATTTCTATTGAAAACTTGCATTATGATTGAGATAACTTGCACAGTGTTGTGAGGTTGGCAAAATCTTGCATAACCAGCACATTGCATGCGTGGTCTGAATATTCAATACACTTTTTGTTTCTGAATTAGTTACTTTGAAGCAATTTTCCTGCGTTTTGCAGTATCGTTAAATTTGTGTATGAACTTTCTTTTAATTATTATTTGGTCGGTATTTGGACCTTTACTTTTAAAGATTTATAGGCTGAATTCTTTCTTTCGATAATATTGTGTTCTGAAGGTGCATGGCACGAATGTTCGTAGGCACTAACACACGTGGTTTCTGTTGTAAATTCTAACAAGCAATACTCAAAATTAGTGATTGTTGATTTGTCGTTTAATCGGAAGCATTTTAAATGTTAATTTTGTTGGTAATAGATTTCAATGATATAATCAGTTTTATTTAATTGCTGATATTATGAGTTCAGTTGCTGAATTGCAAGATAATTTTAACACTAATAATATAATTCTTGATTAATAATTTCCTTGCTAAAACTAAAACCTTCTCAAATTTTACCTTATGATAATATTATAATCATAAATTCTGGAATTAAATTTAAGTTCAGAATTTGCTGTGGAGCTCGAAGATATGTTAAATGCAACGTTTCTGACAAAAATAGCATTTAATATCTATGTTCATTATTAAAGTTTTCCATTTGAATCAAATTTAAATTCTTAACAATTTTCTTGTAGTTTTCAGTTTGTGATGAAATCATATGTAGTTTGCAATCGAAATTGTTAGTTTATGTATGTGCTGAAGTTTGTTCCATAGCACTTTGCACAGCACAAGTTAAGAATGCCATTGTATGTGCTGTCTAACTATATTTGCAATTGGTAGCATAAGGACAGTTTACAATTGGCAATTGTTTTAATGTGTTGACAGGATAATGTTTACAGTTTACATTATATTACTTAGCTTACATTTACGATAATTTACAAGTAAGTAATTTACGTTTAAGAGTTTGCAGTAGGAATAATTTTATTGCATTGTACGGTAACTATCAGTCAATGAAAGCTTAGAATGTTTGCAATTTACTGCAGAGTTGACAGTTTATTATTGAGAGTAACGGTTTGGGAGTAACACTTTGCGAGTAACAGTTGGGGAGTAAGGTACTTTGAGAATGATGGTTTTGGGAGTAACACTTTATGAGTTATAGTTAGGAAGTAAAGTATTTTACGAGTATCAGTTGGGAGTATGGTACTTTGAGAGTAATGATCTTTGGAAGTAACACTTTGCAAGCAACACTTTTAGAGTAACACTTTGCGAGTAGCAATTAGGGAGTAAAGTGTATTGCGAGTAACGGTTTGAGAGTCGGTTTCCTGGTGGGATGTGAGTTAATCTGGATGAGTTTGCGTTTGATTTCCAGGATGTCCTTCAAGGACTTTGTGTCGAACTACCAGCGTCTGGAGATCTGCTTCCTTGGTCCGGACAGCCTGGCGGAGTCGGAGGAGGCAAAGGGGAAGCGCAAGTGGGAGGGATGTCTGTTCGAAGGCGCCTGGCACCGCAGGGTCAACGCCGGAGGATGCAGCAACTACAAATGTAGGCTACGGATGCTGGAGTTGTTCCACCGTGTTCTTTGCTACTTCTGTGCACCTGTGTTTACAGCTATTTACATCCAGCTACTGCTGTTTACCTGTATTTACCTCTGTTTACCTGTATTTACATCTTTTTACCTTGATTTACCTCTGTTTACCTTGATTTGCCTCTTTTTACCTTGATTTACCTCTTTTTACCTTCATTTAACACTGTTTACCGGTATGTGCCTTGATTTACCTCTGGTTACCTGGGTAAACTTGAATTTACCTCTGTTACCTGTATTTTTCTTGTATTTTTCTTCTTTTACCTATCTTTTTCAGTGTTTTTCTCTATGTAGGGGCCTACCTCTTTTTGCCAGTATTTGCCCCTTTTTTACCTCTGCTTGCCTGTATTTGTGTTTTCCTTTATTTACCTATTTGTTCAGGAAATCTAGATAAAGATAACGTCTCTCTCCTGCAGAGATGCTTTATAAATTGCTGGTAGTCATCATAATTTTAGGGCAATCACTTTTATCAGTTGACGAATATTAACAAAATAAGTAAATAGATATTATAATTGTATTTCAATTGATATTAATAAGCAAATAAATATTTAGAAAATAAATATTATAATTATGTTGCAATTGGTTTAGAATGGCATTACATTTGATATTAGAATTACATTACAATTGATAAGAGAATTATATATTGCAGTTGATTTTAGAATTACATTACATTTCCTCATTGATCGTGTCGTTTTGTTTTTCGTGCGTAGCGACGTTCTGGACGAATCCTCAATACCGCGTGAAGATCGTGGATCCAGACAGCGATGACGACGATGGTCACGGTTCGATCATCATCGGTTTGATGCAGAAGGAACGAAGGAAGCTGAAGAAGGAAGGAAAGGGAAATCTCAGCATTGGATACGCTGTCTACAAGGTGAGTGGATGATAAATAGGGCAGCGATGATGACGACGACGATGATGATGAAATTGTTGAAAAAAATGATGAGATGATGATGATGATGATGATGATGATGATGATGATGATGATGATGATGATGATGATGATGATGATGATGATGATGATGATGATGATGATGATGATGATGATGATGATGATGATGATGATGAAATTGATGATGAAATTGATGATGAAATTGATGATGAAATTGATGATGACGACGATGATGACGATGATGATGATGATGATGATGATGATGATGATGACGACGATGATGATGATTATGATGATTATGATGATGATGATGATGAAATTGATGATGACGACGATGATGATGATGACGACGACGATGATGATGATGATGATGATGATGATGATGATGATGATGATGATGATGATGACAATTGTGTTTATGATGATGACGATGAATGATGATTTTAATGTTGAAGATGATGAATTGAAAGTGGTGCTACTGATGATGTTGATATGAATACGACAAAGATAATGGTGACAACAATAATAATGATAAAATCAGGTATCATATGCACTCATACAATGTACTTTTATCGATGTTGGTTGATTCTCAACATGTCTGATCATCATCCTCTGCTCTTCTTCTTCCAGGCTCCACCTCACCAGACTGGTACCCTGGAGAAGGCTTTCTTCGACCGACCGGTCGCCTGTCGACCGAAAGAGTTCTCCGACCTGCGTGAAGTCTCGTGCCACCACAAACTCATCCCCGGCGATTACGTCATCGTTCCGTCGACGTTCGAACCAAACGAGGAGGGAGACTTCCTTCTGAGGATATTCAGTGAACGGAAGAATGATCAAGCAGAGTACGTGGAACCAGTCTATCATGATCTAATCTAATCTGTGTCCGGGCTGCTGTGCGGGGTGGAGTTAATGCCCAGGGGACCGGCGACCTTTAGGGGCCCCGGCTGGGTAGTTATATATAGCTCGTTCCATAATTATGGCTCTTTCCATCGTCTTCTCAAGACATTTCTTTCTGACCGGGTTGGGAGCACTTCTGAGTAGTGATCTTGAAGGGACGCTATATAAATTTATATGAATGATTGATTGATTGATTGATTGACTGACTGACTGGCTGGCTGATTGATTTGGACACGTTTATTATTTATGCTTGTTTAAATATCATATTGCAGACGCAATTAACTACAATCAGTTTAGACTTAAAGGTAACGAGTTCTGAGTAAAATAATTTTTTATATATAAATATAAAACTGTAGTTTGTACCTCCTGCACTTTTATCTCTTCAATTGATTTCTAAAAGATCTGTTTCTTAAGATAGTTTGTGGGCCAGTCACTGCCCTGCCTAGGGTCGCCCCCAACCCCCGAATTTCTCTCGTCGTCCCTGATCTAATCTAATCTCTATGACGGCTGTGTGTGCAGCTTCTAGAACTTTGAATATAATATATCACATTGTCATGGTATTTGCAAAGACCTGTATGATTAAAGCGGGCTTCAATGGTTGAATATGGAACATTTTTATAGCGTTTACATACAACCAGCCGTAAGCAGGCTTCAATGGAGAAGTGCCTGGTGTCTATTAAAGTGTTCTGCCTTCGAGGTTATTTTATTTCTTTAGTTATATTCTTTCTTTGTTGTTTTTTATCTCTAGAGAGATCGACGACGTCACGGCAACTGTTGATATCAAGGTAAAAGTTCTGCCAATAATTCACTTTTAAATCATATTCATGAATTTATATAGCGCCATTTAAAGAGAAACTCCTCAGAGGTGCTCCCGACCTGACAGCACCAAGCCACAATCAAAGAGAATCGTTTTCAAACTCTTGTGGAAAAGTTCAAAGAAAGGCCAAGAAGTGCATTACAGAGACTGCTAGACTGTAACTTATTCCAGAACAATGGCAGTGAAGCTTTTATGCAGCGCTGTGTAAGTTCGAGGCATATGGACAACCAGGTCACCTTGCGTGGCAGAGCAAAGGAATCTATGACCGGAACAGATCGCACTGTCACACAAAGCTCCCTAAGATAAGTTGGGGCTGGGCCTGCCAGTCAGTTACATCTGAAGATGCAGGCATTTTGCGCTCAAGTAACATTGTAGGGTGCAGTTGGTGTAGTCGTTGGTCTGTGCCTTGGAGCTGAAGAGTTCCAGGTTCGAATCCACCTCAAGCTGCCGTGTAGGGACTTTGAGCAAGTCTTTCACTCGCACTTGCTCGTGCGCTTAGGCGTGAAACTTCGATGCAGTGTTTGCGCTTTAGTCGGGAGCGCCTCTGAGTAGCGAGCTTGGAGGGGCGCTATAGGAAATGTGAGAAATAAATAAATAAAATGAAATGTGTACATAAACATTAAACAGACGCCAGTTACAGAGTATGCTGAAATTTGTTGACACAAAGCTGATGCTATTGCTTGTCGTCATCTGTTCTTTTCCAGAAAGACGCTCTTGGTGACAAGGATCCGAGTCACAAGGCGAACAAGGAGGAGGGACGTCAGGCGTTCCTCAACCTCGCCGGAGCGGACGGAGAGATCGACGCTTTCGAACTGCAGAACATACTCAACGCGACCTTCATGAAAGGTCGGAAAAATCAACCGACGTGGGGGATGGGGTGCGGTGGCTGAGTGTGGTCAGGGTGCTCGCCTTGTAACATGGGGGAGTATGGGCTTAATCCTGCTGAGGCGGTTACTATGTAGGGATCTTGAGCCAGTAATTTGCTCACAATTGATCAGCAAGGTCATTGATCCTTGTGCTCTGCGACTCGTGGGGGATTGATGGTACCGAGCTCTCGTGCATTGATGCGGACCCACCGTGCCTTCTCATGCGTTTGACCTTCATACTGGAACGGTCTTCCATTAACAATTCGTGATACTGCATTGCATGTATCTCAGGAAACATTCTCAAAGTCACTTAAGTTGCACTTGTTTGGAACAACTGTCGGGTAGCTATGCTAATAAGTGCTTGCGGTGCTTTCGTGAGGTTAACATAGGGTGCTATAATGAATGTTCATACATGCATACATACATGCATACAAACATACATACATGCATACAAACATACATACATACATGCATACAAACATACATACATGCATACAAACATACATACATGCATACACACATACATACATGCATACATACATACATACATACAAACATACATACATTGCATATATACATGCTGATTAGATTGTAGTGAGGTTTTAATGCGTTGAAAGAATTTGCATTGATAATTTTTAGTATGACAAGACTAGATATCCTTTGGCTCACGTGTGTAAAGACTACTTTAAAGTCGCAGACAGGTTGAAGCAAAACCTTGTGTCGGCCTCAGGTGCGAGTCGTGGGTATAAAGTGTTAGCATCTTCAGTTTCTTGGCCTCAGCATATGATATGGGTCAGCCAGTCCTCTCCCTCACCGTCTCATCTTTCCATGTTTTCAGATGGGTTGGCTATCGATGCAGGTGGGACTCGAACCAAATTTCTGCTTGTAGTTGCCGGAATATTTGTCTGCTTGCAACACCCGATGGTTATTGTATTGTGCTGTATTGTATTGTATTTAAAATTTATAAAGCGCTTCTAGTAGGGTGAACCGTTCAGAGGTGCACCCAGTGCGCAAGGCCCCACGAGAAGAAGCGGATTTTGAGAAGAGACAAAGCAGAGGAGAGACTGCCAAGCGAACAGACACCCATGGTATTTGTGTAATGCACCTTGGTAATGTCGAATAAAAATGTAAGGCAAAGAAGTGAATTTGCCTGATAATAATAATATTATTAATAATAATAATTTAATTGTGCTTCTGTTGACAGACTTTGCATTCGACGGCTTCAGTACGGATATGACGAGAAGCATGGTGGCAATGCGCGACGTATCTTTTTACCGCTTAAATGAAGAGACCGTAGTGTAAACTGAGAAATTGTATCGTTGAAAGTAATGTTAATGAGCACCTGAGTAGAGATCTTGAAGGAAGGGCGCTATCTAAAGTTGTGTGATTGATAATTTATGTGATTGGTAAACTTTGAAAGTGAATTTATGTAACTTGAGAAATTGTAGCAATGTGAGCTAGAAACTGTAGTTAGGATTTCTCTTTACTTGACAATAAATTATATATATATGATGCGCTGGTAGTTCTTGTTCATGCCTTCGTAACTAGTCGAATCGACCATTGTTGCTCAATCCTTGTTGGCCTCCCCTTGGGGTTCTGGGTCGGTTAGATCGGGTTCTGCGCTCTGCTGCCCGGCTCATTGGACGAATCCCTAAATTTTCCTCTGTTTCTACCTACATGCGTGATGTGCTGCATTGGTTGCCAATAGCCCAACGCATCCATTATCGAATTGCTGCCCTGGTCTCACGTTGTATCCTTGGTTGCGCTCCATCCTACCTGCGCATTCTCTGTCGCCCAGTCTCTGACATTGAAGCGCGTCGGGCCCTTCGCTCTGCTGCGAAGGGACAACTGCTTGTTCCACGGGCTCGCTTGGCTACCAGACAGTGTCGAGCCTTCTCGGTTGTGGGGCCGTCAATCTGGAATGACCTCCCCCCTAACCTCCATCTCCTTCACCTGACCAGTCAATCCTTATTCCTTAAGTCCCTTAAATCTTTTTTCTTTTGCCGTGGCTGGGCTGGGAGCGCCTCTGAGTAGTTTCTTGAAGGGGCGCTATATAAATGCTAATAATGAATGAATGAATGAATATATATTTTATAATAATATATATAAAATTATATTCATATTGTATATAAAATGTATGTATATATATACATGGTGCTTCTCTGTGGTTGGTCCTACAACCTGGAGTAGGCTTCCCTTGACTATGCGACACCTCCCAAACTGTTCTCAGCTTCGCAAACTGTTGAGGACTGCTTTTTTTCGCTTGGTCTCAGCCGGGAGTGCCTCTGAGTAGTATCTTGAAGCGGCGCTATATAAATTCTGCTTGATTGAATGATGTGCATCGATTGATTGATTGATTGATATGCATGTTTGTGTATTTGATGATTGCTCTTTCCTTAACGCGTCCATCCCATAGGCCGACATGACTGGAAAACTTGGATTCGAAGACTTCAAGAGACTCTGGGCGGATCTGACGCTCTGCAAGGTAGGACATCTCAACACAACGAGTCTTTGACCATATATTGCTTACGCTTGGAGTGAAGGGTCACTCTGTTTAGGCATTTGCGTACGGGTGCGTACGGCGGGGACAGAATGTACGTACGCAAAATAAACGTCTAATTAGGACGTCCACGTTAGTCTGTTTACAACTTCTTCTTTTTAATTAGCGTATTACAACTCTGTATTATCCTAGTCATCCAATGGCATTTGATTACATTATTTATAATTAAATTCTGCTCAGAATTCCGAACAGTAAACCATAACAGATAAAACATTTTAGCTAGCGGATATGATGTTTTGAAAAAATTAAATAGTAGCCTGCGGTAAAATAAATGGTTTTATTGAAGACTTTAGCTGCCGGTGATTCACTTTTGTGAGGGAAGATTGGCAAGAGCTTGTTTATACGAATGCGTATTGGGATCCGTGTTACTGCACTATATTTCCTTCGGCCTAGTCTGTTCTACAGCGTTATATATCTTATCACTGTTATTATTGTTAGAATTAGTGGTAGTAAAAAGAAACGAATTTCTAGTATTGTAAATATATTTTATTGAAGTCTTGGACACTAATATCAGCACTGAAACATTAGCAGAGCAGTTTTGTTAAGATGACAGCTTTAAATGCTGCCATTGCAATGTGGGAATTCGAGAAATTTCTTATGTGGAGGGACGTATCCCCTCCCCAGTCCCCAAAACCCCTGCTCGGCGCATTGGAACTCGTTCATTCTCCCTTGATTTCTGTATTTGCTGTTGGTTGTTGTAGAGAGCTTTCAAGATGATGGATACGGATAACAATGGATTCTTCAACAGCTACGAGTTCCGTAACGTCCTCAACACTCTAGGTACAACCGAACTTAACCCTCGCGGTCCTACTAACGTTTCAATGACACCCTGCTTTGATCCTCTGGTTTTTGCCACTTTGTGTGTGGTTTAAGGAGCTTGTCGGTAAATGGTGTCAACTCTGAATTTCACTTTGGTTTTTCGCTTGGAGTGTGTTTGGTAGTTTTTTAGTCTGTGTGGCATCTATGGTAGACTTCAAGGATTTACACAGTTTGCACAAGTTGCTCGGGTCCGTACTGTGACCTCCCATAATAGTTAAAATCACGTCTTATTCTCCAGACTTGTGTTGCATTCGACACAGTCATCTGATTTGCTTTATCTTCTCATTCCAACTAAATCGGGAACTGTTCTTGTTATTGACACTTACGGAGCTCTTCAGATGCTAGAGATTGTTCGTAAGGTTCTCTCCCTCTGTTTTTATTCATTCTGCTCAATGCCTGTCTCTATATGTTGTTGTCCATTCTGATAGATACCTATCCATGTATCTGTTCATTGTGCTAAAATCTCTATCTCTGTATCTGTCCATTGTGTTAAAATCTCTCTATCCTTGTATGTGTTTATTCTGCTAGTCGCTTGGGCCTTTTTATGCTTGTCCTCCTTAGGCTATCTCTCTGTCTCTGTCTGTTTCTCTCTGCCTCTGTCTTTCTCCTTCCCATCCTCCCTCTCCTGGCTGTTGACCTCGGCTTACATCCTTACATCTTGGTTCTGCAATACCATCAGTTGGTGCATTATACACCAGAAGAATAGCAGTAATCACAATACCGTATTGCTAATCACAATACCGTATTGCTAATCACAATACCGTATTGCTTATTACAATACCATATTGCTAATTACAATACCATATTGCTAATTACAATACTGTATTGCTAATTACAATACCATATTGCTCAAAGCCTCATGCATATTGCTTAAACCTTTCCCATCGTATTGGTCCAACTTCCTGTCTATGGTATTTAAGACTTTAATGACAATAGGGTTCCTGCCGTAAACTGGACAACCAGTGTAGCTCATAATTATGTAAGTGTTGAACAACCCTTCCCCCTATGTCCTCCTCCCCCCACCCCAGGCGGTATTGCCTAAACTACTCTGCCCGTAATATGTCACCATGGTTACAGTTATCCACAAGTTGTCTGTTATAATTGCCTTAAAGCAGTTTGCGATATCAGTTATTATTATTTTTCAATTATTATAAAGTCTCTTCCACTTTGCTTCCTGATGTTTTGATTCTGATTTTAATTTCTTTCCACAGCTTGTAGTGTAGTTGGTCGCTTGAGTTTGGTTGCTTTGTTCATGACAACCATTGTTTTCTGCTCTCTAACGTGGTTGCCATGGGGAACTGAGTTAGTGCTGTTGCTATGGTAACCAAGGATAGAATTGCTACAGTAACCTAGGATATAGTTGCCATGGTGACCTTTGATGGCTTTATTATCGTTTCGACTCATTATAATTTTTTGCTTTTATTTTTTATTCGAATAATTATTTTCAAATAATTATTTTTAATTATTAATCGATTATTATTTTTTCATTCGGTATTTTTTTCAATTTACCGCCTATTTGCACATTTGTTTGTTTTATTATTTGTTAATATATTTGTATATTAATATATTTGTATATTTTTATTTGCAGGGTATTATCAATTTCCCACATTATTTACTTTGATTGAAATCAGCAATTACTAATTTCTATTTCGTATAATTTGCTAGGTTAGCATTATGACTCATCATCAGTGATGGGTTTCAGGAATTATTTGCGGCAATTCATCCTTATAAAGGACTGGATCAGTTCTAGAGTCGGCTTTTCTCTGCGGAATGCGATCTGTTCTGAGTAGATTGTCTGTTAAGTAGATCCTTTGGTTAGAAGTTGATCCTTTTTGTTAAGTAGATCGTTTGTTGAGTAGTTCTTTTGTTAAGTAGATCTTTTGTTGAGAAGATCTTTGTTAAGTAGATCTTTTGTTGAGAAGATCTTTGTTAAGTAGTTCTTTTGTTAAGTAGATCTTGTGTTGAGTAGATCTTTTGTTAAGTAGAACTTTTGTTAAGCTGATATGTTCTTGTTCTATTTTAATGTTGATCTAGTTCTTCTGTCTCTCTGAAATATCCATTCTAAAATTGATCCAGTTTTATCACTGGGACGTTTGCGGTCTCAAATCTAAGCACGCAAATAGAAATTAATTTTAAAATTAACGGAAACGTGTATTCTCTATGTTTTGCGCCCTTGAGACAGCCGCATGTAAGGGCTCCATATAAATGGTCTCGTGGAACAACTGAAGAAATTAACGTACATAAAGAATTGACTGTACCTTTCTGTATTAACAGCCGCGACCGCTAATGCCCTGCCAGGTAACGTGTTCTCTTGTCGAGAGTATATAAGCTTCTGCTTTGGCCTGTTACAGTCTTAGTTAAGAAAAGCTGCGCCCGGTCTGGGCGCGTTTTTCCTAGTCTTCTTCTTCTGTTGTCGTTCTTTTGTCGGGAGTGTGGACGAAAGCGGATCCTTCCTCCACAAGAGATCGAAGAGTCAGTTGGTCAACGTGGGTTTAAATTAATTAATGGATGGGTATTAGTAGGAATCTTGTTCAATCCGGTTTGTGAGATTGAATCTAAGAGGCACGCCCACACACACACAGACTGGCAGACACACAGCTAGAGGCACACTGACAGCTATGCAGACAAGCAAGGAAACAGACATGGACAGACAGATTATACAGACAGATAGATACATTAAGGCAAACATCAAGACAGGCAGACATACACAGACAAACAGATAAACACGTGCAGACAGACACAAGACAGACTGAAACAGAAAGACACATACAGACACAGACAGGTAGACAGACAGACACAGACAGACACAGACAGGTAGACACATACAAAGAGATATAGAAAGACAGACATGCAGACTGACACATACGGACAGAGACACACAGACAAGTGCAGACCGTCTGAGACAGACAGATAGACATATTCAGACAAACATGCAGACAGACAGACAGAGTTGAAGCTATAGAAAATAACCTCTTCACCATGTATCAGTGCATGTATTCGATAGCAGACTGGATCGGCAATCCACCGATTGCAGGTCTGAGTCTGCTCAACGAACTCCATGCAACAACAGTCAACAGGAGTTTGAGAACCAATCTATAGCCACTCAGATTAACACATTTTACTAACCTTGTTGATATGATATTTAAAGGAATTCATAATTATATTGATTGTTTGGAAAGTTTAATTAAAGTAAATCAGACTAATAAAATGAAGATACATAACTAATTGAATAACGTAGTTAGAATGAATAAATACTTTAAAAAGCAAAGATAAATACTTAATTAGATGCAGCACGTATTGTAGCCTTGTCGCATCATCTGACCTTTGTCACATCATGTGACATTGCTGTGTAATGTGTTGTTTTTACATAACATGTCTCATTATGTGATCTCAAATTTCTGTAACATGACCGACCGTTCTCGCATGATTTAGCCTTTTAGGTTAACGTGACAGCCGGGGCATTTTTGTCACGTGATGTAGCCGTGTTGAATTAGGTGACCGTGTCACATTATGTTGTTGTATGAAATGTGGCCTTTTATAACATTTTATAACATGCATTGTGTGGCCTGTAGAGTGTTACACGGGGAGACAGTCTCATCCCCGCGTCGTGACAAGTAAGTCTCCCCATCCATGCCCCATTCCCTGCATGTTTTGCCCCCCCCATCTACACAGGTTTTCTTCCCATCCCCGAAGGACTACTCCATTACATTCCATACAAATGGCTTTAACTAAAATTTTGAACAAAAGCAATTTTTAGCATACAATGCTACTTTATCTTTATGATTGTATTACGACTAATAAAACCCACCCAAAACCAGGTGATCTTACCGAAAGTTTGTGTTTGCCAAAGTTTCTTATTTCTGACTAGTTAACAGTGTCAGGAAATAAAATAACAATTTTTACCTCTTAAACGAATTTCATCATTTTTTGGTTCTATCCTTTTTCCTTTTATTTCAATTTTCCATGTCACTTAAAAACAATTGATTAAAACAATTGTTTCACATAAAAATGACGAAAACTGGAAGTACAAATGATGGAAGGTTGTAGCGTTGAAAAGTGACCCGACTGGATGTCTTAAGTTAAGTATGTAATTTGTTCTAAGTGGTAAGCGTATAAATATAGTCTGTACAGTGTATAGAGACTACCGAACCATAATAAGTAGCATTACCATGGTTTATCATTCCCCATTACCGCTGAATTACCACAGCTGCGAACCATTACCACTGCAGATGTAACAAGCTCGGTTATTGCCATCCTGACGTTATGGATAAACAAAAAATGATTGATTTTTTGATTAAAAGTGATTTTTACATGTATGACTTTTCTCGTTGTTAGATAAGTTTACATTCAGAGTAACTTTTAACACAATTGAACTAACTCTACATTCGTTACTTTTTGTAATTGATAGCAGTTAAGTCCATGTGCGTAAACTTTATTGATGATGAACTGTAATCCTGCCTGCTTGACTGGTAACTTACGATCTTTCTTTTCACACTCCTGTCTTTTTAAAGTCTTTTTTCCGCATCTTACGGGTTTAGTCCGGTGAATAATGCCTGCCTTTTCCTCTCACTCTGGGTATTGTTTTGAATGGTTTAAAATTTTTGGCAAATTATTCTTTTTTTATTATTTACATATTGTGTTTGTGGGAAAGTGTTTGTGAAACGTATGTAACTGTTGCTGTGTTAGGAGTGAATTTTAATTTGTCAAAATTGTTTATCAAGTTCAAGCTCATCATAATTTACTTCTTAAAATTGCTGTTTTGCAGAATTGGTAATTTAAGTATTTTCTGTATTTTTAATCTTGATGAATGAGAAGTGCTAGTTGTGTTGTAATAATAATAATAATAATTTTATTAATAATAATAATGATAATTATAATAGCAATTAATTTTTAGTTTTATCTGTCTAAGATAAAACTGGTAAAGATAGAAAATTATTTGGAGGCGCAACAAATTATTACTATATTATAATAGTAATTTTTTGTGTCTCTGAATATTTTTTACGTAATGATAACAGAATAATAATAATGATAATGATAATAATGATATTGATTGAATGATAATAATGATGTTAATAACAATACCAGTACCGGGTAATAATAATGATGATGATATCTTAGTAATAATAAAAATAAAATTGTAAAATCATACTAATTACCATAGTAGTTATAATAATAATGATAATTATATTAATTTTACACTGATTGATACTGCTTGTGATCATGTGTGGATCAGTTTGTTTGATCATGTGTTTTGATCATGTGTTTTGATCATGTGTTTTGATCATGTGTTTTGATCATGTGTTTTGATCATGTGTTTTGATCATGTGTTTTGATCATGTGTCGATCTCTCGTAGGTTTCCGTGTGAGCAACGCAACGTTCAACGCGATCGTGATGCGATACAGCGACAGAGAGGGACACGTTAGGTTCGACGATTTCGTCAGCTGCTACATCAAACTGAAGACGCTGTTCGGTGAGTAAATCGGTCGGCGGCGGATGAATATCGGGCGGTGAATCGGTCGGTCAGAATGGGTGGATGAATGGAACGATGAGTATAATTGTGTATGTATGTATCTATGTATGTGTGTATGTTATTTGTATGACATATGTGGGGCACAGTGGCGTAGTGGTGGGTTCGGTGCTTTGGAGTCGTAGGGTTCCAGGTCCGAATCCACCTCAAGCTGTCGTGTAGGGAGCTTGAGCTAGTCCTTCACTCGCAATTGCTCATGCGCTTCGGCGTGAAACTCCGATGCAGCGTCCGTGCTGTAGTCGGGAGCGCCTCTGAGTAGTGAGCTTGAAGGGGTGCTGTTGCAAGTGTGATAAATAAATATATAAAATTAAAAAATATGTATGTATATATGTATGCATTTATGTATATGTGTGAATGTATGTATGTATGCATGTGTTTGTGAATGTATGTGTGGTTGTATCTGTGTGTGTGACTGTACGTATCTGTGAATGTGTATAATGTCTGTGTGGACAACTCTATGAACATTATGTATGTAACTGATATTTACGAATCTGTTCATCACCAATTCATCAGTCGCCGTGCAGTGACTTTGAGAGATTCCGATGATCATCACAATGTTTTTGCTTTTCTAGAGACCTTCAAGACGAAAGACCCGGCTGGTGACGGACGGGCGAGATTTCAATTCGATGAGGTTGGTACACTGGTTACTAATCTCAAGAATGGTGCACTCTGCCTGGTGCCTAGAGGTCACATACAGCACTGTGTTCTTATTGCACTTAATAACTGCCTTATATATCTGTGGCTGTACTGGGAGCGCTTCTGAGTAGATACCTTGAAGGTGCGCTATACAGGGTGCGCCAAAAAAAAGACCCGCTAGGTTTTTTACCAGTATCTTGGCAATAAGTGGGAATTTCAAAATGAAATTTTAGTCTTAAAGACAATTCATATTTACACATGATGGTCAGATTTCATCAAAATATTTCAAACACAACAAAATTTATACCACTTTTAGTGAGGTCACCCATGTTTTTTGACGATTTAAAAACACGACGCTACAAAAATTAGGTTTTTTTGGAATATCTTGGCCAGAAGTAAGAATTTCGAAATGAAATTTTACAGGCTCGAAGACAATTCATATTTACACATGATGGTCAGATTTCATAAAAATATTTCAAATAGAACAAAAGTTATACCACTTTTAGTGAGGCCACCCGCCTTTTTTGACGATTCAAAAGCCAAACGCAACAAGGCATCAATGATGGCACTGAGAAATTGTGAGTGAAAGACACTTGATCAACGTTCCTCCACAGTAACCATCTCGCAAAAGAAAGAATCAAACCCACGCCCTCCACATTAAAACACGTCACTCCAACCAGTGTCCTAGGCATGGCGTTAAACTGCATCCATCCTCCGCCACAGGGAACCAACAACTTCCCTGTGCCGGTCCTAAGCCCGGACAAAAGGAGGAAGGTTTGCCAGATGGGTGGCGATACGCTGGCAGTAAAAGACCAAGACGATTGAAATCCACAAAAACCACGACACAAGTGACATAGCGACCCAGATGCTTCAAGGTGTCATGATGTGGAGCTGACATGCACAGGCCGGTCATTACAGACCAGGGGAGAGAGTCGGGGGGAGAGAGCGTGGGACACATACCGGCATTGACCCAGGTTGTCCTTCATGCCTCTCTCCCAATATTCTCTTCAATCAGACAAGGTGGTCTAGCTGGTCCAAGATGTTAATGGTATGGACCTGCTGACCAGACCGGTTGAAACTGGGCAGCATGACGCGAGACAGACTCAGACAGAGAGTGGTGTTGGACTCCTACGGGCATTGAGCCTATGGATATTGATGATGATGATTCTAACCAGTCGTGTCTTTCTTTCAGTTTACCGTGCTGACGATGTACTCGTAGGAACTTCGCTGCGATCGACGTCATCATCATCGTCATCGTCGGTCACATGGTGGCGCCACATCAACAGCTGCTCGCTCGCTCGGCACAGTGAGCGCCTTCCGTGCTTCAACGTCGCTCGCTTCGATATTTGTTGTCATCTCTCGTCTGCTTACAGTCTGGTCTTCTCTAATTATAACGACTTGTTGCTACGGCCATTTTACTGCGGCCATTATCTAATCTGTTTGGTTATTATCGATATTTCTTCTCTACGCGTAAATATAAATATATCGTCGGCGTAGAGAGACCTGCTGCGTTGTGTTTTCGGTAGCGTCGAGAACAGTTTCTTAGTTCTTTTCCGTTAGATTATTCGATATGTATATGAAATACTTTATAATGGTGTTAGCTGACTAAAACCTTTGTTGTTGCTTAATGACTGTTCGGGGGTTTTTTGCATTGTGGTCCAGAATTGGGATGGATTTGGTTTTGGAATTGGTCCAGAATTGGACTGAGTTCGAGCCGCAGTTGGGCCAAGTTTGAGCCAGAATTGGGGCAAGCTTTTATCCAGAAATGGTCCCGAGCTGGGGCAAGTTTGACCCAGAATTGGGACAGGTTTGGACCAGAATAGGTTGAGAATTGGGCCGATTAATTTGTACATGGCAGTTTCAAATGCATTTTTGTTTAAGGTTTTTGTTGATCATTTTTCTTTTATTTTCGATTTCTGTTGACTTGCATCAGCGATGTTTTCACTTCAGCGCATCATGGCAGAACTTCAGGGCTTAAAGTGTGCCTGGACGGTCATGGACGGCGTCCATGCACTTGCTTTAAAATCTGAACACCATCCAGTCACTTATTGGCGAGCACAGACTGGAAAGGTAAGGGGCGTCCAGGCACTTATTTTGGAGAGGTAAGGGGCGTCCATGGCACCTATTTTTCCACACTTTAGGCACTGCAGAACTTGACTTCTTTTGATCAAGGGTTTCCAAAAGGTGCTACATAAATAATATCTGGGTACATTGTCTCGCCTTGTGGTGAAGTTTGTTTGTATGTGCACTTGTTATAGCGCCCCTTCAAGCTCTCTCTACTCAGAAGCGCTCCCACTACACCACCGCGCCCCACAAGTATGCAGTTCGAATCCTTCCTTTGGTAGTGACACGTACGAGTGCAAAACTTTTGCAATCTTTTTCTCACCTGTGGAGTGCGGATACTGAAAGTTCAGTGCTCAATCCACAAGAAATAGTGATAGTACTGAAACAATTATGACAACGATAATAAACAATGATGATTGTAAATTGAGGATGATAAAAATTATTTCTGTAATAATGAGGATAATCAAAATTATAATAAACCTCTGTGGTCTAGCCATTTCAGAACAACGTTCCATTGTTTTTTGCCTTGTCAGGGGGGGGGGTTCCTTTGTACATTAAGTAAATGTAAACAATCTAATTTTGATTTCAAGAGAAACCTGGTCTTGCCATGATGCACAAGAAGACATTTCGTTCAATTTCTATCGCTAATTAAGTTGCTCCGAACAAATTCCCAGTTTTTTAACCTAATTTTGTACTTCGTTGCTTTTGCTATGTTGCTGGATGCATCTTCAAGAATCCACATTCTCCACGGAGAAAGTGTTGATCGAACAATTATATGTTTGCATTTGGCAGAAGAATTATGTGTTTGCATTTGAGAGTCATGGAAATGTTGATAGAATCCTTGTTTGCATTTGACAGTGGAATTGTTCAGTGCATAATACTTGTTTCAGTTGTTATAGAAATTGCCTTTTGTTTCGTTTAATTTGCTCTTGTTGCAAAGTTGTATAATGAATGCTGAGAGTGACTTACTCATGCCATCATTATCTCATTTCTCACGGATGATATGAACTTTTAGTAAATTACTTTGATAATTTTTATTCACCTTGTCACCTTGTGCTGTCAGCTCGTAGAGCTCTAGCGATCGTCCTGACACACATTCTCCATTGTTCTCTGTTCGCAGACAAGTCCCTCAGTTCTTCCAAATTCATGCCAGTTATGTTGTGTATCTCGTCCATCCATTTCATCCTTGGTCTGCCGAGTCTTCTCCTTCCCTCACCGCAAGCCAGCATCATTTCCTTCTCCAAACCATCAGATCGCATTGCACGCCCGAAGAATCTTAGCTTCAATCTTGTCGCGAGTTGTTTTAACGACTCTTCGTTTTGTTAATTCATTGAAGAAACAAAACTGATGCGGTTATATTAATATTAATGACATTGAAAATAATAATAAATGTATGTTAACTCACACATTGAGTAGCAGTCATTTAAAAAAATAATTATGTTCCTGGTAAATCCATCCATTATTATGATTCTAAACCCAGACACTTTTTCCGATTCCTGTACATGATTAAGGAACATTACGTTGTAAGAATGTAAAACAAATTAATTTAGAGCAGAAGTAATATGCTGTCAATATTCCACAAACTGCACATTTCACGATGTTCAGAATTGATCATGTTGTTAAAAAATATCAATGAACTTCTGCAGTTGATTAGTTTCAAGGTTGGAAACTTCGTCTTTCGGAGGCAATATTGGTTTGCAGGTTTATATTGAACTGGTTCTAAGCCAAAACCAGGGCTGAAAGTGGTTTTGAAAAAATTGCCGGGTCTCTTTGGCAAAAAGGGTACTAAATACCAGTGTTTATTCAAGCGCCAACAAATTAATGCCGGGTCTGAGACCCGGACAGACCCAGCTGACTTTCAGCCCTGGTCAAAACTATTTCCCGAAGCAATGATGGCAGCTTGGAAATGTAACAGAATTGTCCATTGTTAATTTAGTATTGTTCTCGATGTTAATTATTTTTTTTCTACCTATTTGTTGCCTCTGTCGACAAGGGTCTCTGCACAGTTTTTTCGATTGCGCTATGACCATTGCTGCTATGACCATTGCGCTATGACCATTTCTGCCTTTCGCCAATGTTTAGCTTCAGTGTCGCAAGTGTTCTTGATGGATTACGGATCAACGCGGAGTGAATGACTTTCCCGGTGTGTGCCAGCTCATTAAACTTCTTCACATCTGGTCAGAATTGCTGTTTGCGGGGAATCTGAACCTGGACAAACCAAACGTGGAGTAGTGGAGTAGATTGGTTAGGGGTTGACCTTCTTACATCGACCTCAAGGGTTCAATTCTTCTCATTCTCTGCAACTGTGGTTGTGGGGAGGACATTGAATAAGTCGTTGATTCCTCACAGTTGGTCATCACTATCAATTTTTGGTTTGTTGCTATGTAACGACGCTTAACAAATGCTTAATTATTATGACTTTTGATGTCAGTGGTAAGAATGATTGCGTGGTGTAATAGCAATAATCACCCAAGTGTGGTTTTGCAAGTGGAACTTATGACCTAGTTGCCCACTTATCATATTTCTTCCCCTGTTTGCCCTGATGCTTGTCACGAAATCCAATGCGAAGTACACAGATGTCGAAATCATTGAGGTTCGAATTGGGAATGTATGACAAAACCGCTCTGCACTATGTCTTTGAGTGGAGAGCATGCCCCCTCCCCCGTGCCCCTGGTGTGCCGACGTCCTTAACCTGTGAATTATTCTATATATGAATGGAGAGCACTGACACTAGCCAAACGTAGAGCTTAACACTTGAAACACGTTTGAAAGCACGACTATCAAATCGGAATGCTTTGGATGTTTCTTGTTCGTTAATTAATTAATTGCTAGACTTTAGTTAACAGATGGATTTGTTTATCGGGCCGACAGTGTTGAGTTCTGTTTGTGTGATGATGATGGTTATTGATTGGTGCTAACATGGCATTTGGATCATGTGTTTCTTTTTTTGTTATGTTTTTTAACACACACATTCAATCTGAGGACTTTCCGTATTATCCCTTCTGGACCGCAACTAAGCAGCACTCCTCGCCAAACCTCGGCTGATAATCATGGTTTTAAGATTGGATCACGTTGCTTTCTTGATTATGTCATTCGCACAACTTGGGTTGTCTTGATAGTGTTGCCTCCTTGATCATGATGATGAAAATGCTGTAGGCTTACTTGGTCATGCTACTTTTCATTATCTACATATCTTGGGCTTTCTTGATCATGCTTCTTTCTTGATCATGTTAATGCAATGACTTTAGGCTTTCTCGGTCATGTTATTTCCTTGATCATGTTAATGCAATGACTTTAGGCTTTCTTGGTTATGTTACTTTTTGATCATGCTTCTTTCTTGATCATGTTAATGCAATGACTTTAGGCTTTCTCGGTTCTCAGTCATGTTATTCACTTGATCATGTTATTGCAATGACTTAGGGCTTTCTTGATCATGTTACCAAATTTAGGCAGACATGTGAAGGCTATAGGAAGACATGCTCAACAACTTGATATGCCTTAGTATGCCAATTATGTGACGGCTGTGGGAGCAATAGTGAAATTGGTTGAGATAAAATATGAGCATTAAAGTCGGCTACCTGAGTGTTTAACATGCTTGAGCATTAATGTCAGCTTTCTGAGTGTTTAACGCTTTTAAACAGCTTTAAAGTCGGCTTTCTCTGTGTTTAACCCGGTTTTGCTTTACAGCCGACAATCTGAATGTTTAACAATGTGTTGCTTTACACTGTTTACAGGCACCCTTTTGACTGTTTAACATTTTAAAGCTTTGAAGTTTGAAGCTGGCTTTATAAGTGTTTAACATTTTATAGCTTTAAAGCTGGCTTTCTGAATGTTTAACATTTCCGTTTGTTGGCTAAAATATCGATAGTCCGTCAGTAATTTGTGCAGACTAGCATTTGACTTTGTGTTGCAAAGAGAGAGAAACGACCATTTTTCATAGTTGTCCAGTAAATTCGCTTTTAATCGAAAATGGTCCAAACCGTTCTGTTTTAAATGCAATGTTAGCGAAATTTCATCATATAGCCTACTGATGTAAGCAAATATGAAAATAGTCACCGATTTTTAAAATTCAAATGCCATTTTAATCCTGACATTTGTCTCGTACTGGTGAAAATATACAAGTTCCACTCATACAATTTATATCAAATTGAAAATATCTTAAATTTCAATATTATTTTAAAATTTAAATTCTAAATGGCAGTACACAAGATATCTAAAATTTCAATATTATTTTTAAACGACCTGTATCATTAATAAATTTTAGCTTAATTTAATTTTTATATTTAAACAATGCTAGGCTGCAACCATGGATTTTTTAAAGAAATTTTTTATCTGCACAACCAACATTTAAAAAAAAATTCTAGTGTGGGTTTGTTGGCGAAAATTTTTCGTGACCTTTCTTAGTCGTTTCTGATAAATCTTTCACAAAAATGTCGCAAGTCGCCGGCGACAAAAAATTCTGATGACCTTTTTTAGTCATCCACTTGAAATTTTGAAATTTGGCCTTCATGCTGCATAATTTTTACTGCACAAGCCCTCTCGTTCCATTCCGCTCTTCCGTGGTAAACCGGCTCATTAGCGCTTCGCCCCTAAAAAAGGCCATCCGGGGGCTAGGCCCCACACCCCCCCCCCAAAAAAGGCATGTAAAACTGAACTATTTCCTCGATAAGTCCCCTCTAAAAAATTAAATAGATCCATCATCCCCCTCATGACATTTTGACTGGATGAATAAAAAAGGTCGCCAGAAATTTTGGCGGATGGAAATGGAAAATTTCCATGCGGATTCAGCCCCCTCTCCAACTTGAACTCCTGGCGCCGCCGCGGAACCGGCTGCAGTAACCTTTTTCTAATGATTATCACTGCACAAGATTGCTTTTACAACTGCCTGACAATTTCATTTACAACTGCACATTTTGTGTAGAACTACACGTTTAAAAAGCCCTGACTGCATGCAACGTGTGCTCAAATTAAGTGTCTGCCTTCGGCCTCAACGCAACCTTCAAGACTCTCGCGCCGATCAATGTCCATTAGCATTGCTTCGGTAATTACCAGCTGATCAAAATCCTCGCAGGCATTAACAATTTATTTACTCACGGAGTTCTTCATGGTCTTGTAGTTTTCTCTTGTACGACTACAGTACAACGGTACTACAACTATGCTCATAGGCGGAGACCTGGGCGGAGACTTGGGGGGGGAACGGAAAGATTTTTGATGGACGAATGGCTGAGTGTCGCAGAAAAATGTCCATCTTTTGCCGGCCAAAATTTCTGACGACCGACGAAATCTGGGGAAAAAATTCTATTTTCGCCGCCAAAAAATTGGATGACTTTTTTGCGCTCAACGATTGGGGGGGACAAATGCATGGGCTGTCCCCCGGAACACCTCCATTGGGGGGACCTCCCCCCCCCCGGTCTCCGCCCATGCAACTACTCGTGGATTTAAATCGACGAGGTTGAAATCCAGGTCGTTTGACGGCCAAGGATTATGAACCTAGGAGTAGGGTTGCCAGGCGTCCGGTAATGAACCGGACAGTCCGGTATTTACACAAACTGTCCGGTCAGAAATTTCAGACATTACCGGACATGGCTGTGTCCGGTAAAAAATTATTGCTAGCAACAAGTGTAGTTGGAGTGTATACTTTCTTGAGGCCATGAAAAGATATCTGCTTACGATATTCCAACGTATAATGGATTGCCTTGTGAAACAGAGCCAAATATAATATGATGCATGGATCGTAGCGCCTGTATACCTTGTGCATAAAGTTGGCTTGATACAGAGTTCACATTATAATTGAACCGAATCTCCGTATTTAGGCCATGTCTCTGTCTGTCTGTTTGTTCGTCTTTCTGCCTGTCTCAGCACAAAATTGATCTCTCCCTCTCTGTCTCTCCCCATCCTTTCTCTTAAAAACGGACGCTTGTAATCTGTCAGTGCTCATCTGCCTCTCTATCTCTGTCTGTTTGTGAGAATCTGCCATACCACTCTGAGGCTCTGGGCTCTGTGATCTTTCTAGCCTGTCTCATAAACCATAATACACTGAGTAATTATATTGTCTCGAGTACAGACTACAGAGATTCGTGTCCTAATGATCCGTTCACATTTTTGCCTTGCAAGGCTATAGGAGTATAGGTCAACTGGGTTATCTAAAGAATGGAACTGATCCTTAATATCCGATTTCAATCATTCGTCTCCGCGCCAAATTTTCAAATCAGTGACTAGATATAGTAGGTAGTTTATCCACCCTATAGGGCTATTGGCCTATACTTGGCTGAGTTTCCAAACGTCTAGATTAACAAGCTCCGGTGTCACGATATAGAGTATCCCCCGTATTAATTGTATCCCCCCAAATTAAAAAAGTCGAAAAAACCGCTTCCGCGTGTATTTTTGTTTGCAAATTATTTTTTATCTGCTTTGTTTTGAACAATGGCACTAACAGGTATGTTTATTTCTGCTAGATAATTTGTTTTGGTCTGTTTTTAGAGCACTTAAACCATTTAAAACACTTAAAAACACTCAGAGTCACTAAATAAATTCGAGTTGCCTTTATCTGAGCATTGCTTAGGACACTTAAAACAATTAGAGTCACTTTAAATTTTGATTACAGCATACATTTTTTTATTATGCGCATTTTTCAAAAAAGGGGATAGAATGGTTTATCCCCCGGATAGTATAGACCGGTTAATTCCATCCGGGGGGATAGATTGATTCATCCCCCGGATAGCTTTCAGGGGGATACTCCGTTTCGTGTCACCGGCACCTACTGCCTAATATAATTATATATATGTATAATTTTGTACATATATATATATATATATATAATTATATATATTAGCTGAATTAGTCTACCCGACGTTGCCCGAGAAATTTCTGTTTCCCCACCCCGTTACGTTACGTGACTTACGTCTCACCGGCCCTCGCGCGTGCGATCACACATACACACAGAGCCACTCACACATACACACATACGCACACACACACACATGCACACACGCCATATATATATATATATATATATATATATATGACCTTGTAACGTGATAGCCATTGTCCGGTAATTTCCTGAAGGCCGCCTGGCAACCCTACCTAGGAGGAATGAAATCCGGAGTCTACTTTGTCAGCAGCTGAATCGCCATGTCGGGGCTGTTTTAAAGGAATTTTTAGAACTGCACAACTCCTTCCTTTCCTATCGTCCATGGTAAATTACTTAAATTCCAATCGGAGGACAATAACCTTTTTTGTAGTTTTAACTGTACAGGAGTGCTTCTACAACTGCACATTTTGTGTACAACTGCAAATTAAAAAAGCCCTGCGCCATGTTGTTGAAATGTTTAGGTTAATAATTCGACTACGCCCTATTCGCGGATATCGGACACCAATTTGTTTAGTAAGCAGACGGTCCAGTTAATAAGCTCCGTTTATTTTTCACTCCTAGTTTTATTATAGGAGGTTTTAGAATGGTCTAGCACAGTGATGGGCAAAGTGCGGGCCGCATGCGGCCCTCGGACTCCTTTTGTGCGGCCCGCCGAGAATCCTAAGACAATTTAAATTTTCAAATAAAGTTTTATGCAGGAAACATATTTTTGAATTAAATTGTCTTCATTACATTACATTACATTACATTACATTTTGCAGTTGATCGTCGACGTCTAGCATAATATTGACATCATGTGTTGACTTTGCTTACTTATTATCCTTAGCTGCAGTGAAATTAGCGCCGCCTAGGGAAGCAGTAAATTAGATCATTCTTGAAAGATTTTTATTCTTTCGGATAAATCATGGCGTCGATTAACAAAAAACGTAAATTGTCGGCAGAAAACAGATTATTTCACGGCGCATGGTTGTTAGATTATTTCGTTACACCAAACACAACATTACAAGGCTCCGGTAGTATATGTTTAATCTGCAGGGAATCGATATCAGTGAACAAGGAAATACAACGTTAGGCTAAGCGCTTTGGGGGGTCCCGTAGCTCAGTGGAGAGAGCGCTGGCCGTTAAACTGAGAGTCAGCCGCGCGGACCCGGGTTCAAGCCTCACACGGGGCAAAAATTTATTTGAATTTTCTGTTAGCTGCCATTGGCGCTTTGCTGTTGTGTTGCTTGACTCGGGTTCTGCTAAAAATAAAAGATAGCCCCTCCCACTCCTGGCTTGGCCGAATCAGGAGTGATCCAGTACTTAGGCCATTAGTGTTAAGTTACCGAACCTGTTGTAGCCGACCTGCGTGTCGTGCGAAGCAGGCCGTATTTCGTATAACTTGTACATGTAATCGTTCTGCGGTTTGTCAGATTGAATGTCAATAAACGAAGATTATTATTATTATTACGAGTCCAGACATGTTGAGTACAATATTAGGAAATATCCTGCGAAGTCTACCGAGCGGCAAGGACAGATGAAATGTTTGTCAGACATGATCTTTACAATTGATGCATTTAAGAGTAAATTGACATTGTTCAAAACACACATGTCTGCGATGAACTGGACACATTTCCCTTGTCTTGGCGAAATAATGCAAGCAGAAGGAACGTATCCTGAACAGTGTGACTTTGTTGCTGAGGTAGACAATCTGTTGCAAGAGTTTCAACTACGATTTTGTAAGTGTAACGCTATGAAAGTACACTTTCACTTTTTCAGAAATCCGTTCACGTTTGATCCGAACGACTTCACTGACTCTATCGTCAATGATGTCAGTAAAGCACAGTTAGAAATATTGGAGATTCAAAGTGACGATGAACTTACCCGATCTCATGCAAAAGTGAATCCAGCCGAATTTTGGCAGACTGTTAATCAGTACTCATATCCAACACTTAAGACTGCTGCAAACAAGCTGCTATGTATGGTTGGGAGTACTTACTGCTGCGAACATTTGTTCTCACAGATGAATGTTGTCAAGAACAAATTGCGAAATAGACTTACTCAAGACCAATTGATATGTCAGCTACGTACAAGTATTAACAGCTACTCACCGCGTTACGACAACATTCAGTACATTGCCGATTGAATAGATTCAGTCACTATTCAAACTATTGTGACTGTACACACTTTATTGAACCTGTGTGCAGAATGACTTTGTTAACTATAGATAAGTTTCAATTTCCTATGGCACATTCCTTTGCGGCCCGCGCCCATTCCCCCCAAAAAAAAATTTGGCCCTCGAAAAAAAAACTGTGCCCATCACTGGTCTAGCAGTTTAACAGACTAGAACGGCCTATTATGTTGGGTTGGCTATGTCAGAGTCTTAATATCGGTTGGTCTAGACTCTAGACACAAACGACAGTCATAGAAAGATATAGGCAGACATGGACAGAGGAAGACAAACAGATAGAGAGAGACACGCAGGCAGAGGCAGACAGCCGTGCAACTAAACAATGGCGCATGGTCGAGGATCTTGCGCACGATTAACCAGCGTCGCATTACTGCGCACTGAAAACTAGTTCCTGTTGACGCCGTTCGTGCGTACGTCATAGACAAACGTTGCCATGGTGATTACAGCGGCTTTCAGCGTTGCCTGCGTCCAGTCTTAACCTATTATATAGGAAGCCATCTGTGGCACAGGATCGATGCTCCGCTGAAAACGAATTCGTTATTACCCGACAATGGAACCATCCCTATTGTGACGTCACTTCGATTGTGATAAAGATCTACTAGCCAACTTGGATAACAGTTCATTTTGAGAATGAGAATATAAAAACTATCCATATTGTGACGTCACTTCGATTATGATTATAGATCTAATATAATATATAAGTTCATTTTGAGACTTATATGAACTAGGCCTATTGTGACGTCACTTCAATTATGATACTTTATCTACTGTTCTAGATGTTCATTTCGAGACAATAGGGACTAGGCCTATTGTGACGTAACTTCAATTACGATAACGATATACCTTTATAGATGTTCATTTTGAGACAAACGACCTAGACAGAAGTTCACCGCACAACTCCAGCCTTTTGCAAATCTTACACCCCTTAGACCACCGTCACCACATGTATGCGCAGTATGAATTAAGAGATGGACGGACGGACGGACGGGTGGACGGACGGGCTGACGGACGGACGGACGGACGGACGGACGGACGGGCGGATGGGTTAACGACAGGAATCTTGGCCGTCTTTAGTGGGAGAGCGTAAAGCGGGTTCAACGGTTCAAATCCCCTAATAATTATGCTATTGCCGAATTTTTATAAATAATAGTATTCTGTGTCGGATATAATTATGTTCTGCTTATTTTGTGATCATGTCCATTGAAAATGAAAACCATGTGCATCCACCTCCAAATTTCTTTCTGGTTACGCCCCTGGAAGAAAATGTTTTGGCTTAATAATTATTAATAGGCCTACAGCT
>OX457043.1:55117886-55127886 GCA_949752735.1 Lumbricus terrestris
TCGCATTTGTCTTCTTCCGCCTTTCGCAACAAAGTCCGCGGCGAGATATGAAAAACGTTAGGCGAAGAACAAATCGTCAAAGTACCTCAGAAAAACTAGGAGACGTCTCTAGCACGTATTGAGGGAAGTGGGAGCGTGCACGCCGTGCAGGGGAGGCGGAGTAAATTGGTTTCATGCAAGGGATTTGACCCTCTATTAACAATTAATCAACTTATTATTTTTTGTAATTTGCCTCCGACGTAGGTCTATACACGTAAATATTCAGGGACTTCAACATCATCGATGGCAGTAAACTATTATTTTTATTGTAATAATTATTACTACTATTAAGAATAAATCATAATATAACAGACATTATTGTTATTATTATCATCATCATCATCATCATCATCATCATCATCATCATCATCATCATCATCATCCTCTACAGGCAGAGTAAATGATCAGGCAGGTAGAAACTGAGGCTTTAGAACGAGGTAGAAGTGCGCACGTACACACACACACACACACACACACACACACACACGAACACACACAAACACGCAGACAGACAGAGAAACAGAGAGAAACAGAGAAAGATAGAGAGAGGAAGAGAGAAGAGAGACATGCATGTAGGAACAAATATAGTTGCCATTCGTAAAGGTAATTTTTCTCTGTGTGTGTGTGTGTGTGTGTGTGTGTGTGTGTGTGTGTGTGTGTGTGTGTGTGTGTGCGTGTGTGTGTGCGTGTGTGTTTGTGTGTGTGTGTGTGTGTGTGTGTGTGCGTGCGTGTGTGTGTGTGTGTGTGTGTGTGTGTTAGGCTTCATGTACGTGTAGTTGGATGCGTGATTCGATATAATTATTATTATAAAATTATGCCTATCGCTGACTGAGAAGAGAAGCGGTTGAGTCCGCAGCGTAATATTCCCGATCTTGACATTTGCAATTGAAAAGGCTTATCACCGTTTTTGCTAATTAATTTCTCTTGCTAAATACCTGCTCTAAGCATACGCGATCGTGTAACTTCGCTTTTTCTCCTGCGGTATAATTAAGCGTTTTTGTGCATTTTAAGAGACGGAAGGACGGACGGGCAACTACACATGTAGGGCAAACAGAACGGGTAATTATAGGACTAAACATTTAGACTGATTTAGTCTAAGATTGCATAAGTACGTGTAGATCAGCGGTTCTCAACCTTTTTAGTGCGGCGACCCCTTGGTAACATTTCTAAAGTTGTGACGACCCCAGCAAAAAAATTGATTGACTTTCCCCTCACACTACATTTTTGTTACCATTGTCCAATGTTAGGCTATGCATCTCACTTCATGCGTAGAAAGCAAACACTGCTTGGAAACGGTGTGAGTTTCCTGGTTCTTGAGATTCCGATAGCTATATAATTATATTAATTAGTTTGAAGTTGAAGTTTCAAAAGTCAATTCAGCTTGTGAAGCTTCGACCGCTGCCACGTCCTGCTGTTGGATCTCGCAAATCCCCATCTCAAGTGCATCTTCTTGGCGTCACCATCTTTGTTCTTAAAAATATTCTTCATGGTTTCCTGCAGAGTTATAGCTACATGTGTGTCGCTTCAGTTTAATTGCTGTGTCTCATCGATGCGTTCGACAAAATATCATTGCAAAAAGGTTGTAATTTCTCTATTAATGCCGCAACTATTAAACTTACAAAACAGGCTACTCTGAAAATTATTCGATCATTTTACTTTTCTTAACACTCATTTCGAATAGGCTAGCTGATTCTTTTGGGAGGCTCTCAGTTTCATAAACTTTACTTATGTTGTTTATGATTGCGCCAAAATGGGGAGGGGTTTGGGAGGCACATCCCATCTCCATTGTTGGCAATTTTTGTTGAATTTCCACACTACAATGGTAGCATTTCAGGCTGTCATTTTAGCGAAATTGCTCATCATTTCAGTGCTGAGAGTCGTGGCTTAAGACTTCAACACTGTCTCCCATCAATTCTTCAAAATTGTTTCAATTTCTACACTGCAATGGTCGCATTTTCAGCTGTTGGTTCAAGAAAATTTCTCATTTATAATTTACGTGCTGAAAGACCTCAGCTTTCAATAAATGTTCCCTACTCCTTGTTTAATTTTTTGCACATTGTAATTATAGCACTTAAAGCTGGCATTTAAAAAACTTCATTATGGATATACAACGGAGGCCTATAACACTGTAGAAATTTATGATGACTATTATTAAATATTTTGGAAATATCGGGGAATATAAACAGCTCGGTCCCCCACCACATTTCGGGGACCAATCCAAGTCTTTGCCCATGTGTTACATAGGCATTAGGCTACTAGCTGACAGTTTCTTTGAGCAAACCAGACATTGTTTAATTTGTTAGAAGAATGGTTAAAGTATAATTTAAATTTGAAAACTGAAATGGCAAAATTGAAATTAGCTGCTGCAAGCTAACGAATGAATCAGAGGAAAAGCATAAGTGAAATTTATTTTAAGTTGCTATAGCCTAATGTGGTAGATAACGTTGAAATTGCTATTACATCTTTTGCAAATTTCTGAGGGCTCAGACGACCCCTGGCAAATCGTCAAGCGACCCCCGTGGGGGTCGCGACCCACAGGTTGAGAACCGCTGGTGTAGATGGATATTGGTCTATGTATTATATACTGTTGTATAGTTATCGCGAAATATTTCGGGCTTCAAGGATTCAAGATCTCCCAAATAAGTAGGCTTCTATTTGTAGGCCTAAGTTAATACTGTATATTTTACGACCATGGCAGGGTAGTTGGAACACCCCCCCCCCCACACACACACACAAATAGAAGAAACCCAATTTTTTATGACTTCGCACATGCACATAGATATGGTAGGACAGTGCAGTGTATGGCATTATGGTATGATAAGGGATGATAAGGTGGGGTGGGATGGGGTAGGGTAGGGTAGTTTAGGGTAGGGTAGGGTTGGGTCAGGTAGAGTTGGATAGGATAGGGATGGGTAGGGTAAGGTAGGGCAAGGTAGGATATAGGGTAGGTCGGGTAGAGTATGGTCGGGCAGGATGTGGTACGTTGATGTAGGGTAGGGTATGGAAGGATAGAATAATGGTAGGGTATGGTAGGGTAGGTTATGGTATATGACGGGTCAGATGAACTCAGACTAACCTAATTCGCGCAAAACGAGGTCGGTCGGTTCATCGGGATCAACAACACATCCTTCTCTCCATCCATCCGCAGCAGCGTTAATATTAATTACTAAGTATAGTCTTAGATGCCTATAAATATAACTTTAGTGACGCGACTATTGAAAAAAATGCATTATCGAAATCGAAATCGGAATCGCACGTTCTTAAGTAACGTTCATCACCAATGGTTTCGGTGCAACACTGAAACGAACACAGGTTTCAACACGTTTCTCATTTCCTCTTACATGTCCATAATTCACATATTATATTCGTTTAATGCGAAAAACAGGCTGACAAAACCGCAACTAAGTTGCAAGAAAGTGATTAGTTCGTCGGGGATTATAGATAGATTTATGGATGAAGTTTTCATCACCTTTCCTGTAGGCCTACCTCCATTGTTGATATTACGTACACGTCGTTAAATATAAATATATATATAATATATACATATATATATAAATATAATTATATATCCCCATTACAGCGCATGGATCTTGGTAATTTTTTAAATGAATTAATCGACAGGGATCCTTCTAATCGCTGCCTGTTTGAGTCGATGCAACGACGATTAGGTTCCCCTGCCGTGCAAGGAACGTGCTAACCCGTATAATATTGAAATCTCGGAATTAGTCACACCGAGAGGCGGCGAACAGAGGACCCTGTGCACGGATGCGCACGGGACGTATGCATCAACGAATCTAGTTCGATGTAATTGCGTTCGGAATGAGCGATAAAAACCCACCGAAAGTTTTACCGCCTTTTAAACCTCGCGGTCTCGTGTTTCCCGATTCAAAAGCGACGATGCTGCAGAATTTTACGGACGTAATTAAACGAGACGCTTGGTTGCGTGACATTTACGGCGCTTGCGGTTTTCCATGGACTCGAACAGGTGCGGGTTTCGACACGAAAACAATGCGTACTGTTCAGGAGTGGAATTGGGATGATGATGATGACGACGACGACGACGACGGCGGCGGCGACGACGACGACGACGACGATGATGATGATTAAGATGATTAAGATGATTAAGATGATTAAGATGATGATGATTAAAATGATGATGTCTTTAACGGCCACGATGATGAAGATAAAATTAGGAAACCATGATGGTGATGGTGATGGTGTCCATATAGCTTCGACGCTGCGGTCCCAAAATAGACAGCGACAGTCTTACAAAACGTTGAAAAATAGCAACACTCGAGGAATTCGAGACTTTCGATCTTCGGCTGACGACTGTACGGAACTCGGACTTGACTGTCACGCTATCTTGAGGTCCTTGGATAAATGCAAGAGTCGTGACGTCTTCTACGGAGAAAAGTCACGTCTTCGACTTTCTTAATTAGCTGTGTGTGTGTGGGTTCGACTGCGTTTTCTGCTTCCGTGAGAAAGTCAATTCAATTTCAATTCGTTTTAGTTTCTCTGATGACTTGGAGTTTAGTCGCAGGTTTCTGCGCGTCCAATTCAATTTGGACGAGGAGGAGTTGGAGGTGGAGATGCAGGGAGCAGAAGGGGGAGAGGGGCGATGGAAAAGGACGAGGAAGTGAGGTGGAACGAGAAGGGTAAAAGAAAGATCAATACGTGCACGACTAAGAAGAGGAAATAGAAAAGGAAGAAGGGGAAAGGAACAGGAAAACAAGAGCAGTAATTGAGAAACCTGGGAGGGGGAGAGACGAAGCGCATGAAAAGAAAGTAGTGAAAGAGAGACAGGGGTATACAGAGGAAGAACAATTAGAAGAAGAAAGCGAACATGAGTATAGAAAAACAAGAAGAGAAAGAAGATTAGGCAGAAGACGTGCAGACGGGGAAGAAAGAAGTCCCTTCATCAAAGTATCTCGACAGTCACCGGTGCATAAAAATTCTTTGCTGGTCAATCAAACAACTTGCGTATAAAGCAATCTGTTCTGAAGTCACCACCACCGGGTACACGGGGCAAATGTCACTCATTCACTTTGTCTACGCTCTGCGCATGCGTACCAGGCTGTCATCCGATAAGACTAACAAGGTCCTCTGTCTGTTTCCACCGTCATTTCCACAGCAATGCTCTTAACAACCATGTCTATATGGATACTTTTCCGAATCATGTCCACAGGGATACCTTCCCAAAAATTTCCACAGGGGTGCCTTTCCCAATAATTTGCACAGGGACATCTTTTCCACTCTTTTGCACAGAGATACCTTTCCCAATCATTTGCACAGGGATACCTTTCCCAATCATTTGCACAGGGATACCTTTCCCACTCTTTTACACGGGGATAGCTTTCCCAATCATTTGCAAAGGGATGCCTTTCCCAATCATTTTCATATGGAGCACTCCCAAATCATGTCAATAGTGGTCACTTTCCCAATCAAACTTCTACAGGAATTACTTTCCCAATAATTTCCACGTAGATTACTCTCGCAATCATTACACAGGGAAACCTTTCCGAATCACTTTCACATGGATCCCTTCAAAATCATGTCCCTGGGATCAGATTCCCAATCATACTTCTGCAGGAATTACTTTCCTAACGATTACTCTCGCAGTCATCGCAGGGATCGCTTTCCGAGTCAAAGCTCGAATCACGTACACAGATCGAGATACCTTTCCAAATCATTTCCACATACATTACCTTCCCAATAATTCTCAATAACAATTTCCACAGGTCTCCAATAACTATTCCCAATCATTTCCACATGCAGGGGTCACTCTCGCCATCATTTGCGCAAGCGGATGGATCGCTTTCCGAGTCAAAGCTCGGTCGGGTCCGCCTCCGATATGTTGTAAGTGACGGTGTTTCTGGCTGCAGTGTATCGCGCCAGATGAATCATCGACGAGAACTTCGTCCTTGACCGACGCCGGAAGCGACAGACAAAGCAGACGACATCGCCGGCTGTGCGACGGAAGTGAACGTTGACAACACAGTAGAGAACGAAGTTTACGGCGAAGTTGACGAGAACGAGAAGGTTCGTGACGTCGATGGCCGTCATGTAGAGATAGTAGAGGGACCCGGTGGCTTGCGGTTCGAGGACGTAGATCCGCAGGAAGCTGAGCACCCCGGAGGGACCGACGAGGGCGATGAACATGAGGATGAGGATGATGAGGGTGGGTGTGATGCGGTGACCGGAGTCCTTCGGCTGGTTGGCGCGGTAGAGCTTCTGGACGCGGTAGGACTGACGCAGGGCGCGGATGAGGCAGGCGTTGCAGTAGGCGAGGATGAGGAGCGGCGCGAGAATGGCGACCAGCGACCAGAAGAGGTTGTAGCAGAGGACGAACAACGGGATGCGGTACAGTCCGCCGGTGTCCTGGTGGTAGAAGAAGCAGGGACAGCTGGACGACGTCGAGGTGTTGGGTAGGAGGTCCTCGCATGGGGTTCTGATGACCTCGTAGTGCAGGAAGCGGGGCCCGTTGACGCACAGGGACCCGAGGAAGACGAAGGCGACGGCCACCCGGGTGCCGTTGAGGCTGATGACGCCGCGGGCGTGGAGAGGTCGACAGACGGCCAGGTAGCGACCCAGGGCCATCACGACCGTCAGCCAGGTGCTCGTCAGCATGAAGACGTTCAGGAAACCCTCCTTGTAGGTCTTGAAGTAGAGACCGAAGATCCAGTCGCGAGGACTGATACAGAAAGACAGACAGAAACGCGGTTACAGAATCATACACCCACCCACACACACACACACACACACACACATGCATAGTATATACATGTATATATAATATATACATAGTATTATATATATTATATATTACTATATATTATATATTATATATTACATATTATATTATATGTATATTATATATTATATGTATTATATTAAAGTCATTTTTAATTCAAAAATAATTTTTTTATCATTTTCTACCCATGGTCGTCGGTATGAGATTCCAATGCGCCACGAAAGACCAAGCAAATTGGGAGACACTTTACAAAAACATGTAGAAGTAGAACAGTGTATTATAATTATTATTATACACATTGAGCAATTCGCTTACTCCGGTAGTATCGTAATCGTAATCGTAATCTCGAAACTTCTACAGCGCCCACAAAAGCCAAGTCGCGGGAACCAGCTTATTCACAGGCGCTAGTATTAACCAGTTAAAATCCTCCCACCCAGGAGAAACATTCTTTCCCTTAAAAACACAATTACCTGTGAATCTTCAACAAAGAAAGATATTTTGAACTGTTGAGCCGAAGTAAGAAGACTAAAATGGTACAATGCAGCTTTGCAAAGAAAAACAATTAGGCCTACATCTCAAGTCGGTCTATTAAACTTTATTTTGTTAAATGCATCTGGGCCCAGGAAATTTTCTCTAAAATATTCATCCAAACTAAGAGGGTTTGAATGCCAAGTATATTGCAGTCGATATAAAAAATATTATGAAATCATTTTCACACAATGTCATGACAGAAATTCCCAAGTTGTTCCACTATAGGCCTAACAAAAATAGTTTCAAGTACTGGAAAGGATATCCGAAAATATGTATCCAAATTAAGAGGGTTCAAATGTGAAATAAAAGTCAAACCCAAAAAAATTCGCAGTCTTTTTACACACACGCACAAAAAGCCGTCTGGTAGGCTATTTACCAGAATTAGACTACATAGGCTATAATTATTTTCCCCAGAAAAACATTTGACCTAGGCCTATTCCCAGTGGCGGAGACCTAGGTAGGACAGGGGGACAGTCCCCCCCAATGAAAGTGTTGGGGGGACGGCCCATGCATTTGTCCCCCCCCAAATCTTTGAGTGTCAAGACTTTTTTTGGCGGCGAAAATAGAAAATTTGGTCGAGATTTGGCCGAATGACTAAAAAAAAGGCCGTCAACTTTTTTGGCGGCGAAAATAGAAAAAATTTCGACGAGATTTGGCCGGATGACTAAAAAAAGTCATCAACTTTTTTGCGGCGAAAATAACATTTTTTTCCGAGATTTCGCCGGTCGTCAGAAATTCTTCGAAAAATTTCGCGTCTTTCCGTCCCCCCCCCAATTCTCGGCCCAGGTCTCCGCCTATGCCTATTCCAAAATATCTACCTCCACAAATCGACTTTAAAAATCCGAATATATTTCAACACAGACACACAGCAGAAACCTTGATACCTACTTACCCGAAGTAGGTGTATTTATCGCCGAGAAACCTCGACATCAAATCAATGAAGCAGAAGCACATATCGGAAACAGCCAACGCCACGAAACCCACGTGAACGGACTTCTCCAGATGATCCATCGAATGCTGGATTCTTTTCCGTGTCAGCACGATCAGATTCAGGGCGTTTCCGACGATTCCAAACAGGCAGACGATCGGAATTCCCACGCCGTCGATGAAACCCCGAACGGATAGGTGGCGCCTCTCGTCATCCGTCATATTTACTCCGTGTCTAGGAGACTCTTGGCTCAGATCGGTTAGCTCTCTGGTCAGGTCGAAGAACTGGTCGCAAGATGGAGGCCACTCCGTCGATAAGTTGGACGCGTCAAGTTTGGTAGACATTTTGACTTTTGGTGGTTGGATTAAGTCTTATTGTCCGCGAATAATTGTTGTTCCCATATAAGGTCGTTTTTTGTTACCGAATGTCTTTATGCGACTCTGAAAAAGACAGAATCGCGGTAAACATGACGGACGAGAAACATTCTGCGCCCATTTATAAAAGTAAGTAGCCTAGGCTAAGTATGTATTTTATTGAACCGCCTGCAAACGCACGGCGGGAAAAACCGTGGCAACTCCGGTTATTTTAAAGCTGATGACTTTTTTAGACCTTTTTCCAAACAAATTTCTGAAAACCGTGGCAACTCCGGTTGTTTGAAAGCTTATGTGTGATGATCTTCTTAAAACCTTTTACGGCTGCATTAAATTGAAAGACTCAACTGCCGATGGGGGGCACGTTGTGTGCAAATTTCTGAATGGTGGCATGGCCGGATTGCCACTCTGGGTCATCCCCTGCCTGCGCAGAACCGCCACGGGTTCTTTTTAACGGCAGTGTCATATCAAAGATGATTAGTGTCGCCCTCCTCTTTTATTCATGCTTAGGACTGGCACTGGCAGAGAACAACCTGTGGCGGAGTTGGGGTTCACGTCACGGATTGTTGGATAAAAAATAGGGACTTGCTCCCACTCCCTTGAAATCCGACAGCCCCCTGCGACCGTGCTGCATGATAAATTATGTGACAATAGCAACGACCTTGCCCCGTCTTCTTTATGCAACGCCAGCATGGTGGGGCTTTTCCAAACCTGAGGACAGGAATAAACCGAGTCGTTATGCAAAGAACTCGGCGTGTATGGGCGATCTTCCCAGCAATGTGCCCGACATCTCGGATATGGTCACGAGGAAAGTCGGGGACGATGACGGACTGCTGGCGTCAGTCAGCAGGAATTCATTCCATGTCCTGCGAAGTTTGTTTCCGCCTGTCATTAAGCGTCGCTGTACGTGGTCTTCGCCCGAGAGCACGCAATTATTTTTGAATTACCATCAAAGGATGATAACTTAATACCTATAGGTACTCTGTTGCGGTAGTCTGTCTATAGGAACTTGCTCAATAAAAAAAGCAGTTAATGCATAGAATTAATCTGCATTACTTTATTAACTATATTTCACTGCAACCGTGTTGCGGCTTGTCAACTTGATTTCTTTTTAACGAATAAGCCTAAATATATTAAAGATGTATAATAATTATATATATATATATATATATATATATATATATATATATATATATATATTAAGGCTTAATGAGAAGCAATTTGTTTCGAAATAAATAAAATTGAATTGATAAAAGTGCAGGTATAGTCGGTATCGTACTACCTACAATTTTATATATATGTTTGTATGCGCACTTGTTATAGCGCCTCTTCAAGCCCTCAGCCGCTACTCAGAGGCGCTCCCAACTACAGTGCGGACAC
>OX457043.1:55132886-55145953 GCA_949752735.1 Lumbricus terrestris
GGAATTATACTCTGCTATCAGACAATACTTCCTACAAAGGGATTACATAGATTATTAGCGTCGCTTCTTACAACGAGGTTAGATAGGACGACATATCTTTGAACACAATGAGATTCGAAAAGATTGTGCTTTTCACGACAGCAAAATAACGCTGCTTTATAAATCATTCGGTTGCATTTCCTACCTTTCTCTTTCAGCGTCAAAGCCGTAATTTACTCGTCTCTTTCAAACACAACTCTCAGAAAAGAGCCACGAGAGAAGAACCCCTAAGGTTTTTCGTGCCACCCGCAGTTCGACACATTTGTACAGAAGACGAAAACAGCCGGCATGCACATCACCATGGCAACACAATTGATCAGCAGGTCGCCTAATTTTCACAGTCTTCTGATGTTCAGTTCGTCGTTCCGCGAAGCAAAGGAAATTTCTCGATTTGTCTGATAAGAAAGTCAACTCCTTCTTACTCGACCTAATATCTTCAAAATAACATCTGGTTGTCTTGGCTTCGATAAAAGCGCGCAGTCCAGAAAGTCAAATTGCTATAATAGTTCATTACTAGTAGTTTTTTTAGTAGCCAATTAGTTCAGTCGAGCTGTGATGCTAGTTGTTTACTGCTAGTCGATTAGTACCAGCCTTATTACTAGTCTTTGTTTTACCTTATTTCGCCAGTTTACTACTAGTAGTCTATTGCTACTAGTCCAGCACTAACTCATTACTAGTATTTTGTTATTAATAGTCTAGTAGGCTACCATCTGTATTTCTATTAATTTACTACTAGCAGTTTAGTACTAGCTTAGTCTCGGTCGATAGCAAGTTCTGTATGGCATATTCTAAGTACTCTTCAATGCCATGTCCAGCTCCTAAGTATAGTCAGTTTACCGATCTGGCTCATATCTGTCTGCGCTCGGCTTACCGAAGAAGAGGCTTTTAACGGTTGTATACGCCACCAGCCACCGCTAGGTGGATGCGAGCGATTGCTCTGCCAACGGTGTGTGGCGCCTCCCGTGTTCGGGGTCGTGTGTATTCATTCCGGTTAATGAGGTGTTTAGTTGTTTACAGGTCTCGTATTTGAAGGGTTGCTATGTGGCACCAAAGGTGGTTAAGTCTATTTACCTTTGCAACAGACAGTGTCTAGAAATTTATGCCCAGAAAAACAATGCAGTGCAAGACAATACGCTGTAATGCGAGACCTATCCTCCAATAAACGTCTTTTGCGAGAGACCATCGTCGTCGTCGTGGTCGTAGTCATCATCATCATCAGCATCGACATCAACAACATCATCAATAACAACAACTACAACAACAACAACAGTTGCCTTGAAGCCGGAAGGTTCGAGGTTCGAATCCACTTCACCGCGTAGGGACCTTGGGCAAGTCCTTCACTCCCAATTGCTCAGCGCTTCGGCGTGAAACTCCGATGCAGTGTCCGCGCTGTAGTCAGGAGCGCCTCTGAGTAGCGGTTGAGAGCTGGAAGGGGCGCTATAACAAGTGTGCGCATACAAACTAAAATCATCGGCATTGAAATCGGCATCGAAATCATCGTCGTCGTCGTGGTCATCATAATCATCGTCATCATCGTCGTCGGTGTTGTCATCATCATCATTATCGCAACGCACTTTCTCAGCGCCATCTTGATTATTATTATGTCGTAAAGTCAGTTGTCTTGTGACCTGTATCCAAGACAGTTTCTGTTTGCGAAACCCAAAGCCTACGGGATGAGGGTTGGTTGGTGGGGGGGGCTAAACGGACGATTTTTTCACAAACTAATTAAATGTGGCGGACAGGTTAAGCTGCCTTCTCTAGATTGGCCGCGAAGCTGTACAAAAAAGTTCGTTATTGGGTTCGCTTTCCTAGTTCTTCATATACCCAGCGAAGAACACGTATAGCCTACATGTAGGATATATGTGCATGCAGGAGCTGTATAGCGTGAGACTATCCGCAGCATACAGTATATCAATGCATAAAAAGCCATACATCATTTGTGGTCGACCTTGCAACTGCACTGGCTTCCTCTCTGTCTCTGTCTCTGTCTCTGTCCTTGTCTCTGTCTTTGTCTGTCTGTCTCTGTCTGTCTCTGTCTCTGCCTGTCTGTCTGTCTGTCTCTGTCTGTCTGTCTCTGTCTCTCTCTCTTTCTCTCTTTCTCTCTTTCTCTCTTTCTCTCTTCTCTCTCTCTCTCTCTCTCTCTCTCTCTCTCTCTCTCTCTCTCTCTCTCTCTCTCTCTCTCTCTCTCTCTCTCTGTCTCTCTGTCTCTCTCTCTCTGCCCGCACCCAATATAAAGTCCCTGCTCTCATCCTTACGTTCCAACTGGATCTTGCGCCGAAATACAGTAAAGTATCTCTCTCGGATCTCTTTCATCTTTCATTCTCTCCTCATTCTGCATCATCGACCTCTCCGTTCTCTCGACAGATCGGACTTGTTCGTAACACGATCTAGAACCAACTATTGCTATTTTCCGCGCCTCAGATTCACATTTCGGTGTGACATTGCGCGCGTTACAAATTTATTTTAAAAAATTTATTTAATAATAATTGCTGAAATAGTCGGGTCAATCTAAGAAATATCTTCGGTGAACCCTCAACAAATTGCAAGTAAACGTTTTACGATGATTCTCCGGTGTCTTAGTAGGTCTGGTGATGAACACACTAAAAGTTGCATGAAATCGGACCACGGCAAGTGGTCTAATTTTGGCGGGGGAAAAGATAGCCACCAATTGGACCGGTGTAAAGGTTTCAGATTACCTCCTCCTAAACATTACCCCCTGCAAACTGTAAATTGCATCAATCATCGCATTTATTGCACTAATAAAATCGGAAAAATTATCCCGCTTTTTGTTTTGGTTTGAAGATTTTCATCCGTCATCCCACTTCGTGGTTTGTTATCAATATTTTCATCTGTAACTAAAATACTTATCGCCGCTGAAGTTACAATTGAGAAAATGGCTTCGAGGCTATTATTTTTTTCGGATCAAAATATTGATAATAAAACACGAAGTGGGATGACGGATGATATTCTTCAGACCAAAACAAGAAGCGGGATGATTTTGCTGATTTTTTTAGATCCTTATGAAATTTCCTTCCTTCCTCACCACGTTGGATTCTTCTTTCTAGATTGTTATCTACATCTCTCTCTGTCTCTGTCTCTGTATTTTGTCTGTCTGTCTCTGTCTGTCTGTCTCTGTATCTGTCTGTCTGTCTCTGTTTCTCTCTGTCTCTATCTGTCTGCCTCTGTCTGTTTGTCTGTCTATCTGTCTGCCTCTGTCTGTTTGTCTGTCTATCTGTCTATCTGTCTGTCTATCTGTCTGTCTGTCTCTCTCTGTCTCTCTCTCTGTCTGTCTATATGCCTGTCTGTCTCTGTCTGTCTGTATCTGTCTGTCTCTGTCTGTCTGTTTGTCTGTCTGTCTGTCTGTCTGTCTGTCTGTCTGTCTGTCTGTCTGTCTGTCTCCCTCTCTCTTTCTCTCACTTCATTAGCCTATTTCTTTCTCTCTGGGGGTTCATGCACTGCGAACGCTCTGCTGTGAGCGACACTATTTAAATTGCCAACTGCACTGCATTGCATTTGATTGCATTGCATTAGATTGCATTAGATTGCATTGCATTAGATTGCATTAGATTGCATTGCATTAGATTGCATTGCATTGCATTGCATTCGAGTCATCATCGCAAAGTAGTTCAACACTTCACCGTCGATCTGCACTGGCTTCCCGATCGCTCCCAGTGCGGCCTCATCGTTAAATCGTAACGGCAAGTCAAGTAGAGAGATGATGTACGGAAGCCGGTGTATAAAGAAACGTCAACGTGTTTCAGTCGATTTCTTAGAATTAAGCCGATGTTTATTAACTCGTCAACGTGGCTAAAAGCTCCGCTAAAACACCTGCTGCAGTATATGTTTTATTCGCCAAAGCTCCATCATACACCGACGCCGAACCGAAGTATATACTGCCTTCCGCTCGGCAGAGACAGAAAGAGAGACAGACAGACAGAGAAAGAGAAGAGATATAGGCAGTGGACTTCGGTTCGGCGTCGGTGTATGATGGAGCTTTGGCGAATAAAACATACTGCAGGTGTCTTAGCGGAGAAAGAGAGAAAGAGAGACAGACAGAGAGAGACAGACAGAGAGACATACAGAGACAGAGAGATAAGAGACAGACAGAGAGACAGACAGAGACAGAGCGATAAGAGACAGAGACAGAGAGAGACAGAGAGAGACAGACAGACAGACAGACAGAGACAGAGACAGACAGACAGACAGACAGAGAGAGGAGAGAGAGATCTATAGTAATATTGGCGACGTCTGAAGCACTAATATAGCACCGCCTTGGGATTTCTGCTAACCGCGCGATTTGGAAATATTGGATTATGGTGTCGCCATAGCAACAGAGGCCATCGAATTGCGAACGTTAAATGTCATGGAGGTCGCAGCCAACGCCGTCGCCAAAGAATACTGTCGAGTTGATTAGGAATGCTCAAAGCCTCTCGCAATCCAAATTTGAAGGCTCGCTTCTTCCATAATTCCCATACCCTAATCTGTCCAATCTGCGAAGCTTTATCATCTTCGAAGAAACCCTCTTTAGCGACTGCTCTGGCTCCTCTCGCAGGGCTCTATGATATTTGAATCGAATCCCTCTGGACATCGATCTATGGAAAAGCGATCTGATGATAATTATACGCAGCACTCGTGAAAAAGCTGGTGCCCGTTGCCTAGCTTTGGAATACAGTGGTATAAAAAAGTTGCTTACTTTTACGCTTACGATGACAATCTGGCGCATTCTTTGATCGTAATCATCGTCATCTCCAAAATGCGCTACTCTAAAACCAAGTGCAGAATGAAAATATAGAACTTATTCCTGGGCCCTGCGTCAGGTTCGAGGGGCTGACCAGGGATAGTCAAGGGAAACTCCGAGAGACCGAGTTAGACCAGACGGAGTGGGTGAGTTGATTAGTGTGGCCAGTGATCGTTCAATAACCAGACAAACTGTGCGTCGTGTTCATGTCAGAGTCTGATGTAACCAGACACTGATCAAATGCGGCAGGGATTTTAATACTACGATTGAACCAATCGCACGACGCTCGACTAAATGTCGTGAGCGATCACTAATGATGCAAATAAAAAATTAATATGCAAGCAACTGACTGGAGGACTCCATAATAACTACGTATAGCAATGAAAGTAATACAAATAAGAACGTGTCTCAATGGGCGTCTTTGCACCGCAGCGCCCCTGGCGGTCGGGAAGCGTCATGTTTTTGTCTATGCACGCGCGTCGCATTGCAGTTGCGACGAAAATCGCATTATCGCTGTATCGATGAATAACAGCAGTTCATTCATTTCACTGACCAATAATGAAATGACTGGAAAATTGCGTGTTGCATTCAGTGCCGCCAGTTGGATTGTCTGTGCACCGCAGCGCCTCTGGCGGTCAGAAAGTATCAAAGCACACGACAGTCTGTGTGATTTCTTCAAGTCATATTAATTTGATCTGTGCAGAAAAGAGAATAATTGTGTTTCGCATGAGTTTTTAAAGCTGGAGCAATCACTTTTGAAGACTTTAGCAATTTTGAAGCTCCAATATGTATCATTATTCAGTGTTTAATATTTTAATCTAGCCCGCACTTGGGGGTCGGGTTTCTTTGGGGGCGGGGGGCGAGAAAAAGTCCGATTTCGTCGGACATTTTGGGCTTACGGTTGCGTCGCCAACATCTTCAGCGGCAAAATTATCTGACGACCTTTTTATAGGCCTAGTAGTCCTATACTAAGAATGAAGAATTTCCCGAAGATCCCAAGATTTACTATTAATTGCCTTGGTAGAGACGTGAACAAATGTTCTCAATATTACATATCCGATGACCACCCCTCCCTCTAATAAACGTACCCCAAGTTGAAAAAAAGTTGAAAAATACACGTTCGCTTGTATTTTTATTTGCTCAAAATAACATCCATTTGTCTTTTTTTAGCAACGATACTAACAGGCATGTCTATTCTTACAGGATAAATTTGTTTGATTTGCTTTTAGAACACTTAGATCTTGGAACATTTAGAACACAAGAACATTGAGAGTCATTAAGAAAATTCCAGCTGTCTTGCTTTGAACATTACTTATCACACGTAAAACAATTAGAGTCATATTAAGTTTTCATTGCTGCAGAAATCATAATTTTCAAGCATAAATTATTATTATCAATAATATTATTATTGTACGCACTTTTCAATAATAGATAGAGTGGTTCATTCCCCGGATACTCTTTACCCGGTATTATATATTCCTCCCCACGGATAGCTTTAAGGGGCGGACAGAATATCTCTCAACACCGGCGCTCTAACAAGTCGACCACTGTGACCAGCAACAAGAACATACATGTAGTTGCGTATGAAAATTTACACCCTCAGTATAAATTATATGATCAGCTAACGCTAGGCTATGTCTATTTTCAACGCGAATCACTGTCGTCCCTGGACTTTGTCCTTTAAGAATACCACCACGAGATAGGTTTCTCCAGCGTGCTCGAACATTCACCTCACGAACTACATGTATATAGCCTACTCCGCCTCATTTGCCATGTATAGCCTGACTTCCACGCATTTCTTTTCCATTTTCCATGCATTTCCATGCATTTCTTTTCCATGCATTTATTTTCCATGCATTTATTTTCCATGCATTTATTTTCCATGCATTTATTTTCCATGCATTTCTTTTCCATGCATTTCTTTTCCATGCATTTATTTTCCATGCATTTCTTTTCCATGCATTTCTTTTCCATGCATTTATTTTCCATGCATTTCTTTTACATGTATTTCTTTTCCATGCATTTCTTTTCCATGCATTTCTTTTCCCTGCATTTCTTTTCCATGCATTTCTTTTACATGCATTTCTTTTCCCTGCATTTATTTTCCATGCATTTCTTTTCCATGCATTTCTTTTCCATGCATTTCTTTTACATGCATTTCTTTTTCATGCATTTCTTTTCATGCATTTCTTTTCCATGCATTTCTTTTTCATGCATTTCTTTTCATGCATTTATTTTCCATGCATTTCTTTTCCATGCATTTCTTCTTTTACATGCATTTCTTTTCCATGCATTTCTTTTCCATGCATTTCTTTTACATGCATTTCTTTTCCATGCATTTCTTTTCCATGCATTTCTTTTCCATGCATTTCTTTTCATGCATTTCTTTTCATGCATTTCTTTCCCATGCATTTCTTTTTCATGCATTTCTTCTTTTCCATGCATTTCTTTTCCATGCATTTCTTTTCCATGCATTTCTTTTCATGCATTTCTTTTCATGCATTTCTTTTACATGCATTTCTTTTTCATGCATTTCTTTTTCATGCATTTCTTTTCCATGCATTTCTTTTCATGCATTTCTTTTCATGCATTTCTTTCCCATGCATTTCTTTTCCATGCATTTTTCTTTTCCATGCATTTCTTTTCCATGCATTTCTTTTCCATGCATTTCTTTTACATGCATTTCTTTTTCATGCATTTCTTTTCCATGCATTTCTTTTCCATGCATTTCTTTTACATGCATTTCTTTTCCATGCATTTCTTTTACATGCATTTCTTTTCCATGCATTTCTTTTCCATGCATTTCTTTTCATGCATTTCTTTTCATGCATTTCTTTTACATGCATTTCTTTTTCATGCATTTCTTTTCCATGCATTTCTTTTCCATGCATTTCTTTTCCATGCATTTTTCTTTTCCCTTCCTTCCCCGCTCTTGACTCACCAGTGAAATGTTTCCCTGACCTTCCAAGCCGCTGCCTAAACATCTCGGCACGCTCTCCTCACAATGTCTCACCTCGTCCAGAAATAAACACATACCGCAGTCGACAACTCCATTTGCTCGGCGAGATTTTGTCATTATTTTTCGAGAGCGTTTCTAACGGCATCCGTTGAAATTGGCGCAACACGAATAGCGGTCGCTAAATTCGCTTTCCCGCCAAAGCGAACAATGCGTCTAAATTAGGAAAAGCTTTGGGCTGTCACCGATAAACAGCGTGAGTAAAAATTCATGCCTATGCTGAACATGGTATACTGCAAAAATACTTATACATATAATATGCAGAAAAAGCGAAAATCCTCAACAGGAACCCTACGCTAACCCTACAATTATGTGCAGAGTAAAAAGATAGACCTTGACCAGGGGCTGATCCAAGGCCAATCCGGTCATGAGCTGACCATTTAGAAATTTGCACAGTGCCTCCCTCCCTCCCCCCACCCCCGATCAGCAATTGAGACTTTCAATATATGCAGCAAAAAGGCAAAATAGCACAGACAAAATGACTAAAAAAGTCATCAGATTTACAAATACCAACCGGAGTTGCCATGGTTTACAAATTCTTGGGCGAAAGACTGAAAAATGATAAAACACAATAAATTTTGACCAACCCCCATCCTCTTCAAAAATGCCTGCATCCGCTCCCGGCCTTGACTATGCAGAGTTCCTTTAACATATCCATCCTCATATCCGGTGATTTGCTTGCATTACATCGCATATTATAACTTGAGACTGACTCAACGCGTTGAACAGTTAATATCTTTTTGTCACAGTTGGAGAGGTGTAAATGAATCTGTCAAAACACCAAATATCTGTCTGTCTGTCTTTCTGTGTGTCTGTCTGCCTGTCTGTTTCTGTGCCTGTCTGTCTGTCAGTGTCTGTCTGATTGTCTGTCTGTATGTCAATCTGTCTGTCTGTCTGTCTGTCTGCCTACCTAAATTTATGTATGTTTTTCTGTATGATTGTCTGTTTGTCTGTCTGTCTTTCTATCTGTCCGTCTGTCTGTCTGTCTGCCTGTCTGTCTGTCTGTCAATCCGTCTGTCTGTATGTCTGTCTGTCTGTCTATCTGTCTGTCTGTCTGCCTACCTAAATTTATGTATGTTTTTCTGTATAATTGTCTGTTTGTCTGTTTGTCTTTCTATCTGTCTGTCTGTATGTCTGTCTGTCTGTCTGTCTGACACAGACAGACAGACACAGAAACAGTCTGTCTGTCTGTCTGTCTGTCTGCCTACCTAAATTTATGTATGTTTTTCTGTATGATTGTCTGTCTGTCTTTCTATCTGTCTGTCTGTCTGTCTGTCTGCCTGTCTGTCTGTCTGTCAATCTGTCTGTCTGCATGTCTGTCTGTCTGTCTGTCTGCCTACCTATTTATGTATGTTTTTCTGTATGATTGTCTGTTTGTCTGTCTGTCTTTCTGTCTGTCTGTCAATCTATCTGTCTGTCTGTCTGCCTACCTAAATTTATGTATGTCTTTCTGTCTGATTGTCTGTTTTCTGTCTGTCTGTCTTCCTGTTTCTGTGTCTGTCTGTGTCTGCCTGCTTACCTACCTTTATGTAAGCTTATGTCTGTCTGTATGTCCGTCTGTCTGACTGCCTGTTTGTCTGTCTGTCTGCATACCTTTTGCTTTTTTCTGTCTAAAGCTCCAGGCAGAGAATTAAATTCCTAACGTCTTGCTTGAAATGAAGCCTCTTCCGCCTGAAATGGGATTCCACGAATTCATTTACAGATCCTTGAAGCATATTAATTTGCAAGAGACTTTACACGACAGCATATCGCCGTTTCTAAACATCGTTTTTTGCAATCTTGTTATTCGCCAGACGCGACATGATTGCACATAAAGAGCGGAAAATTCATGTACACCTTACAGATCTGTAATTACTAAAATATCCTTCTGACATTTAATTGATCATTATATCTAATTCTGTCTGTCTGTCTGTCTGTCTGTCCAGATTTCAACACAGCAATTAGCAAAACAGGTAGACACTAGACAGGTATACAGAGAAAAGCCAGACAGTCAGACATATAATATACATATCGAGCACCTCTGAGTAGGTCTCTTGAAGAGGCGCTATATAATAATTTCTCGAAGCGAATGAACAGAGGCATTCAGACAGACAGGTAGACAGACAGGTAGCCAGAAAAAAATCAAGCCTTTCATTTCCTAAGTTAGTGTTGTCTAACCTTTTTGGCACATGCATGGGCCGCAGAAGCATTGATCGAATTCTTGACGCTGAGGGCCGCAACAGTAAATTCAAAAACAGCAGCTCAAAATTAATGTAGTAATACTGAGTAGCTGCACTGAAGTTTGTTATGGAATTATCATAATGCAAAAAGAATGATAATAGCGAATAATAGCATGTATAGTCTACACATGACATGTTTGGCATACATTTTAAAACTTCAGCCGCTTCAGTATTATGTGTACCAAAAGGTACGAGAAAGTGTCGATCCCTGCGTTGCAATGAGTTTCTTTTTCAGTTCATCGCCCGGTCATAGTTTGGCAAACTCAGCTCTTTTTATTTCCACACCCGGTCACAGTTTTGCTCGTTCAGCTCCACTGCTCCACTTTATGGCTGAACCGGATTTCCACCATCCTGCACTGGCCAGTGCTTTCAGTGGCGTAGCCAGAAATTTTTGATGGGGGTTTATGACTGGATACCATGTTTTTTGCTATTTTTTTCTTATTTAAACGGATAAATAACCTTTAAAAACCTTTTTCCGGAGCCAATGGGGGTTTTAACCCCCGAAGCCCTCCTTGCCTACGCCACTGAGTGCTTTAATCTAGTCCCCATGCTTTGGAGAGGGAGGAAAATTCGGGTTTCTGTGGCGGGGAAGGGGTGGTGAGAAAAAGGAAAGGTACTTTTTGGCCGGACATTTTCATGCAATCAATCAGAATTCATATAGCACTACTTCAAGCTCCCTCCTCAGCAAATAAAGGCAGGCAGACTAGAAACAATCAATCAATACATAGAATTTCACCTCTCCTCCCCATTCAACAACCAGAGGACATCCTCCCTCATTGCCACTCACCGATGTTTAATAATTCTTGGGAGGAGGGTGCACCCTTCCGTCCACGCCCCCCCCCCCCCCCATCCATTCACTCCCTTACCGAACCATAAGCCAGAGTCTATAATTTCTTACCACTCCACCATGCATTAGCTGACATTATGTGAAAAACGCTGATGATGATTTGATTCTTGTTATGAATTGAGACGTTTATGTTGTCCTCACTTCGTGACCTGTGTCCAAAACACGGACGCACCCAACAACCCCGACTAATTATACTCTTAATTCATCTCCTCTTCCTTTCTTTTCTCCTCTATTTCCATTTCAGTTTCCGGTCCTTCTTTTCTTCAACGTCCCCTTCCCGACCTGCCATGGTCTCACTTCCTTTCATCTTGACCTGGGGCCAAAAATAAGACCCAAAATTTTCGTCGATATCGTTTCGATTGCGTCCCTGCGAATAAACTGGTTCCTGCGACTCCTGTCTTGGGCGCTATATAAATCGCCAGATCAATATTAAGATTCTTCTTCTCATCTTCTCTCTTGCTCAATCTTCCTCTCTCGTTCCTTCAGTTTTCCATGTCCTGCTTTCAACCTTCTCTACCTCGATCCTACTGTCTTCAATCGAGGTCGTAAACCAAATTTCCCAGGCGCGATCAAACGCAATATTTTTATTTAATCACAGTCCATCTCTCTGCATACAGGGATCGGTCCACATATATCGATCTGTCTATGGAATTATTTTTATAGCGCACTTTCAATATAACCATTTAGAGGCGCTCCTTGTTCAGGCACGGTTAAAGAAGAAGGTCTTGAGTATAGTCTAGATAAAAGAGTATACAAGTCCCGCGGAAGCGAACACAGGCCAAAAAGAAGGATATTCCAAACAGAAGAATACATAGTATACTATTATATTTTTATATAATATTATATATAATATTATACATATATGCGTACGGGCATATGTGTGTATGTATGTATGTAAGAATGCATGTATATGTATGTATGTATGTATGTATGTATGTATGTATGTATGTATGTATGTATGTATGTATGTATGTATGTATGTATGTATGTATGTATGTATGTATGTATGTATGTATGTATGTATGTATGTATGTATGTATGTATGTATGTATGTATGTATATATGCATGTATGTATGTATGTATGTAAGGTATGTATGCATGCAAGCATGTATCTATGTATGCATGTATACATAGGCCCTATACATACATAATGACGCCTAGACCTATTATGTCCGATAATCAATTCTTTACCTCTGACCTCATACCCAAATGGGTATATACCTTACCTAACCTGAACTTATTTAAACGGTGCACGGTCAAAAGCGCGCATGACAAAAGCGCGCAGACAAATGCGCGCAGTAACAAAATCGCGCACGACAAATGCGCGCAGACAAATGCGCGCGATTAAGAACAAATAGACCCAATACATATAAATGTTTTTAATGAACATCTAAACATAATGAAACGCAGCAGCAGAAATACAAATTAAACAAATTAAAACAGACGAGTGAAGAATCTAGTCATCCAAATACATCAGATTTTTAGGACATTATAAAGTTCATTACTAACATAAGCTACACTACGGTGGCCTAAAATTGAGCACAAAATACATACTGGACTTTTGAAGTGAAACATAATATAGTCAAATTGTTTTTCGCTGGAAATGTTAAAAAATTGAGTTCAAATGAGAGTAATGTTATAGGCTAACGTGTGAGCCACGCCATGCAAAAACTCTTCCAAAGGAATCGTGCCATACGTTGGAACTAACGCCGGCGCTAATCAAAATCAAAGACTAATATGAGAAAGCATACGAAGGAATTGACGCCGAAAATCAGCATAACAAGTCGGACATAGGAAAACTTAGATGTATGAAACATGAATATTTTTAACTGTTCTCAAATTTCTTTTCCGTTGCGCGCTTTTTTGCGCGCTTTTTTGCGCGCATTTGTCTGCGCTCTTTTGACGGGGAAGGTCCCTGTTGCGCGCTTTGCGCGCTATTGTCTGCGCGCATTTGTCTGCGCGCATTTGTCTGCGCGCTTTTGTCATGCGCGCATTTGTTACGGCGCCTATTTAAACACTTTATTGTGTCCTGTATTACCTTGCAATTACCACTCCTGTTCAATCAGACCTTGCAAAAGCATGAAGACAATTACTATTGTCTTGTGATCTTCTATTGTATTCCTGCGGATTTGTTTCTTCATCTCCAGTCCACTTTACCTCTGCTTCAAAATTACCTTATCTTACCAAGCTTCACCCTACATGTATCT
>OX457043.1:55146153-55158653 GCA_949752735.1 Lumbricus terrestris
TTCTCTTCTCTTCTCTCTCCTTCTCTTCCTCTCTCATTCTTATTCTTCTCTTCTCCCTCCTCCTCTTCCTCCTCCTCTTCCGCCTCCTACTCTTCCTCCTCATCCTCGGTGGCAATATTTTTCGGCAGCCAGCTCCTTCCATTGCACTGGCTGCAGAGTGCAGATCCGACGAAAATTATTCTTGAAGGTGAGTCGGCAATTAAACAATTTAAGCAATTTGCAGTTCTAAAATATCATAAAAGAGAATTACCGACCACGGCATTGACGAAGAATTGTAAGAAATATCAAAGATGATTGTGTATAATAGTTGTAGAGGACAATCTTCTTTCGTTGGTCAGTGTTATTATAAGAAAGTCAGTTAATTAACCTTATCGTCAACTCCTAATTTAGTTATTTATTTTATAGTAAAATGCGTCTAAAAACGTTTATTAACAATAAATCATTTCATTCTGTAACCAGCTGCAGCCAATTAATAGCAAACTAATTTCTAATCGCCTTCTCACTGGTGAACGCCACAAGGATAGGCCGAAAGGATCGCTGATCCGGCAAATAACGATGATACCTCAAAACATGTTAGATTTAAAAAATATGCAACGGCCGAGAATAATTTGCCGCTAGGTATTATGGCCGTGAACTAGTGCACTCGTTAAAAATTCGACGCGATCTGCATACATGTGTACTTGTGTAGCTAATAACTAATCAGAAAGAACAAAAGAATCAATAGAAAAGAAACCTATTGTGCTATAATAGAGTGGTTAAAGTCGACTGATATTGAGACTGAGAGCGTGATTCTTCTTAAGCTGCGATAGTGAAGAAGAAGACTGCATGATTTCTTGAGGAAAATAATAATTAATAGATCCACTGATTAATTGTTCATTCATGATACATAGCCTACGCATAATTACTCACTTACACGAGCATGTGATATCATTCATACATACATACATACATACATACATACATACATACATACATACATACATACATACATACATACATACATACATACATACATACATACATACACACACACACACACACACATACATACATACATACATACATACATACATACATACATACATACATACATACATACATACATACATACATACATACATACATACATACATACATACATACATACATACATGCATGCATACATACATAGCCTACATACATACATACATACATACATACATACATACATACATACATACATACATACATACATACATACATGCATGCATACATACATAGCCTACATACATACATACATACACAAGTCGCAAACACAAAAGGAAAACCTCGAAGGACCATCAAAGATACCGTGCACTTCGCAATCCGATCCAAAGTATTTCATCTCAATTATTACTGTAAGAGAATCGCAGATACAGTAGACGTACTAACGAGCGTCAGTTCAGACTTCAGCGTCAGACAACCAGCTTCCGCAGCTCAAGGAAATGACAGACGCTTCTTCCATTCGATCCGCGACATCCAATCCAGTTTCAAAATGAAAAATCGACTTCGATTTTTGGCCGCGGGCAGCGACGTCCTGTTGTCCTGTTGTCTTCTTGTCCTGATGTCCTGATGTCTTGATGTCCTGATGTCCTGATGTCCTGATGTCCTGATGTCCTGATGTCTTCGTGTCCTGTTGTCCTGTTGTCTTGATGTCCTGATGTCCTGTTGTCCTCATGTTCTGATGTCTTGTTGTCTTCATGTTCCTATGTCTTGTTGTCGTCATGTCCTGTTGTCCTGATGTTCTAGCTCTTGTCCTGTTGCCTTGATATCCTGATGTCTTGATGTCCTGTTGTCCTGATGTCCTAGCGCTTGTCCTGTTGCTTTGATATCCTGATTTCTTGATGTCCTGTTCTCCTGATTTTCTAGCTCTTGTCCTGTTGCCTTGATATCCTGATGTCTTGATGTCCTGTTGTCCTGATGTCCTAGCGCTTGTCCTGTTGCTTTGATATCCTGATTTCTTGATGTCCTGTTGTCTTGATTTTCTAGCTCTTGTCCTGTTGCCTTGATATCCTAATGTCTTGATGTCCTGTTTCCTGATTTTCTAGCTCTTGTCCTGTTGCCTTGATATCCTGATGTCCTGATGTCTTGATGACTTGATGACTTGATGTCCTGCGAAGGAGGCGACGATATGCTGCCGTTGCAACTATCATGTGTCGATCGGATATTGCGGAGGAAATCTGTAAGAAGACACCGTCTGACTAGAGGCTCACTTTTCAAATTCGGAAATTGCTGCGTCAGGATGTCAGGGTTGTCATAACAAGAGCCCTCGACGTCTTCGAAAGACATCTGATGTAATTGGAAATATTTTTCCTCCTCTTTTCAATCCTTCCTTCTTCATTCATCCTGTCAGCTTTTCGTCCAAACATCCTTCTTTTTTCTTCCTTATGTTCTTCCGGTTTGGTCTACCTACCTAGATATATATATATATATATATATATATATATATATATATATATATATATACAGTAGGGTGATTCAGAAAAAATAATTTTTGAAATTTAATGAGCATAGTTGCTCATTTTGTTCCTTTTGGGTACAGATTAAATTATGCACAAGAAATTTCGAAATCAAATGCATTTTAGGTTATGCTCAATGAGCACAAAGTTTACATAAAATTATAGTTGTATTCAAAGTTACAAATTGAGATAATGGCCATTTGATACAGCACACACTAAATAAAGTTGAATGATACAAATAATTGAGTTTTTAGTAACTCAAAGTGGATATAAGAACTCAGATATTCATTCACTACAACAAATTAACTTAGAAAAGTCCACAATTCAACAGGAATCCTATGCTGCTTGATCGACTTGTATCCTTGTACAACTACAAGTCATTCACTCACATGCCACCGGACCAGCTATCCATGGTCTCACGTTTACACACGTAGATCTTGAAATTAATGAAATTCAGTGGAGATTCTTCGCTGAGAGTCTGTCTGTCAATTGAAATTGATTTCTGATACTAAAAGTCCTGAAACAATAGGTGACTTTTGTCCTTCATGCAACCAGATGCACCTTTTGCCTGAAATGACAAACTCCATCACCGGCTGTCTCTTCTTGAATCAGTAGGTACAATTCCGTCACATTCTTCTCTTGCTGACAATTGATGGCAAGCGATGATCAGTTGAAAATGATATAGAGCTTTCTTCTGCATTTTAACAATCTACTTAAATTGCAGTGGTACATGTAACTGCCAAGATAGTGAACTGCCAAGATAGTCTAACAAGTTTATGTGATCCAATGCAGATCCCGCTTTGAAGAATGAATGGCTTATCGCTGCTGGATCTTCCTGTTAACCTTCAGGAAGAGTAGATTATTCAAATGTTTTTGTAGTACATTGAGATCTTGACATCTTTAATCATAATTATCAGTGTTCTCCATCGTCATCGTCTTCGCCACTATCCTCTTCGTCATCATTCAAGTCACTGCTCTTGTTGTCTCTAGTTGCCTGGTTACTCAAACAAGATCCTTTAGCTGATTTTCTTATCATTTTTATCTTATACCTGGCTTTTATTTTCTCATCTTTTGCTCTGCAACTCTCTCATGACTCCTCATTGACAACAGTCATGCTCATTTTTCATGATTCTTGCTGATCTGCTAAAAAACTGCTTATACTTATCAATTTTGATAATTTTCTCACCTTACTTAATGCAATATCAAAAACGAGATGTACTTTCAACAAATACTTCTCACTTTTTTGTGACTCAGAGTAGTTGCTTCTGTTATCTTTATCTCTAGACTCTTTCCTATGACATTTTATAGGCTGAACTGCTTTATGGATTCGTGCCTTATTCCAAATTCAGATTGACTTTATTTTCAAGCTCTTTTACACAGCCTTCTTCAAAAATTGCACTGATGAAAAAGTAGAAAGGTCCGTAGTGTGTGGCCTCTTGTAGGAAATACATTAATATAGGAAGGGTAACTTCTGGTTTTCCAATCAGCCAAAGTTCTGTTTTCAACCTTGTTGCAGTAGTGAAAAAGACTCTAACACTTAAAAATCAGAAAAATGGCATTTTCACAAAAAACACTCATGGAATGAAAATTTTGAAAACTTTAATTTAAGAATAGTGTATAAAAATGCATTTAGCTATCTTTCTATCACTGCCAAGAACAATGCATAGACAGCTAAAAAATATGCAGTTGCACTTTTCATAGACATATGGAAATATATTCCTGTTTTATAACAATGATGTTGGAGCTCAGAATATATATAAAAATTCAGCAGGTTTCTTTATAATAAACAACAAAGCAAGACTTGATTGTTTATGTATGGCCTTTGATTATGTACATAATTCTTACTTTCAGGATTGTAGCTTTATCTAATAAGAATTGCTGTATTCCAGGTCTCGTCAATGGCAGGTGCATTGCTTTCTTCATATATGTCCCATGTAATATTTCAGGGGCATTGAGCACTCAACAACCTATGTTTCGCAGATGATATCGACTTGATCGAAAGAGACGAGGAACGGCTAGAAACAACAGTGCAAGCACTAAACGAAGAAGGAAAAAGATATGGGCTGACTATGAATTTTGAAAAAACAAAAATTCTAGTATTCGGAGAAAAAGACTATAGCAAGAAGCTAGCCATTGACGGAAACCAGCTGGAAAATGTGGAAAAGTTCACATACCTCGGGAGTAACATGACGTATGACCTGGACAACAGAAAGGAAGTATGGACAAGAATAGCAAAATCTATAGCAGCGCTAAAGGCCATGGACAAGATCTGGAAAAGTAAATCGATAAAAATGGAAACAAAGAAAAAAGTGCTACAGACATGCATCTTCAGTGTAGTACTATATGGATGCGAGTCCTGGACAATAACGAAGGAGATAGAACAAAGGCTATTGACTTTTGAAAGAAAGTGCTACCGAAAGATTCTGGGAATAGACTGGACACAGAAAGTAACGAACGCAGAGCTTTACAAACGAATACGCCAAAAGGAGAACATCATGCAGAAGCTGATCGGAAGAAAGCTGAGGCTTTTTGGGCACATCTGCAGAATGAAGGACGATAGGAAAATAAAAACGCTGATGTTCGGCAGGATGGAGGGGACAAATCGAAGAGGGAGACCGCATAGGGAGTGGCTGGACGACATCACCAGGTGGGGGAGAGCATCACTCCAAGAGCTGAGTCACGCGGCGATGGACAGAGGTCGATGGAGGAGCTTGATGAAGATGGCAGTGGACACCTACGGGCGCTGAGCCCATGGTTCCTGATGATGATGATGATTGAGCACTCAGTAAACATTAATATATTACAGTGAAATTTGGTAGCAGTGTTCAATAAGATCAAAGGAACAAAATTATCTACTATGTCAGTCAAAAATAAAAATTAATTTTTTCCCCATTGTGACGTGAATCACCCTAATATACAGTGTGCTCAAAAAACCTATGTTTTTTTGCCAATATCTTGGCCAAAAATAAGAATTTTGAAATGAAATTTTACAGCCTTAAAGACAATTCATATTTACACATGATGGCCAGAATTCATCAAAATATTTCAAACAGAACAAAAGTTATGCCGCTTTTAGTTAGGTCACCCACTGTTTTTGACGATTCAAAAACGTAACGCAACAAAAAAAGTACCAAAAGCGCAATTTTATTAAGTCTCATCTCAAATAATTGTTATCAAATCGCCCTGATATTGCCAGATGATCATAAAAGTGGAACTTGTAGAGTGTTCGATCTGTCTTCCTGTCTGTATGTCTTTTGGTCTGTCTGTCTGCCTGCCTGTCTGTCTGTCTGTCTGTCTGTCTGTCTGTCTGTCTGTCTGTCTGTCTGTCTGTCTGTCTGTCTGTCTGTCTGTCTGTCTGTCTGTCTGTCTGTCTTACCTACTTACTGATATCTGTCTGTGCAAAACATCGCAGATCTTCCAAATAGGATTACATCGACAATCGAATAAATTTCTCGTTGGGAAGCCAGTGCACACGGCGTCATTCTCCAACATATTTCTTACAATTATTATTTTCATTTATACATAATTTATTTGCAAAGTATACATATTATATATACAGGGTGGCTCAAAAAAAAACGTACCACCGGGGAAAATGCGATATCTTCGCAGCCGATCGAACTTTTTCTGCGAAAATTTTCCAATTTGTAGGGGAATGAATTTCCAACAATACCTGAAAGTTTCATTTGAAACTTTTCATGTTTGCAAAAGTTACAGCTGTTCAAACTTAAAATTTCGTTTTTTCAATTATCCGCGGAAAATTGACGTCACTTGTAGATTTCCAAGTCAAATGATATCACTTTTCACTACGACCTCAGCATTCCGTTTTGCAGTTTATTGTAAGGTATAATGAGAGTGTCCACTCCCTGCCTTAACACAAGCTCAAATTCTTTTTGTGAAGCTCAGTATGGCCTTGTTGGTCGGGTCCTGCGGCAACTGACCCCACATTAGCAGCAAGACTTGCTTCAGCTGGCCAATGTTCTCCAACTTGGGATTAAATGTCTTGCAGCGTTCCAGCATAGCTCCCCAGACGTGATAAACAAGAGGGTTAAGGTCTGGCGAGTTTGTAAATCATCTTTGCCAATGCATTTACTTCAGTTGATGTCAATAAGGTAGCGCCATCATAATCAACCTTGCCGTGCGAGCAAGCAGGCGCACTGTCCTGCTGCATAATAAAACCAGATGTTAGAGCATACCTGGTCTTCAATGAGTCTGGGTAAGCGAGTTCAATGATGAGTTTGACATCTAACCTACTGAATGGGATTAATTGCAGTCTTTTCTTGCAGCCGCAACACACGCCGGCATATCTGATGCCGAAACCACGATTTGCTTTGCAAACTTGACCTTTCGATTACCAAGCGAATTTCGTGAAAATCGCGCTTTTTCCGTCAGATCAAGCGACCACTTCCTGCCTCTCTTCCGACATCTGATCTTCGTTACATAAACACGTTTGCAGATAGTCTTCAATGTGCTCAGGCTCCACTTTTCACTGGGTATTTTGCTATGATCACGCGATGTCTCAGTCTCTGTTCATGCAAAGTCCGAGTTCCCATTTGATCTTTTGCAGAAACTTTGCCCATGACGTTCATTGTTTGGGTTCACCAATTGAGACCTTAATCTATAAAATATCACCAAATACCAGCAGATTGCTTCATAAACAGCTTCTTTACAGCTCATAGTGAGGTCGTATGACATCATCATCAATGTGTGTGTGTTGTAATTTGCCAAACATCCTAATGAAATCACTTGTATTGGAGCATGATTCTCCGGATAATTGAAAAAACGAAATTTTAAGTTTGAACAGCTGTAACTTTTGCAAACATGAAAAGTTTCAAATGAAACTTTCAGGGATTGTTGTATATTCATTCCCCTTCAAATTGTGAAATTTTCGCAGAAAAACCCCAATCGGCTGCGAAGATATCGCATTTTCCCCGGTGGTACGTTTTTTTTTGAGCCACCCTGTATATGTCCATTATGGTTCTATATATATATATATCCATTGTAGGCCTACTTCTATGCATATTATATTTAGGCTGCATTATGTATAACATGCATATATATATATTATATAGATATATTATGTATATGTACGCCATTCTTGCCGGTGTCACGAAATAGAGTATCCCCCGTATTAATTGTATCCCCCCAAAATTAAAAAAGTCGAAAAAACCGCTTCCGCGTGTATTTTTTAAACAAATTAATTTTCATCTGCTTTGTTTTGAACAATGACACTAACAGGTATGTTTATTCCTACTAGATAACTTGTTTTACCCTGTTTTAGAGCACTTAAAACATTTAAAACACTTAAGAACACTCAGAGTCACTAAATAAATTTGATTTGCCTTTATCTGAGCATTGCTTGGGACACTTAAAACAATTAGAGTCACTTTAAATTTTGATTACAGCATAAAAAAATATTATGCTCATTTTTAAAAAATGGGATAGAATGGTTTATCCACCAGGATAGTATAGACCGGTTAATTCCATCTGGGGGGATGGATTAATCCATCCCCCCGGATAGCTTTCAGGGGGGATACTCCGTTTCGTGTCACCGGTCTTAAACAAAAGCCAGAGGTTGTCAGAATTCTCTCACCGTCTCCGAGAGCTGCAGCACTGCATGAAGCCAATCAAGCCATTCGCTGCATAGAACCGCGCAGCTCCCTCCCCGAGCCATAGAGTCTAAGCATAAAACGAAATCATCAACCTGCAGCCAATTTCCAAGGCTTTGCGTGTCAGTGTATGACTTATATGTCTACCCCACCCCATTTCCCCCATTTGCCCATTGTCCCCAACATTGCCTCTCTTCTCGTCGTACAGCGTATAGACCAACAGAATCAAAGACGATAATATTATATTATCTGGGTATCCCCTCTCTTCATGTGGAAGCGGTCTCTACGAAGGTCGCTTGGGCTATAAAAATGCGTTGCATCATAACATTCCCTGCAGTGTTATACAAATATTCTCCCATTATATTTATATATTAAGAAAAGCATTTCTGTGACTCTTTTCGTGCGCTGCAGACAGTTGATGCCAATTAAGTTTACAATGGATAATAATAATATTGTCGCTAATGTCTAATTTGCATGAGCGTAGAGGCTGGTTGGTTGGCTCGTTGTTTACGTAGGCCTACCGTATTTTTCAATGGAACAAAAACTCCAATAATAGTAATTGTTCATCACAAGGACTTTCTCTGTCCGTTTGGATGCATCGAAAAATAAATCTGCACTTGCCATTAGGGTCGTCTATTAACAAAGTAAACAAATTTATGGCAATTTTTGCACCTACCCGTGTAAGACATTCAAGGACCCCCATTACAAAATTATGCGGGAAATGACCCCCCACCGCAAAATTGTTTTGACTCTTACTGCAATAAATGACTGGCCTAGTCTGAATTTCAATAAATTTGCATGATTAGAGTTAACGTATAATAATAAACGACTGAATGCTTCGACACCTTTTTAATTGTTTCAAGCGACGCAATAAATTCACATATTCAGGCTCGTAAACGCCTTGTATGACCGCTAATATCATTCTTCCGATGGCAAAGTCAAACGTTCATCTATAATATTAATCTGATGGCAACTGGTTTTGTCACTGACATCCGACTGATTCATTGGAAACTGAATTTCTTATTTGTTGCATTGCTACCGTCAGTTTGTATGTAACACACCTAATTTTGGTCAAGAATTGTAATAATTTATTTTAAAAACCTCCCTAACTTTGTTGAGTTGCCGCAATTAATGGAAGTCTGAAAGGCAGTGCACAGATCTTCGAATAAGATTATTATGGTGACGGTAGCCTACATGGTAGCCTTGGTAGGCCTACTCTGTTGTTTTATGATTCTATTATCCTCGATTTCTCGGCGAAGTCTACCCAAATGCGATGGAAATTAAGTGTGGTGAGTGTAGTAGTAGTAGTAGTAGTAGTAGTATAGCAGCATCAGCAGCAGCAAAAGCAACAGCAGCAACAGCAGCAGCAGCGGCAGCAGCAGCAGCAGCAGTAGTAGTAGTAGTAGTAGTAGTAGTAGCAGTAGTAGTAGTAGTAGTAGTAGTAGTAGTAGTAGTAGTAGTAGTAGTAGTAGTAGTAGTAGTAGTAGTAGTAGTAGTAGTAGTAGTAGTAGTAGCAGTAGCAGTAGCAGTAGCAGTAGCAGTAGCAGTAGCAGTAGCAGTAGCAGTAGCAGTAGGAGTGGCAGTAGTAGTAAGAGCAGCAATTTATTATCATCATTATCATTGTTTGCTACTGTCGTTAGCGTCACTGCTATCGTTGTTATTTTAAATCTACTGTTGATGTCGTTGTTGTTGTTGTCGTCGTTGCTGCTATTACATTATTAGATACATAAATATAGAAGGCCTATCTTTCAGAAAGATGACCGCAGCCACAAGCCTATTATAGTGTAGCCTATACGTGTATTAAAGTCGTCAAATCAACGTTAATCCTTCTCTGAGGAATTAATTTGCTAAGCTCTAAGCGTATGGTATCTGATGAGATGAAGTATGAGTGCATGGCGATCGATGACTAAGACATGTGGACCAAGGACCTAAAATGCATAAACAGTGACCGTCTCGGAGGAGGACGAAGACGAGGAGTAGGGGGAGAAGGAAGAGGATGAGGAGGACGAGGAAAACGATGAGGACGAAAATGAGAAGGACTAGATGGAGGACGAGAAGGACGAAGATGAGGAGGACGATAAGGACGAGGAGGAGGGGTCAAATCCGTTCTCTGCGAGTCTACGTGCAACTAGGCAACCAGTCTAACATGCTATACAACGTCTTATATAATGTGACACGCAACACCCCCACCCCACACACACGCCACACACCTAAGCACACATACACACACACACAGTGACACACACGCCTCAACACACACGCACTGACACACGCAAACACACAAACACACGCGCGCACACACATATAATTATGGCCTAAATTGTATATATGGGCTATGGATGCATATGGCAATTATGGGCTACAGAGCCAAATGCATTTGTCGAGAGCATGAAAACCTGCCATACATAATCTTTCCTTGTATACGTCATTGCACACAAAAACTCATTCAACATCGAGGGAGACCCATTGATCATCGGTCCAGCAATTAGTGGCTCGACCAGGCAGAGCTGCTGCAGCTGCTTTGATGAATGCAGCTAATTCAGGCAGCGCCAAATGAATTCTGCGCAGAACGCTGGTCGTTGTGTAGTACAGGCAATTCACGCACACGCCCCAATAGATGGCATTGCGGCGGTCTAAGCCACGTCTTTTCAACTTCCTTTTAATTCATCGGTTTTGAAGGCATATCCGTTTCAATTATTACGCGGCGCGTAGGCTACTTACCTACTAATTCGCTTAGCTTCAGCGGCGTATCGACGTCCGCCAAGGAGATTCCACCGATATATTATTCTCGGAGCACTTTTCTAGCGCATATATTTCAATGGATCTTAATCTCTGGGCTCGCTTGGAGCTTATACGTGTCAGCGAGGACCAGAGTAAAACATCGACCATTCGCTCGATGCAAATGTATCCACGCTTTTTGTGTCGACTCTGTGTGTGCTATTGACACTGCTAATTTTCCGGTGAATAGACCGAGGGGCAGTAGGCCTAGGCCTAGGCTAGGTGGTAGGTCAAAATCGGTAGGCCTAGTAGGCAATCCTATGAAAAGGGCGTAAACAAAAGGGTACAATTAATAGGGCGAAAATCAATGGAACGCATAGACTTATAGGCTAGTCATTAGATCGCATGTTTGAAAGGGTGAAAATGGTAGGCCTAGCCTACCTAACTGCGAACTGAAAGTAGGTCCATAGGCCTATAGGCTAAATCGCCCGTCAAGACGAAAATATACAAGACTAAAATTAATTATGATTTGATTAAATGAATTAAAAACGAGCATTATTTTGGACAGTTCCTATTTCCTGACTGTTGCTAGGCCTAGGCCTAGGCCCTATTATAACGTGAAATAGAACTGTTCCTGTCTAGTCACATTTCTATCATGCTAACCATTCTGCTGGTAGGATCGAATCTTAAACATCTTTGAATAGATAGCAATATATACCTATAGAGTAGGCCTACTAGGATTGATCGTATAAAATTATTATACCGACTCGAGAATAGGCCATCAGAGATTTGCGGATTAAGTTTGTAATTAAAGGTTGTATGCAATGCCCCATTAAAATAGCAGTCCATATTCAAACAAGCGCCATTTTTATTTTCGCTACTTCAAACATGCACACTATTTAATTAGATAAATTAAATATAATGACCATAATTGTTCTGCTTCCTCGACTCATCGTCATTTTGAATTCCGCGTCTGAATTAAATTCGTTTTAATAAATAGAGACAATCGCCGCGACTTCAATGTTGTTCCCCCACTATTCTACTCCGTTGCCCTTTACCATCACTCCTCATTCTTCCCGTCTTCCCTCCTTTGGTGGAGGACCTGGTCTGACTTTCAATGGTGAAAAATCAACGGATGGTGGAAGGATGGTCGGCAGAGTGAAAAGAATGGTGGGTGGAGAAAGTGGAGGAAGTGGGAGAGGAAGAGTGAACGATGCGACGAATAAGGTCTGGAGTGGAGCATGGAGTGGGAGTCGAAAGGAGAGTGGAGATGGATGGAGGAGACTTAAGAACGGTTGGTGGTATGGAAAAAGTGACAGGATGAATAACGGATGAAAGTATTGGAAGATTGAATGAATGATTGAATAAATGAATGAATGATAAATGAATGAATGAATGGATGGATGGATGGATGGATGAACGAACGAACGAACGAACGAACGAATGAACGAATGAACGAATGAATGAATGAATGAATGAATGAATGAATGAATGAATGAATGAATGAATGAATGAATGAACAATGGCATTAGAAAAGAAAGGAATGAAGTATATAGGAAGGGTGGAATGACGAAGGAATAAAATAACGAAAGAAAAAAGGAGGATAGAGAGAAAAAAAGGACGGCGAAAGGATAATAATAGATGGATAGAAATCGGAAGTGAGGAGAGGAAGGAAGTGCAAAGGCAGGATAAATGATCA
>OX457043.1:55163653-55323653 GCA_949752735.1 Lumbricus terrestris
CACAGCCGCTATATAAATTTGCGATTACATTTACATTTGAACCAGCGTTCTTCCTGCTGTAATCTGTAGGGACTTGGTAAATGAATGTCAGTTCATTATGTCGCACCTAGCTGTCTATAATAGTATTCAGAACGTCCAACTTTCTATTTCTAAAGTACTACTTATAGCTGCGAGAGCTGCATTCGACACTTCTGCCCTGCATTCCATTGCATTGCGCATAATTTAATCGTGTTCACACGTATACTTTCCTGATAGCGTTTTGAGATCATTATAATTATTATGAGTTTATATATTTTTGTAAAAAATTTGCTTACTCACTTTTGAAGCATCTCGGTATATTATACTCTATGTTACGGGCACTTCCTTAGAGACGACGTGCGTTGCTAAGACTGAAGTTATACAACTCTCCAACTTTCTACGATTTGACGAGCATGTTATGTTTGCAAAGTCGACATTAACCGCGCTTTGTTCTCGATTATTCTTATCATAACAATATAAGCGATAACTAATAGTTTGATGTGTCTTTCGGCGCTTCAATCCTGGTTCGGAAATTCGTTATTTGCAATGAAGAAAACAGCGGTCCACTTTCGTTAATGGTGGTTTAGATTGGGCGCCATAAATTCTCGCGTAAGTGTTGTTTGAAATTACTCCGTCACGCTTTTGATTATTTCTTATTTGTAAATTTCCTTCATAGAGCAATCCGGTTGACAGATTACAACCGGTTATAGTGTCAAGCTGTTAATTATTGAAGCAATTCAATAGAACACAAATCACTTAATCTTAAATACTAACAGAACAGTCGGCCTGCAATAGAAGGGCGCTAACAGCAGCCTACAAACCAAGTCTATTCTACGGGGGCTTTGGGGATCGAATTCGAGTCCGCAGATCTTCGTGCCACCCCTCCACAAACAATTCAGGTCCTGTTGTTGTTTCTTCATACTTCTATACAAACATAATCCCAATACAGCACAAATAACATTATGGCATAAATCTCTTAGTGACTGTAAGTGTTCTAGATGTTCTAAGTGCTCTAAAACCAAAGCAAAGAAAATTATCTAGTAGGAATAAAAATACCTGCTAGTGTCGTTGTTCAAAACAAAGCAAATGGAAGTTAATGTGCAAAAATAAATACACACAGAAGTGGCTTTTTTTCAAATTCTCTTCATCTGGGGGGATACGATTAATACGGAGGATACTATTTCATGACACCAGCAAGGTATAAAAGAAGATCATCATAGATTGTAAATTGGAGTGTGAGCCTTTCTATTTTAAAAAGGTTGCGCTGATCTATGTTTGAAGCAAAATGTCTGGAGCAACAGTTTCCATGACAACTGTGGATCAAGTTTCGTGCATAGCGTTCGAAGTGATGACGTCGAGCGTTGACGAAACGAACGGCGACATTGCACTCGGCGTTTCGTTTGCCGTTGCTTTTGTGGTCGGATGTCTTCTTGCTCTCGTCGCGGCCATTCTTATCTTTAGATATCTGGCCAGGAAGGTTGGAATTTGGCTTTGAAAGCCTCTTTGCAATCTAATCTGATTGAATCTAATCTCATTCTTGTTGTCTGATTTTATCTACATTCATACATTCCAAGGCCGTTGCCAGGATTTGATTTCGGGGGGTGTTTCTTCAGTTTCCCGTCTGAAAAACTGATGACCTTCATCCGGCAGAAATCTTTAGAAAATGTCACAAATTTCCCTTCCTAAAAAACTGTTTACCTTTTTTAGTCATCCGGCCTGAAATCTTCAGAAAATGTCACCAATTAATTCTATTTTTTACATATTCCATTTCGGGGGTGTTTTCATGGTTTTATTTCATGTTTTTTACATCATGTGCTCGTAAATGCATTCTCTCATTTTTACATTTTCCATTTCGGGGGGGGTGTTCAGACACCCAAAACACCCCCTAGCTGCAGACTTGATTCATTCGTTCATTCATTCATTCGTTCATTCATTCATGCATTTATTCATGGATTTATTCATTCATACTCACACTCATTCATTCATTCATTCCCCTCACATTCATTCATTCACTCACTCATTCATTCATTCATTCATTCATTTCAGCAATCCAATTTCTATTTGCACAAAGAATTATTTTCTTCAATCCAACTTCTATTTGCACAATGAATTATTTTCATATATCCAACTCGTATTTGCAAAAAAAATTATTTTTATCTATGCAAAACATTGCACCAGCCATTCTTGCAGTACTCAAATTTCTTCAGATATGATGGAAAAACTGCCAACTAATTTCAAGCTCTTGATGATCACACCAGGAAGATAATTCCATAACCTTTATTATAATTGCTTAATGACGGAAGACATGGGATTGAAACCATGATACTGATTCAACAATATAAGCTATTGTTTAATCTTCTGTAATTTCTATTATTTTCCTGATCGTTTTGTGTTTGTCATTCTGCTAAAGGACAAAGTCTTTTCGTCGACTGAAAGCAAAGATGTCGAAAACAGCGAAGAAATGTCGGCAACAAACAATTACCGACGACTCAAGCACGGGGTATGATGAGATTTAAGAAATTCTCCATACCATAAATACTTCTAGTTACATTACACAATTTTACATTAGGCTACATTGGAATATTTTTTGTTGCATATTACATGACTTTACCTTACAAGAAATTACATATGAATACCAGTGGTTGAATTTTATATGATTGCCTAATGAGAAAATATATTAGAATATTTCTGGCTACATAGTACACAACTTTACTTTGCATTAAATTGTAGATATGTTTCTCGTTACAAATTGCTTGACTTTACATAACGTTAAATTTCATAAGAGTATAATATCTGGTTACGCATTAGACAACTTTGCATAATTACATTTTGATATTTCTTGTTACACATTACATGCAATTTGGAGATTGCAGTAAAAACGATTTAGATTTTGATGATACTACCATTACACTATCCTGCACTGGTTTACATTTCCTTAAATTACAGCATGTTACATTTCATTACATACAACCATTACACTATCTTTGCACTGATTTACATTTTCTTGAAATTACAGCATATTACATTGCATTAGATTACATTACAATTGTTTACATTGCCATGCGCTGCATAACATTTAGGGCATATTACATGTGGTTATGTTTTAATTGCAAGTCGGAACCATCGGTTGCGAACGAAGATTGGGGATTAGAATTGCAACGACGTGACGCTCCCGTTCCGAACGAGCTTCACATATCTCTTCACGTGATTGCGCTTCACGATCGAATTAACGTTGATTCACGTGATTTCCTTTCGCTCGCTTCAACCTCAGATCGCGAGGTGGAACTTCTCAGGCTGGACATGGTCGGAGTCTCGGACTTGGAGAGAAGTCTCATTGAAGAGAGAATAAATGTAAATATTCATGATCACATATGAATATTCATTAGATGGTTTAAATTTAAATGTAAATATTCATGATCGCATATGAATATTCATTAGATGGTTTAAATTTAAATGTAAATATTCATGGTACATGAATATTCATTAGATGCTTTAAATTTAAATGTAAATATTCATGATCTTCTCTAGTTCATCAAAATCCTTGGACTAAATTTATTCATGATCACATAATGAATATTCATTAGATGGTTTAAGTTTAAATGTAAATATTCATGATCACATATGAATATTCATTAGATGGTTTAATTGGAATTATTCTTTTTGTTGTTGTTGATCAGTGTTTTGTGGTTAATTTTAGTCGCATTGTCTGATATTAATTAAATTTATTTAATTAGATTTAATCAGATTTATTTTAAGGTCCCACTATTAATCAAGACAGATCCCTTGCAATTATTGGAGCCTCCTTATGGAATTCCCTTAACTCCATTCTGCATGGGATTCTTCTTTCTGGATCGCTATCTACATCTTTTTGTCTCTGTCTCTCTCTCCCTATTTTTTTCTTTCTGGTTTCTCCCGCTGGGAGCATTACTGACTGGTCATGACTGTGAGTGACTCTTTAGAAATTACTGATTTCATAACAAATGTTTAACTTTTAAATATTCATTAGCAAATTGATTTAGGAATATGAGGCATTCTTTTCTGCCTATCTAATCATTACATAATCAATTATCGTGTAACAATAGAATTATTATGATTTTCCCAATTTATCGAACTTCGACCTGTTTTCTCCAATGGATTATAAAATTGATTAGATTAGCTATAGAAGCTGTTCTATTAGATTAGATTAGATTAGATTTCTATTAGATTACACTAGACTAGTGTATTATTATGATACTACTGTGTGATGAGAATATATTTTATACCTTACCTTACCGTCTCATGCCTTAACTTACCTCAGTTGTCACTCTATACCTTATTTTACCTGACAGAAACCTTTACTTTATTTGACCTTACGGTAACCTTTCTTGCCTTAGCGATAAATCCTATTTAATTTCGTTAACCATTTCTTTATCTTAACGTTTATTTTCATTTGACTGGCATTTTAAATTTTTTCATCTGTTCATCTGTTTTTTTATTTTAATTTTTTTATTTTTAGGCAAAGATGTTGTGTATGCGGGAAATCTTGGCAGTACAGCTAAAACGAAACAAGCTGACGAAATCACAGTTTTACGACACGCTTCGAAAAGTTTTCGCTTCCGTTTACGATGTTGTTTACGGTGTTCAACGACAAAATGATGTGAACAGCGAAGTAGGTTTTAAAATTCAGACTAAAAAACAGTTGACTGATGCAGTTAATTCATTCATTCGTTCATTCATTCGTTCGTTCGTTCATTCATTCGTTCGTTCATTCATTCGTTCATTCGTTCATTCATTCATTCGTTCATTCATTCGTTCATTCATTCATTCGTTCATTCATTCGTTCGTTCATTCATTCGTTCATTTGTTCGTTCATTCATTCGTTCGTTCATTCATTCGTTCGTTCATTCATTCGTTCATTCATTTGTTCATTCATTCATTTGTTCGTTCATTCATTCATTTGTTCATTCATTCGTTCATTCATTCATTCGTTCATTTGTTTGTTCATTCATTCATTCGTTCACTTGTTCATTCATTCATTCATTCATTTGTTCATTCATTCTTTTGTTCATTCGTTCATTCAGTCATTCATTCGTTCACGTATTTATATGGCAAATCTTCAAGGAAACTACTCGTAGGTACTTCCGAGTCCAGTACAGCCGAAAAGAAAAGTTTTCAAGTACTTATCTGGCTATTGAGCTTGTTACTATGACTAAGTTAGTAACTATGACGATAATGTCCTGGGATGGCTAATAAAATGCTGTGGCTTGAAAGTTGCAGCTTGTCTAATAAGTTAATTATTCTGTGTTGACTAAATTGCTACTTTGCTAATAAGTTGGTGGCATGGCTGATGATGAGCTGATATCATGTCTAATGAGTGACTTAGTTATTTTATTTATTTTAGTAACTAACTTGGCTCGTACATCGTTGTAGCTTTGGCTAATGTGTTGTAGCTTTGGCTTATAAGTTGCCACTGTGGCTTATGAGTTATCATTTTTAGCTTCTTTGTTTATATTTTGGCTTATATTTTATCAGTTGGGATGTTTTTTATATTTTGACTTATATGTTATCATTTTTTGCTTCTTTGTTTATATTTTGGCTTATATGTTATCATTTTGGCTTATACATTATCATTTCAGTTTATTTTGGCTTATTGCTCACATTGCATTGTTTATTTGCAATAGCTGCTGAAGAAGAAGACAAAAGATTCTCAAGTCATCGAAATGGAGATGATGAAGATTTATCTGCGAAACCTCGCCCTTGTGGTACGGAGTCAGACGACTTTCCTTCAGAACTGAAGAGTTTATTGTGCTAGAGCTACACGAATGTTGCATAAAATGAGATCAATGGATATGGCGATGATGATGATGACGACGATTATGATGACAACGATGATGGTGGTGGTGGTGGTGGTGGTGGTGGTGGTGGTGGTGGTGGTGGTGGTGGTGGTGGTGGTGGTGGTGGTGGTGGTGGTGGTGGTGGTGGTGGTGGTGGTGGTGGTGGTGGTGGTGGTGGTGGTGGTGGTGGTGGTGGTGGTGGTGGTGGTGGTGGTGGTGGTGGTGGTGGTGGTGGTGGTGGTGGTGGTGGTGGTGGTGGTGGTGGTGGTGGTGGTGGTGGTGGTGGTGGTGGTGGTGGTGGTGGTGGTGGTGGTGGTGGTGGTGGTGGTGGTGGTGGTTGATTGATGATGATTGATGATGATGATGATGATGATGATGATGATGATGATGATGATGATGATGATTGATGATGATGATGATGATGATGATGATGATGATGATGATGATGATGATGATGATGATGATGATGATGATGATGATGATGATGATGATGATGATGATGATGATGATGATGATGATGATGATAAAGAGGACAACGAGGAGGAGGATGAAGAGGTGATAATGATGTCGATATTAATCATCGTCATGGTGATAATGACAAAAATGATGATGATGATGACTCGGGTGGAATTGTTACATTGACAATTCTGCAGAATTGATGATGATCGTGATAGTATTGGTGGTGTTGTCATTGGTGATTATGACAACAAGGCTGGTGTTCATGGCAACATATGTGCTTTCTTCCAGATGTCGGCTGTTCAGAAAACAGATGAAATCTTTCGTAAATCTCTCACCGAGTCCACCAACCTGACTCCTGATGAGGTGAGCATGCAATGCGTACAATGTATACACTGCATACAATGCGTACAATGTGTGCAATGCGTACAATGCATACAATGTGTACACTGCATACAATGTGTACAATGCGTGCACTGCGTACAATGCATACGATGCATACAATGCGTACACTGCATACAATGTGTGCAATGCATACACTGTGTGGAATGCATACAATGTATAAAATGCATACAATGTGTACAATGCGTACAATGCATTCAATGTGTGCAATACGTACAATGCATACAATGCGTACAATACATTCAGTGTGTACAATGCATACAATGTGTGCAATGCGTACAATGCGTACACTGGACAATTGTCGCTTGTAAGCCGCAAGGTGGGAATTGCCGGAGGTTGGGGTTTCATCACCCCAGCTCCATAATAAAGTTTTCCTTGTGAGATAGATGAAACCGGCTATTCATAAGCAAAAACCACAGCTTACAGGCCAAAATGGCAAAACTACAGAATGGTAATTTACAAGCAAAAACCAAAGCTTATGAACGAACCAAAAATTTTATTTATGAGCAACAACCACAGTTTGTAAGCCAGAATGATAACTTTCAAGCAACAAAACCACAGCTCATTAGCCAAAATGGTAACTTGCAAGCAAAAACCACAGCTTATAAACCAGAACGGCTAATTAAAGCAGTAATTTGTTTGGTCAGACAATGATGTGACTTCATAAATGCTTAGATTTAGTTGATACAACCATTGAACAGTTAATGAAAACTGATGTTACCTGACTTAAACTTAAGTTGCACTGTTTTATCTTGTACCATTTTAATCCTAACCGTGTTTGTAATCTCTTAGGTAAAAGCTGTCGCAGAAAGCCTGTCGGAGAACATGTCTCGACTCGAAAGCAGATTCCGTGATGAAAGACTGCAGCAAATCATTGTAAACTTTTGAACCATTAAGCTTTTCAACCATGATGAACCATTTTAACCATTGAAGCCATTCTAAATTAATTTAAATTATACTGAACATGTCTAATGAATAATGAACCATTTACAGACATACAGAACTTTACTAACCCATTTTTAAATACATTAGACCATAATAAACCTTAGGTTTATAACCCATTTTAAACCCCCCCACTAAACCATAATACGCCATTTTGAACCATAATAAGCCATTTTGAACCATACTAACCATAATAAGCCATTTTGAACAATACTAATCATAATAAGCCATTTTGAACCATACTAACCATAATAAGCCATTTTGAACCATACTAACCATAATAAGCCATTTTGAACAATACTAATCATAATAAGCCATTTTGAACCATACTAACCATAATAAGCCATTTTGAACTATGCAAAACGTAAACAGCTCTAAACCTTTTTGAACCTTGCAAAATATTTTAAACCATGAAAGGTCATTGTAAACAATGATAAGTCATTTTAAACTATGATACGCCATCTTAAAATGTACTAGACCATAATAAGCCCTTTTGAGCCTTTTTATACCACATTAAATCTTTCTGAACTATGTTTCATAGCCTGGATGAGCGCTTGTTATAATGCTCCTTCAAGTTTCTACTCAGAGGCGCTCAAACCCTACTAAATCATTCAAGACGTTTGAAACAATGTAAGACTTTTAGCCAGTTAATATTCAAGCCATTCTACTTCTTTTATGACAATGTCCTGATGACATTTAGGATTAGATTATATCAGATCACAGTAGATTATATTATGGTAGATCAGATGAGAATAGATTATAAAAGATTAGATTAGATAAGATCATAATAGATATAGATTAGATTATATGCTCTCTTGTCTTGTGTCTAGTGTCTGGTATCTTGTGTCTAGTGTCTAGAGGAAGGACACATGAGGAGGAAATGTCTGTCGGAGTCAGTGGAGCTACGTGACGATTCCCTGGCGGCCGAAGTCTCCGGTCGGCAGAATGCGATCTCTCACGTTCTCGAGAGTCTTGTTCTGGAAAGCACGATATCGGAACGAGCGAAGACCGACCTTCAAAAGCATTTCACAGATGATTTGAAATCGATGCATTCCAAGCTGAGTCTAGGTTGGCAACAAATAATTGAGTTGTAGTTTTATTCTATGATAATACTAATTTTATTTAATATATGTTGTTGTTATTATCTTCTTTACCCAGGGAACATAGTTATGATCCCTCAAGATAAAAAATTTATAGATGACTCATTATTACATTATTATTATTATTGTTATTATTATTATTATTATCATTATTATTTTTATATCCAGGGTATTTATTATCCTTCAGATGTTAAAAACAATATCCGGAGATGGGAATGGTGTTACACTGGAACGGCCTGATCTTCGTCAAGATTTTGCTGGGTAAAAGTTCTCCTGAAAGCAACTGCAAGGCAATCATTATTGTAATTATTATTATTATACTTTTTTGTTGGGTATATAATTATTTTGTTACCCAGGGTATATGCCACTGTTAGAGATGACTTGTAGTGTTTGAAGATATCTTGGGACAAGGCCAGAGAGCTGGCAATGAACACGAATGAGTGGAGGAGATGCATTGTGAGACGTGCAGACCTGCATGGGAAGGACTATATATTATATAATTAAAGTACTCTGTACTAAGTAATGTATATACCATGGCATCCCTCAGGTGTAAGGTAATAATAATTATTATTATTATTATGATTATTATTATTATTAGTGTTGTTATTGTTTTTTGTTACCCAAAGTTCTAATTCCTCAGAGAGAGAGAGAGAAAAAATTGTCCAGAGACTCTTTGTAAAATCTGGAATGGCTATTATTTTTTTTTTTCTTTCTTATAATTATTATCGTTTATGCATTTGTTGAGTTCGACCATTAAATACCGAAATACTGTTATTGATGAAGGACTTGATCAGCAAAAGAAGGTGTGCAATGATCTAATTATTATTTTCTCAATCTTTCTGACATTTTGTTGTAATTGATTTTCGTTTAGAGTTTCAGCGAACGAAGTTAAATCAAGGGCAACTGTTGAGACAGGCGCGACTGGAAAAACTGTCACGGTTGAATGAAGAGCTCAGAAAGAACCAGAGCCAGTTCTTTGCCATGCTTGATAGGACAGGGGCAGACAGTACCCTTGCACAGGTAAGACACGAATGCCTGTATATTTAGCATTGCTGCAGGTGTAAGTAGTTTTCCCATTATCTCCTTTTTGTTAGATTGAAAAATGTAGACATGTAAGTTTACCTTACACAGTGTAAGGTGTATGCATTTGTTCACACATCCATATTTATATATATATATATATATATATATATATATATATATATATATATATATATATATATAATTACATATAATTATGAATTCATGTAATAATTACATATATATATAATTATATATGAATTCTTTATTCATTTAATCAAAAAATTCCATAGCGCCTCTGCAACGAGATACTCAGAATCACTCTCGACTCTAGCAAGGTGAAAAGCAGTTGAATATAAATGTATAGTCTTATATATGTGAAGATATATATTATATATATACAGAAAATATTACACTAATTTGTACTCTTATATATATATTATGCGTATATAAATATATGCGTATAAGTATGTGTACAAAAGATTTTGTTTTTTCCCAGACTTACCTGGAATTACGTAGCGAGGCGAGAAGACAGCGGAATGACCTGGAAGACGATCTGGATGTGGAGGAAGCGGAGATGGTGGAAAGCATCTATGTGGTAGGAAGGTCATTGCAGTTGGTATTGTGAAGTTACATAGCTCCTTTCAAAGGGGACGATTGTAGAAGTCGCAGTGATATTTTTGGTGGTGATGATGATGATGATGGTGGTGGTGGTGGTGGTGGTGGTGGTGGTGGTGGTGGTGGTGGTGGTGGTGGTGGTGGTGATAGTGGTGGTGGTGGTGGTGGTGATAGTGGTCGTGATAGTGGTCGTGATAGTGGTGGTGGGTGGTGGTGGTGGTGGTGATGGTGGTGGTGGTGGTGATGATGAAGGTGGTGGTGGAGGTGGTGGTGGTCGTGGTGGTGGGGATGGGTGGTGGTGGTGATGGTGATGATGACGATAATGATGACGACGACGATGATGATAACAATGATAGTTTGTGTTGTTGTCAAGGATCTTGAACGCGTTTCGCAGAAGAGCGTGGCAGAGGCTGACGACCGTCTGAGGTCCATCCTCCGAAGCCAGGGACGCCTTTCGGAACGAGATGCTGACAACGCGTTGAGACTCTACCAGACTCAACTGCAACAGGAACAAAGTCAGTTCCTCAGAAGCCTCAGTAAAAGCGCTAACTTCATAGAATTGAGACACGCACATGTACGTTCAGACACATAGGCGTAGGGGACATTTCAGTGGTGGGGGGGTCAAGATTGTACTTCTACCCGAATAAAATCATGTGGCGAGTTTAGAATTTACTCCGCGAATTTCTAATATCCCTATCCGTGTTGGTCTTTCAGGTTGTATAGCCACCGACTCGATTTGGGTAAGATAATGTGAGATATGTGTTGTGCTAATGAGTGTTGCAATTTAAATGTTTTTTAAAAATATTTTCCTGGGTCTGCCTGTCCAAAAAACAGAAACGCCCGAAATTGGGGGTTGGTCACTTGCCCTCTGAAACCCAGGGCTGCCTCCTGCGCCTATTTTCATACATGCATACAATACATACATACGTGAAGACATAATTTCCTAAATGTTGCAAATTTCTATTATTTCTTTAATTTTTCTTTTTTGTTCTGATCTCGATTAATTTTTCAGGAATGATGGGTATGGAAAGACGCGAGAGATTGAGACAGATTCACGAAAAACTGCCTTCAACAAATCAGGTGACATATTATTTTCTTGCAATCTCGCTTCTTATTTATGTCCATCGCAGTGCCGGCGCTAGGGTACCTGAGGCCCCCCCCAAAGAAAAACTTGGGGCCCCCCATACCTTGAGCTGTCATCTAAGCAAAATTTCTCATAATATAAGTGCTGAAAGATATGGTGTAAGACATCAATAAATGTCGCATCCCAATTGTTAATTTTTTTGGAATTTCCATGCAGTAATGGTAGAAATTTAAGCTGTCATATTTACAGAAATAGCTCTTTTTCATTGCTGTTAGTCGTGGTTTAGGACTTCAGAGTGTCCCTCTCCATTGTTTAAATTTATCCGATTTGCCAACTGTAATGGTAGCATTTATAGGCTGTCATCTGAACAAAATTGATCATTATTGATGGGCAGTGGATGATACTTATGAAATATTTCTGAAATATTGGGGATACAAGGATTCCTTCCCAACCACAAATTGTGGGGCCGTGCCCCTGTCCACACCCCCAAGTCTCCCCTTTGGTTGAAGGATAATGCTCTATTGGTTTGAGTAATATAATTTTGTATGCTTTGCGTTAAAACATAATTCGGTGCGTGGTTTCAGGATTGAACAGTTATGAAAGGTATAATTACCAGCTACATTTGAGGCCCCTTGCAAACTTGAGATCAGACACATACCAAGGACATCTGGTACCCTACACAGGCTTTAATGTTTGGGCCTCATGCAGGTTTCATTTTGAGGCCTCATCCAATTAGCAATTAGAGTAAGTTACAATTTATAAACGTTGTGTTTGAGAAAGTGGACGAAATTGCCTGAGTTAGTTTAAATGGCTTTATACTTACGCCCAAAATCAGTATGGTATTTGCATTAGGTCTGCTATGGTAGTGCCATATGGTTAGTTGAGACATGCACCAGAACGGATCTGCACAGTCACAAAATTAATAGGCATAATGACCAGCTAAATTTGGGGGCCCCTTTCAAACTCTAATGGTTATATACTTATGCCCAAAACCAGTATGATATTTGCATTAGGTCTGCTATGGCAGTGCCATATGGTTAGTTGAGACATGCACCAGAATGGATCTGCACAGTCACAAAATTAATAGGCATAATGACCAGCTAAATTTGGGGGCCCCTTTCAAACTCGGGCCCCCCCCAATTGGGGGGTACGGGGGGTGCTAGCGCCGGCACTGGTCCATCGTGAAAGATTCTCATGAAAGATTCTCACCGTGAGATTCCATTTCTGGGCACATCACCAGTAACGTTACGGCCAAGGCTGTATTTTGAGGTGAGTACACGCTGACCAGGAGAAAACCGACTTTTTCGGGCCCGAAATTTTGCACGACCTTTTTTTAAAAGTCGTCAGGTCAAAATTCTTCAGAAAATGTCATCAATTTCCAGTCCAAAGAAGCTGATAACTTTTTTTAGTCATTTACTCGCATATATTCGTGTATCCTGCATTTTGCTGCGTGTATCTGGTTTTCGGGAGGTGAGTATACGACGCTGATTTTCTTTCATATGCACCTTTCAGAACTTATTTAAATGAAAGCAATGTTTCAAATGTTGTATTGTATTGTATTGTATGCAAATACAAATTGAAATTATTTCTTTTGGATACTATTGCATAAATGCACAAAATGGTTTGCTTTGAAGTGCACCACCTACACGTGCACTGTTGTGTTCTCTTAACTGTTGTGTTTTAAGCTTTTTAGTTTAGTTTAGTTTAGTTTAGTTTGTTATTTTGTTTTCCCTACTTGTTTAAGTTGCATAACTTACATTCAATGCATTTTGATAAACTTGTAAACTGGAATAGAATGTTTTAAACCTTGATCATATACAACTGTCTATAAACATATACTCTTATGCAGAAAGTTAATGATAGATTAATTCTTCATGTAATTAGGGCAACCCTGTTAGCGGAACCTTACGTTCCTTTGGGCTTAACCCTTTGACATCAATGCATGTGACATTTTCAACTACTGTTTGTTTGTGCTATACTGTATGTATACATATACATGATGATCAATAAAGTACATTGATTGATTGATTGCTGCAGAATCGTTATAGATTCTGTGCTGGTGCTGTATAAATTGTATCTAGAAGTCTGAAGAGGACGCGTTACGTCGACTCGGGTCGGAAGAAGAGGAACTACGAACGAAACTGGAAAAGCTTCTACTTGCAGTCTGTCGTACACAGACATTGCTCACTCCGGAGTAGGAAAATATTCTCATTATTATTATTTTTTAATTAAATTATTATTATGTTTACTATTATTTTCCCCCGAGGTAGCATATGATCTCCTGGGATTGTAAAAATTATAAGGGGCCATGTTCTGGTGTGGCTCGTCTTTGCAGATGGGAAAAATGGTGCAGAATGCGTTGAAGTGTTGAATAGTCATAGTCATGCACCTTTACTGAAATGCAAGTACCACTAGTTTTATAATGCGTCAAAGATGGCGATATTGCACGAGAAATTACAGTTGAGAATGTTATGTGGAGTCACATTATATATATTTACATTTAGAGCGAAGAAAACTGTGCTGAGGCTTCACGAGCAGAAACTGATCGGCATAGCAAACCATCTCGTGATGGCAAATCGCAGGAGTCAGAAAACGTAAGATTTACCATAGCAATGTCATACAGTACTACTACCACTACTGCAACTACTCCTGCTACTACGGTACTATTATTAATGCTATTGCTGCTGCTGCTAATACTACTGCTACTACAGCTTCTAATTACTTCCACTACTACTGCTACTACTACTATTAATACTGTTACTGCTACGACTTCTACTACTACTGCTGCTGTCACTGCCACCACTACTAACATTACTACTACTAATAATTGTAATAGGCCTAATAATAATGATGACAGTATAACTGCACTACTATTACTATTACTACTGCTACTAATAATAATAACGTTAAAATTTACACAGGTAACGATAACAATGAAAAGCATTGTTATATGTACAGATTGATCTGGTTGAACTGTATGAGAAAAAGAATGACGGAAGCATCCGACCATGGCAAAGAGGATGAGACAAAGAACAGCAAAGACAAGAAATCAAAGAAGTCACTGATGGAGAGAATGGTAAACTTCAAGTCGAGAGCAGTGTGGTTTTTTGTGTGTGGCACAAAATTTGCAATTCATGGCATCAAGTTGATTTTATCTGGAGTTTATAATGCGAACAGATCAGCAAGAGGTCAATAATTACAGACCTCATTTCATTCTTGTACTTGAAACTTTACATGCAGTTTAAGTTTGATGGTTTGAAGAAGAGTGGGCAGATGACATTTTTTGAGTGCTTAAGACGTTCTTATCTGGTAGTATTTTTTCAGAAAATTGCATCAGAACACTTAGTACACATTAAGCACTCTTGCTAACTGATATTACTGTAGTTGAGTAGGCCTACTTGAGGTCTTCTCAGCTAACATTACTTTTGAAAAGTTACTTTAGCCTACATTAGAACATTGAGTACTTGAGGCCACTTTGCTAATATCACATTAGAATATTACGTAGGAAACCTTTATTAGAACATTCTGAGTAATTTAGGCACTACTGTTGGCTAACATTGCATTAGAACATTTGCCACTAAGTCTAAGTGTAATGTAAATCTTGTAAATTTCTTCAGTGCAGAAGTTAAGTTATAAAAATTATTGCTTTGTATCACATTGTGTTGTGTTGCCTGAAGTCAAAACATTCTGAAAGTATTTCTAAAGTTTTCTTATTTTGCTCGAAATGCAGAAAGGTCGGAAGGTCGACGATTTCCACCAGCTGGAAAGACTGGCAAAGGACCTGGAAGAATTTATTCGTCTCGAAGCGAACAGGATGGAGGAGGAAATTCTGAAGGACTACGACCACTTCCTGTCGGAGATTATTGGTCACCAGGTGGCGGCAGAGGCGAGGAAGGAAGTGCTGACGAATGTACGAAAGGATATGACGATCTGTAAACTGGAGGTTGATACTTTTTTGCCATTGGTTGTTAATACTGTGAATTTATTATAGCACTGATGTTTAAGTGATAAACTGTCAGTTGATTAATTATTGTGAGTGATATTACTCTATTTATTTATTATGTAATTTACGTATTAATGTAATTAGTTATTTCTATGGCGCTGCTCACAGCCAAGTCCATTCAGTAGCGCTCCCAGTGAGAGAATCCTGAGAATAAAATATTTTTTTAAGAAGAGAGAGAGAGTGATCAGAGATGTGAATAGCAAACCAGTACTTTCTTAAAGAAAGGTCCCACACAAAGTGGAGGGACAGGAATTCCATACGGCGGACCCAAGGATCGAGTTTGAGCAATAGCATGTGGTCTTAGATGGTGGCACAGACATGTGATTATTTGCTATATTGAATTTTTTACTATGCATATCGTATAAATTCTTCATCTTATTTTTTTTAATGAGGTAAATCTATGGATCGAAAGTTGTGGCCGAAGCTGACCCTTCTTGGATGTCTGAAAAATCAGACCTTCTCCACTTCTTCAAAAGAATGTGCCTCAAAATGCCATTAATTGTATTATTAATAATAATAATATTACTTTTATTATTTTACCCTGAGACACTTCATTTTGCCTATGGACTTGGATGGAGATCACTTATTTCTCGAATAGGCGTCTGGTGAGTCAGGCCTCGTATTCAGGATTTGAGGCAGAAGTACCTTTGAAAGCGACAAGGTTATTATTATTATTACTGCTACTACTACTACTACTATTATCATTATTGTTATTATTATCATTATTGTTATTAGTATCATTATTGTTATTATTATCAATACTGTTATTATTATTATCATAATTGTTATTATCATTATTGTTATTATTGTCATTATTGTTGTTATTGTGTTAGGATCGGATAATGAACGAACTTGACAGACGACTCGATCATCGCGATCAAGTGGATGGATATCTCGATCTCATCTCGCAGCAACATCTAACGGAGATATCCGAGATGATCGAGGAGATGGGTCTTGCGAGATCACGCAGGGATGACCAGATCACACAGAAGATGGAGTCAAGACAGCATACGAGGGAAAGGTGCGCTCAGGGGGGGGTGTAGGGGGAAGGGCTTTCACTGTAAGGCGCTTTGTTACAGAGCAGTTTCTGGTATTTAATGCAGTCCGGATATTCTATATCTACAAGCGGATAATTGTGTGACTTTGTAGTAGTGTATTGGAATTGAACTGATTTTGATTGATTGGTTGATTAATTGATTAGTTGATTGATTGTTTGATTGATTGACTGGTTGATTAACTGGTTGATTGATTGATTGATTGACTGATTGACTGGTTGATTGATTGACTGGTTGATTGATTGACTGGTTGATTGATTGACTGGTTGATTGATTGACTGGTTGATTGATTGACTGGTTGATTGATTGACGTTGATTTATTGACTGGTTGATTGATTGACTGGTTGATTGACTGGTTGATTTATTGACTGGTTGATTGATTGACTGGTTGATTAACTGGTTGATTGATTGATTGATTGACTGGTTGATTGATTGATTGATTGATTGACTGGTTGATTGATTGACTGGTTGATTGATTGACTGGTTGATTGATTGACTGGTTGATTGATTGACTGGTTGATTGATTGACTGGTTGATTGATTGAATGCCTAATTGATTGACTCGATTGATTGATTGACTGGTTGATTGATTGACTGGTTGATTGATTGACTGGTTGATTGATTGATTGGTTGATTGATTAGTTGATAGACTGACTGATTGGTTGATTAACTGATTGATTGATTATATTGATTGACTGATTGATTGGTTGATTGATTGGTTGATTGATTGACTGGTTGATTGATTGACTGGTTGATTGATTGATTAAATTGATTGATTCTAATTGAATTCTTGTGCTCTATTATAGCATGCTATCTGACCATTTGACCTGTCTCGAGCAATCTGCTCTTCAGCTTGGGAGGAGGGGGGTTTCGGGTGTCAATTGCTAAAGATTGGCTTTTTCTATTTGCAGAGAAATTGCATCGGACTTGAATCAGCAAGCGAGGAACCAGTGGAACGAGAACAAGAAGTAAGATGCATTGAAATCATTGTGAATCATTTGTTCATAATCTTATGCAGCATTCTATTACGTGATTAATGATGATTACAATGAAAATAATAATAATAATAACAGTAGTGGTAGTAATAATGATAATAACGATAATATTGTAATTGTAATCATGAATTCATATAGCGCTACTTCAAGAGAAACTTCTCAGAGGTGCTTCCGACCTAACAGCACCAAACCAAATTCAGAGAGAATGGTTTTCAGGCGCTTACGGAGAAGGGGGGTGTAGAGAAAGACCAAGTGATTTCTTTATTATTACTATTATACTATTATTATTACGCTTACTGTTATTATTATTACTATTATTATTACTATTATTATTTTTACTCTGGCCATTATTATTACTTTTGGGGCCATTTGGTACATTGGATCCCTCAGGGAATTCACTGTCACCTAATATAGTACTATTATTATTATTATTATTGTTATTACTATTACTGCTAGTACTGTTATTGTTTATGATGATTATTGAATGTTATTGAAATTATTTCTTACGTTTAGTTTTCTAGTGGAGCACTTTGAGCGTATCGCTTTCCAGCAGCTTTTCCACGACTCGCTTTCCAACCTTAAACTCGACTGCGCCGTTGAGGTGGAGCAACTGCGAGAGGAAGTATCCACAGAACTGGAAAACGAACTCCACCAGCAACTAACGGTACGTGGAAGAATCCAGTTTTCCAGTGAAGGGATGGAGATCGGTTCCTTGTTCCAGTTTGTTCCCAACTTAAATCTTTCCTTTTCCAGATTGATAATTATCCATATCCACCGTAGGCTGTCTTATGGATTGACCTTGTAGATCTGATTAGGACTTGGGTTTCAAAGTGCCATCCGTGTGCAATAGATAGTTGTACACACACAGACATAATAGAAGCTGTTATGACAATTATAATGTTGTCTTTTACTCATTTCTTTGTGATCATGTTTGCAATTGTGAATTCGTATTGCACCACGTCAGCAGAGCTGTATTAAAATTGGTGTTCACACTGCTCACTGTTGATTTTTATTATTTATATTGATTTTTATTAATAATATTGATTTTATTAATGATATTGATTTTTGTTAATAATCTTGATTTTTATTAATAATATTGATTGTTGTTAATAATATTGATTTTTGTTAATAATCTTGATTTTTATTAATGATATTGATTTTTATTAATAATATTGATTTTTTTAATAATCTTGATTTTTATTAATAATAATAACTGGTAATTATATTGATTTAATATTGATTTTATGCTGACACTATTTTTAACACATTTAACACTATTTTTAACACTATTTAAAACTATTTTTAACACTATTTAGCACTATTTTTAACACTATTCAGCACTGTTTGTTTCTGATTTTGTAATATGCGCCGTGCTCATGTAAAAGTTGGTGCTTAACTTTTCAGTTATATTTTGGACATTAAGTTTTTTCTCATTTGTTTTTTAAATTCTCAAATGTTCATTGAATGCCTTCAATGATATTCAAAATTGATCTTGCAGGAGCAGAAGAAGGTTTTTCTCGCTCAGGTGATCGCGTTGACGAAGATGACGAAAGATGTAATTGAAGAGGTCATCACAGTCGCATGTACAGGTATAGGACTATAGGTGCATTAATGATTCATTGGTTGATTGATTGACTGACTGGCTGATTTATTGATTGATTTATTGATTGATTGATTGATTGACTGATTGGAATTATTGAATACTCTGTTAATAACTTTAATAATAAAGTATATTAATTGGTTGATTGATCGACTGATTTATTGATTGATTTATTGATTGGTTGATTGATTGACTGATTGGAATTATTGAATACTCTGTTAATAACTTTAATAATTAAAGTATATTGATTGACTGATTGGTTGATTGATTGACTGATTGATTTATTTGTTGGTTGATTGATTGACTGATTGATTGACTGATTGATTTATTTGTTGGTTGATTGATTGACTGATTGATTGATTGACTGATTTTTTTTGATTGATTGGTTGATTGATTGACTGACTGACTGACTGACTTATTGATTGATTTTTTGATAGTTTGGTTGATTGATTGATTGATTAAAATTGTTAGATGCTTATCGAAGGTGATTGGTTCCTTCTGATGAGAATGAACCAGTCACTTTCTTTTGCACAGAAGAGTTGATTTGTTTGCCAGAAAAACGATAAAATTATTTTTATATTGACATCACCTTACAGCATCTCGTTTTCTTGTTTCGCTCCAGAGGCAGGTGGTGATGATAAGCAGTCGTCAAAGCTACTCAAAGAGTTTCTGCTCGAAGTTCAAAGGGCAAAGGTCAACTCCGGGTTCGATCATCGACCTCCAATGCCGAAGACAAAGTCAAAGGATTCTCTGCTGCTTTCTAATCGATCGATCGAGACGAGAAGCCAACGATCGAAGACGGATCTTGGATCGACGTATCCACTGTCGATAGCAACGCATGGTGAGGGATATTTAGGTCAATTTGAAGAAATGGGCTATATAAAGTTTATGATGTTATTATAAACTCTCATTGCATTGTGGTAGTTAGTGACAGATTTTGCTTCTACATTGCTTATTTAAAGTTATATAGATATATTTATAAATTTTATATATATATATATATAATGTGTGTATATATAGTTGGAATATATGTGTATATGTGTATAGGTCTATAATGTACTCGGGTAATAAATATTCAGGCTACTTACTTATATATATATATATATATATATATATATATATATATATAGAGAGAGAGAGAGAGAGAGAGAGGGAGGGAGGGAGAGACAGACACACATACAGAGAGAGAAAGACAGACAAACAGACATAGAGAGAAAGAACATTTATTCGTATCATCACTATTGCAGTGTCACTTTTACCTTGATGGATTAAATTATTCCTTCAGGTATAATATATAAAATATATATATTGGATATATATATATAATACCTATATATAATATATATTGAAATAGTTTTGAGTATGATATTTTAGAAAATTGCTTTACTTCTTGCTACGTTGAGTGTGACTTTTACAACGATGATTTCAGACGCGATGGATCGACCAAAGACCCGTTTGCAAAGTTACGCAAATCCGTCCTACCTCATCAGCGATGACGATGAAACATTTTCATCAATAGACCAGCAACAACAACAACAACAGCAACAACAACAATCTCTATCTGCTCAGCGACCACGAAGTGCCTTCTTCAAACGGTCCGCTGAGGTCTAGAGAGAGAACGAGGCAAAGCAGATTTCTATCTCAGCAACAGAATTATTGTCATTTTCTTGTTGCTCATTGTTTTCCATTTTCTGTTGTAAAGTTGTGTAAGCTGTCATTGCTTTTGTTTGTTATGAAAAGGTACAGTATAACCAGGAACATAATTCATGATTTATGACCTTCACTGGCTCCCGATCTCGGTGTGAATCAGATGCAGCGTCCTGCTCCTAGTTACTAGGTCCCTGCAAGGATTAGCGCCTAACTACGTCTGTGCAGAGCTTAAAGTGTGCCTGGACGGCGTCCAGGCACTTATTTTAAAATCTGAGCACCGTCCTGCCACTTGTTTGGCCAGCACAGCAGGGAAAGGTAAGGAACGTCCAGGCAATTCTTTTTCTACACTTCAAGCCTCTGTGACTTTCAGTGCAACCTGTTCACTACATGATCTTTGCGTTCCCTTCATTCTGCTGACCGCCTTGACCATTTGCACCTCAGTCACGAACCTCATTAACCCAGCATCGTGCTTTTGCTGTTGTGGGTCCCTCAATGTGGAATCACCTTCCCTCTGGAATTCGTGGCAGGTTTCTTATGGGAAATTCACCTGCATCTTTTTGCTACTTGAAGACATTTCTCTTTTCGTGGGCCTGTCACGCTGAGAGTGCTTCTGAATAGCTCTGCTGTGAGAAGCGCTTTACAAATGTTCATATTAGATTAAATTATATTAACTCAGAGTAGAGAACTAATAAAGATGATAAGCAATAGATTCATTATTATTTTGGACTCAGTTCGGAGTTAAAGTTGACTTGTTATCTTTGGTCTGAGGCTCAAAGGGAAGTACTTGGGGTCTGAGGCCGTGACGAGTTCTTTGGTGAAAAGAGTCCATGGAGAACACAGATGAGTACTGAACTTTGGAAGGAAGGAATATGAAACACATTGTAACAGTTGCTGCTGCATTCTTAATGGCTGTTACTGATTGTTGACTAAATAAAATGACTATTATTCCGAGGATTTGGTAGATAAGTAAAATAACTGCTATTTTCCGTCAGCTTTTAGTAGCCATCTTGTTAGCTGCTGTTAATCCAGAACCATTTCTTCTTAGTTGTTGTAATTTATGTTTAGTTGTGTTGTTAGTAATTAATATTGTTACCTGCGAGCTTCTGAGGCATTAACCGTTTTCCAATGTTATGTTTAATTTTGTTGTCATTATATGTGAAATGTTTATTTAGCAACAGTATCTTGTGAGCAAGCAACAAGTGATGGGTGTTGAGCAGTTGTGAGTAACTGACTTACTCAAGGTTCATAGACGCCCTACACGATTGTGGGGCGCGGTGGTGTAGTGGTGGCGTCGTTGCCTTGAAGCCAGAAGGTTCGAGGTTCGAATCCACCTCACGTCGCCGCGTAGGGACCTTGAGCAAGTCCTTCACTCGCAATTACTCAGTGCTTCGGCGTGAAACTCCGATGCAGTGCCACTCTGCAGTCGGGAGCGCCTCTGAGTAGAGTGCTTGAAGGTAAATGGCAATGAATCAGGTATAACACTGATTATAACACCCCACCCCAACCCCCCATCAGTTTGCGGCCATCCTCTTCAGTAGACTTTCCACCTTGTCCTCTCGTCTCAAAACAAAACAACTGCCCTTTCTCTCGAGGTTACACGCACTTCTTGCTGCGAGAAGCGCTTTATAAATGGTCATATACAATGCAATGCTATGAATAACTTCAGGACAGTTTGTGACTTGCATTCCTGGTGGCTGTGTGACTTTAAAATTGAGCCAAAAACAATCTGTTTACTTTAAATAATTAGTTCAAGCCAACCTGATCACAATTGACTGTGCCAACTTTAAGAATTAACGTGCCTGAAACAAATCATTTTTGTTGGCGATTTGGACAAACGTGCATTTTGTATTGATGATTCACTTCTGCGGGTAGTAGGCCACACATGAAATTGAATTCAGTAAATAGTTGAATCTCTCAAACTTTATATTGAATCTCGCGGATGATCTTTCAGGAGAGCAAGGTCTATAGCTGTGGTTCCCAACCTTTTTTGACTGTCGGGCCGCTTTTTCTAAGGTAGAGGACACGAGGGCCACTTTTCTTAGTTGAAGGACATTAGGGGGCCACAAGGCCAAAATTTAATTAACTAGAGGTGTATAAAATTGAATTGTTATAATTGAATCCAAATAGAATGTTTGATGTGATTTATTAGCGTCCAAATAAAATAATTTGTAATAAAAAAGAATTTTATATTCTATCATGTCCAAATTGTCAATTTTTACAAATAGTTTTCTTAGTTCATTGAGATGCTGTGGGCCATTTTTGTAGGCCAGGCGGGCCACTTTTGGCCCGCTGGCCACGGGTTGGGAACCGCTGGTCAATAGCTTCACTCCTTATCAGTTGGCCAATGAAGTTGGTGCATGTGTGACCGCCACATAACATTGTTGTACAATTGGTTTTAAATTAAATTCTATTCATTGTCTATTGTATAAATTCGACTATTCTCTCGTTGCCAACCAATGATTAACTTTTTAAATCGATATTTTTGCATTTAACTTTTCAGCAAATGTTTACTATCAGCTTCATTGATTCTTTACTGAATTCTTTTCAGGTTTCCGTGAATTTAAACATTCAATAAAATTAATACAGTATCAACCATTTCTTGTAAATTGTTTTTTCCTTCTTGACCACAGTTTACATTACAGTGGTGTATAGGCAGTAGAGTAAGTCAGACGTTTTTCCAAGGACCACAGAGAAAATTTGTAGCAAATGCCTTGCAAGCAAAACAGTTTTGTGGACTCTCGAACTGTAGAAACTTTTTCCACGCATTCAGGTTATAAGGCCCACCCAAACTAATTTCTCCCAACTATTTCACTCTTTACAGACAAGCATAGAATAGAAAACTTTGCATGCACAATAATAGCTCTTACGTAAGACTGATGGACGGGAAAATGATGCCATTATTCAAATGGAGCACAAGGTTCAATTTATAATCGACACTGTAGTTATAAACCTACATACATGTGTCAAAACGGTTTAATCTATCTTTTTAGGGAGGGAGGGAGGAAGGACGGACGGGCGGAGGGACGGACGGACGGAGAGAGGAAAGGACGGACGGAGGGAAGGACGGAGGGCGGCAGGGAGTGAGAGAAGGATGGAGGGGGAGAGGGAGGGGAGACGGAGGGAGGATAAAGGGAGACAAGGAATAGAGGGTGAGGGAGAGGGAAAGGGAGAGGAAACTCCGCCCATGAAGACAGTAATCACAATCGTAATTATGAATTTATATAGCGCCGCTTACAGTGCCGGCGCCAGGATTTCAGTTTGGGGGGGGGGCTGAGCCCCGCGGCAAAAAATTTTCATTTTCGCCGCCAAAATTTCTGACGACCTTTTTTTTTTTTTTAGTCATCGACCGAAATCTCATGAAAATTTTCCATTTTCGCCGCCAAAATTTCTGACGACCTTTTTTTTTTTAGTCATCGACCAAAAATCTTGAATATTTCAATTTAAAAAAATTCGGATGGCCCTTTTTTAGGGGGGGCTGAGCCTCTTGTAGGGGGGGCTTAGCCCCCCAGCCCCCCTAGCGCCGCCACTGGCCGCTTAAAGAGAAACTGCCCTACCTTGAATGCATCGATTAGTCCTCTCCCTTTATACTGATATATCGTCCTTTTTGCTCGCACAGAATGAGCTAAGGCGCTATAAAAATAATTGTAATGAATTATTGAATCTCAGTCACTTCTACCATACGTCGATGATGTCTACGGTGTCAAAATGTTGAAGATGCACGCACATGACGTCACAATAGAACTTTAAAAATAGAAATGACGTAATAAAATTAGTGAAAGCAGTTAAGATGAAAAATGACGTAATTGCACGAAGCAGCTCAACTGATTCGCCGTGAGACACCTGTCGGCCAGTGAATTACGTTGAAGCGTACGTACGACTTGCGCATAAAAGCACGGCTCCTGCAATCCCTATCTACGCTTAGCTCAGACACTGTGTGAGCTAGCGGTATTATATACAGCATCTTCTGCAGGCGGCTGCAGAAATAAATTCTCTTCAATTTACTTACATTTAACCGTGGAAGGGAGGCGTAAAGATCAACTTTCGGGTTCTTCAGAGTGCCTTCGTCTAGTTAGGACTCGCTTTAGAGTTACAGTTTGTGTCACTCACGAGTGATGTGAGCCGCACATATCTCGTTGCGACCTCCACAACCTTGTGTCTCTTCCGTGTCATCTTCAAATGTAGTTTGCTATAGATTAATAGCCAACCGGCTAACAGACATCCCCGGCCGTTCAGCAGCAGCTTCAAGAATAATATTAGAGTCAATCTCGAGTGAGAAAATTCTAAAGGCATAGAATTCACTGTTTTAGAATAAGTATAGTTAAGGGTAAGGGTCAATGTTAGAGTAGTAGTGAGAGTAGTACCCATAGGTTAATTTAAGAGTGGAGGCCTTAAAATCCAACCTTATGGTTCCCAAGGGGGCATTAAATTGCGCATCGAGAGACTTTCCCGATTGATGATGACGAAAAAGCTGTTTTGCTGACGAAGAAACGAAAGGGAATCAATTTAACGATCATTTAAACCTCAAATGACAATTGCCCTTCACGCCATCCTTATCTCTCTATTCATCCACTTGAAATCTTTCCAGTTTCTGAAAAAGCCTGTCTATGCAGTGGCGGCGCTAGGGGGCTAAGCCCCCCTAAAAAGGCCATCCGGTAATTTTTACATTGAAATTCCACGATTTTCGGCCGATGACTAAAAAAGGTCGTCAGAAATTTCAGCGGCTTAAAATGGGAAATTTCCATGAGATTTCGGCCGATAACTAAAATTGTTTCCGAAAACCCAAATTTCACAGGTGGCGTACCGGTGGAGGTCGGAGTGTGGTGGGGTGTGTGGTTGTGGCCGGGAGCGGGTAGTATCCTAAATTTCCCGGGCAACGCCGGGTACCTCAGCTAGTATTTAATAAAAGGGGCACTTTACTGCAACTTAAAACTGTACATAAAAAGAAGGGCCGCATCGGTTTTAAAACACCGCCTAAAACCAAGGAACTCTTCGAAAACAAAAACTTTATTTTTTTAGTTTATTTATTAACAGTACTAACTGGACAACGGGTCACCACACCATTTGTCAGAATTTCCGTAACTTGAAAACAAAGTTTCCATTTGCAAGACATCGTGTTGCATGCCGTTTCCTAACTCTACTTTGACAAATCTAGAAACGTCGAGGTAAGCCATTAAGTTTCCATTCCGACGAGATGATCCAGTTGAAAATTTGAAACTGATGGCACGGAGTGAGAGAAACGGACTACAACAATGTTTTGACTCCAGCTTCTTTGCCCAACGTATTCATCTCGTCTAAGTAAACAAACAGAAACGACAAAATTCATTTTCTTTAGATATATCAAGAGGAGTGGTCAGCATCCGGGGAGGGCATCAGACAAGAGGTTGGGGTTCAAATCCCCGCCATGGCAGAAATTTTGTTTGAGGTTTTTGCCCCATCTGCACATCTGTCCAGCTCAGCTATAATGCGTACAGGGTTGTATGGCCACCCATCTGGAATGACCTCCCTTCAAAGCTGTGTTTACTGCATCTGACCAATCAAACTTTGTTTCACAAATCTCTCGAGTCTTTTTCTTGTGCATTGAATCGGAGTGCTCCTGAGTAGGTTTCTTTAAGGGTGCTATGCAAGTAAATGAATTAATGGATTACGTACACATTCGGTGAGAAGATGAGATGGCGAGGGAGAGGAATGAACAACAACTGAATCATGTGACATGGCAATGAAAAAGAATCCGCTAGCACTTCATATCCACGGCTGACTCAGAGTAATCTTAAAGGACTGTTCTTCCTCAAGGTGATTTATTCAAGTTATTCTACGCTTAAACAGCCATCTCCTTTTAATGGCCTGGATTCCTGTGTTTCCCTGATCCACCAGATTATAATTTTTATTACGGTACACAGGGGCATAGCCAAGAAAATATTTTGCAGAATTCTACAATTTGGGGGTCTCCCATTTGGGTTTAAAGAAATCATGATTATTATTTATTTTGAGAGGTCTGAAAAGTTCACGATCATATCAAAATATTGTGATCATATCCATGTGTCTTAGAGTATGGACCAATGGGAATTGCATCGCCCATGACGTCACACTTTGTACTTAAAGCAATAGTGACTCACGCATTATGAAAACGAAGTAGCTAATGCTTCGTAACCATGGCACAAGCCGAGGATAGCTTAAAAAATATTCTATTTCGCATTGTCTCTTCACGCTTCTTACAATGCCGGACTCTTACTTCTTTAAACAACCGTGGATGACAAATTGAGCAAAGAATACATGTCATATATACATGGGGGGGCCCGGTAGAGTAGTGGTTAACACGCTGGCCAAGAGTGCAAGAGGTAGTGAGTTCGAGTCCCCGTTGGGCGGATTTGCTTTGTAGGCTGCCATTGGCGCCGTGTAATTACAAAGCTGTCTGTTCAGTTGGTAGTTAAGTTTAATTAAGATTACTGCATAACTTGTAAATGTAAAGCGCAGTGTGTCTTGCAGGCGTTTAATTAAAGAAAAGGAAAAAAAAAAAAAAAGAAAAAAAAACTCAACCTCTGCTAACAATAATATATTTCGTAACTTGTATAGGAATAAGTTGAAGGTGATTAGATTAGCTGCTAAAAAACTACTACAAATATGAATTTAGTCAAAACTCTCATAATCTTAAAAGAACATGGAACCTCGTTCGTTCTATAATAAAGTTATGAAAACAAGACAATAAAGTAATGTTACCAAAATTAACGGTAGCAATAGTTGGAACCCAGTGGATAGAGCAAATGCATTTAACGATTATAAATGAAATTTTGCCGAGAAGCCATTAGGTTCTTATTCAAGCAAAGCCGCCTTTTCGTCGTTCATCTGATCACCTACCCTTCAGCTTCTGTTCTCGTTCGATCGCCAGACGCGCGTCTCTCTTCTCGCGAATCTTATCTTCGAACACCTGGATCTTCTTCTCTTTCCGCTCAAGGTACTCTGACGTTTCAAAATCACACACGTAAACAGTTATGGTTCAACGACAAGCGAGGAACGTTACACAAAAGCCAAATTGTAACGCAGAATTATAATATGTTACGTAGTCCAACATAAATTTTCTATGTTCTTGCATCGTGTCTAAACACGGCAGTACCTTATTTAGACGTAGTTGGGCCGGGAGCGCTTCTGAGTAGCCCTCCTTGAAGAGGTCCTACATAAAACTTCCTAAATAATAATAATTTAACCTTGTTGAATGCAATCATTAAATGATGACGAAATGTTCTAGTCACACATTTGAATGAACATACAACAGTTACTGCAAGAGAAGTTCCATACTCACTGAGATGAAAACAGCCGTAAGTCACCCCGGTCAACAGAAGGCTCCACCGGCAAAACTACAAATCAGAAAAACAGGAAGACTTTTACTTACATGCTTCACCCTTTACTTAGTTTTTTTACAGTATGTGTTCGGATTTTAGTTTTGCAGAAAATAGTCTGGCATGGATAGAGAAGGCATTTGAACATACAGTTATATCGTCATTTGAGCATACAGTTATATCGTCCTCGTTCGTACCATCCATCATTCTGAACACAGCGTCTTAAATTTCCTGTCGTTGCCCATTCTGCACATGTGTCCAAACAATCCCAACTTTCGTTGAATTAACTTTCAGCATTAAGTTCTCTTTAAGGTTCAATTTGTTTTGTGCGCATGAATTAACAGAAAAACTTATGCTCTTCCTCCAGCAAATGCAAGAGTGCAATTCCAATTGATCAAGGTCAGTGCCATAAGTCCAGTAGCCAAACCGTTGTATTCAGTTTGAGAATATTGTTAAAATTCCATTGAAGCGTCGAAAACTGGGCTCGATCCGTTTTATTAACATTTAGAGTTATTCTCTATTTTCTTCCATGTCTAGCGTTGTATTGACAAATAAAAAAAATAGAAAACTAGTAGTACAGTCGGTCTATCTAACTTGTCGCTCCTGCGATCACAACTCGAATTTAACACACAGCGCACACAAAAGCGCTGTCTAATTTTACCGAATATTCTGATAACAGTCTAAAATGCCACTAAATATTTGGTGCGGCTTATTTACCCGAATGAAGGGCGAAACATTCCTAGGAGCCAAGGTCGCCATTTTCGACACGAATGACAACGAGAACGGAGAACCGGAAATGGAGTCCTACCACTTTCGTATGAACTCTTTGTTTCTCTATAGACAAACCATAGAATTGATATTAGAAATTCCACAGAATTGCGATTACAAATATTACACCATTCGTACGAAAACTGCGCATATATTATTAAACGTTAAAATAATATAATCAATCAATCAATCGTAATTCATATAGCGCCCCTTTAAGATACCTACTCAGAGGCGATCGCGGCCGAGATCAAGCGGAAAAAGTCTTATATTTAATAAGACATTCAACCAAAGACAGTCGTAGACTATAATATCTTTGATTGAACTTTATTCAAGAGGAATTATCAACCATAATAGCCTATAGCAGATGAAAATTTTTAATTGAATGCATAGTCCGGGGAAAAGCTAGGAGCAATTAAATTGATAATTAGGCTAAACCAAATAGTTTTTCACGTTGCTACGTACTGCGCCCCTTCAAGTTCCTTGCTCGGAGGCGATCCAGGCCTACTGCGCGAACGCTGCATCGGAGTTTCACCACAGCATAATAAATTAATAGCAAAAGACTTTTACTGTTGTTTCTTCCTGATTGGCTTAGCTACATCGGTAAGAGCGCTCGCCGCGTATGTTAACGCAATTCTGTGAAAGAGCGCGCGGGGCGCGGTTCGCTTCCCGAAAGTGGCTATTTCAGATAATCAAAATCCCGGGCTAGCACGGTCTGTCCACGAGAACCTAAATGGCGTGGCGAGTCTGGCGACACTATAAAATCATCTTTGAAATGGCAGTGTTGTTAAACTTGTAACAACAACAACTGTGGTGTCACACCGAAGCGCACGAGCAATTCCGAGTGAAAGACTTGAGTTCCATAATATTAATCGTAATCTCGAGACATCTACAGCGCCCATAATTATATATGCGGCGCGTGAGGCGGATTCGAACATGGCTCCAATTGAGTAGACCTCGGATTCGACCCCAATAAGTTGGCCCAGTTATCTACACCGGTAAGCGAGAGCGGCATTCGTCTGTTGGTTGCAAACTTGCAACGGACTGCGGTTCAAGCCCTGGCTGGGAGTTAACATTCAGATATTTAGATATCTCGGGCTATAGCACGTGTGGGACGCAGGGGTGCAAGCTGCTGCGGAGCGACCTTGGGCAAGTTGCTTACCTATCATTGTCTGCAGTGTAGGGAAGGCAACGGGAAACCACCTCACTCATCTCATCCCCAGGGGCGTAAAGCCAATGAACCTGCCTACGGGCAGAAAACCATCATCATCATCAAGCATGGTCGTCTCAAGTCGGGTCGCTTTTGCTAATCGCAGCGGACCCCAAGTCGAATTTTGTGTAATTTTCAGATGGACTAAAGTCTAACTAAATGTTAGTATAGGCGTAGGCCTACGCGATAACCTTCAATGTAAGCTGCTAATGACCTAGCTATAGGCTATTTTATATTGCAGTGTCGTATAAATTATATATATATATAGGCTATAGCGCCATGATTGCTATAGCACGAGTTCTGCACTTCTGCATAAATTCACTGCACCAGAGACGTAGCCTACGTTTGAGTTATCACGTTTTATTAACAGCCCAAATAATCGCATGTTTGTGACGGTTTGTCCTGCGCAGGCTTCATTAATGGACTAATTATGACTAATCGTAGGCCTACGTCGTTACCGGTAGGCCTATAATGCTTGACAAAGTGCAGAAAGTATTTCCTTGAGATGGGAAAATTATCTCGCTGAGATAAAAACATATTAATAGAGAAAGGCCTCGATCATAGGCTATACCTAGGCTATAAGAAGTAGGCTTACATATATACGCAGACCCATTGGTCTTTTAAATTAGGTCTATTCTAAGACATAATGACGTGATTGCATAATAATTTTCTGGAAAACGTGATCGTGAACTGTAACGCCCGCCCCTACCGGCCTCCCCGGAGTCGCCACTTCCGGATCCTCGCTCGATATGGCCGCGTGCTGCTGTGGACGAGCTCTAGAGATAGAGGGAGGACAGGATGAGGTGACTTCCGGGTTCGAATCCCAACGATGGAAAGGCGGCCAGTTATTTCGACTGCCGGACTCCCTATATGAAATTGGCGGCCTACTAGCCAATCTATCACTTCTTCGCAATATACCAGGTTGCGTGAAATCTTTGGCCCTAGCACCCAAAGTTTCTTCCAGGCCGATGGTCGAGTGGTATGGCGCGTCCGCAGTGGTAATAGCGGTGAGGTAACCAGGGTTCAAATCCACAGCAGGCTTGGGTACCGGCGATGCCTCTAGCCTTTCCAATCGTGATACAACTTCCGTCAGCGTTTCCCTGACATTATCTCTTACAGCCGAGATCTCTTCTCTGATCTCCTCTCGTACATTTGACTGCACCGCCAAGACATTGAATTCTACCGTGGAAATCGCCTCTTGCGTGTCTCTGGCATTAGTCTCAATTGACGACTGCATAAAAGACATCGCCTCATGAGTAGACTTAGCATTAGTCTGAATTGCTTCGAGCAATATCTCCATAGAAGAAGGGGGCCTAGAAGGCTGAGCAGGAGTGACTGGCCTAGACTCCTCCATAGCGCTATAGAAATGACTTCTATCTTTATAGCTCACAATCAATCAAGTATTCATTCAACGTCAGTTGCATTCAATGCCATCAATGATCAAAGTCAGAAGTTTAATTAATATTTCTTATTATTCACAATCACTTGAATCTTCAATTGACATCAATTATGTTCAAAGCAATCAAACATAAAAGTCAGTAAGTTCAATTATCAGTTCCTATCCTTTGTAAAGACATTCAATGAAAATCAAATGCAACAATTCAATGCAAACACCTATCAACCGGAGTATGCCTAAATTAAATCCCGATTGAATCTCAAGTCCCACAGCCAATTTCAGTTCAGCCCAAAATATCTTAATAACCGATCGTATTAATTCCCCAATAAAGCGTACCTTATGTCCGAAGACAAGGGACAAAGCCGATCGTGTGCGAAGAACAGCGTCGAAGGCGACGAAACACACAGAAAGGCGTCGAGTTTGAAACGCCCGAAAGGATCAGCTAAATCCGTCGCTGGTTTCACGCAATGAACGACAATTTCGGCTATGTATCCAAGCCGTTTGAGAAAGACGCCCTTAGGCAAACATACGAACCACCGCTTCGCAACACAATTTCGAAGAACGAGAGCAGAGCGCTGACGATTCGAAGCCCACGATAAATCACTCCGTGTGACAGGGCGAAGAGAGGCCTTGACCGATTAATCCAGGAGTAGATCCAATGCGAAAGCGAAGGCAAAACTCGCAACAACGCTGATATATTTCTCGCAACAAACTAACTCTTTTATTAAATCGACTCCATGTCGAGAGAGAATGAATCGCCGACAGAATCCGTGTATGCGCAACTAGTGCAAGCAGGCGCTTATCCTGGCCATGCTTCACCAACTTGATCGAGCCTAAAACTACCAACCGCCGCAATACATCCGACCGCCCTGAGATCCTGTGCGCAACTCACTATACATCCGACCGCCCTGAGATCCTATGCGCAACTGAGCCTCTCAGCGTTGCGCTGCTCTTTTATTACTGCCTGACAAGGAGAGCGTCCCTCTACTACGCATGCGCAGCTGAAGAGCCGAGCGCGCCGAACCAGCAGCTGTGCAGCTGTCTCAAGGCGGCAAGAATCAGCTGCCACGTGCGTCCTCTCCTGTGTATCTCCGCGTCTGTCTGTAGCTCACTGTCTTTCTCCTTCTATCTCTCCTTCTGAAAAGCGCCATCTGCCGCTGATCACGTAGGCACCAAATGCACCAGTTTAACCCTGTGAAAACGCTGCTATTTTAACACACACGCCTACAGTGTTTCCTTCTCAATCTGTCTCCCTGTCTGTGCTTGTCTGGCTGGCTGTATTCCTCGCTCACTCTGTTCATCGGACCACCTCGGGCGAACCGTGTGATAATTTGCCTAATCGTTGACAGCAGGCGGCGAGGTCTTTCAAGTCAGCGAGCGACTATTGCCAATATCGTGGGAAAAATACACGAATATGAAACGGCAGCTGCAGGGCCTACATCAGCGGTCACTGTGACCCGTGTCAAGCGCAAATCAATATTAAAATCTAGGTCACACGAAGCACCGAAAGAAAACCCTATATATATATATCAGATCTCTGAAACCGATCAAAAATTAAATAAAATAATAATATAATAATATTATCGACCAGAAACCTGTAGCGTAGTTCTACGAACGCTACAGAACTACCCGTTCCGCGATATAGCCTAAAACATAGGCCTACCGGAAATTCTAAATGCGTTACGATCGTAGCCCAAGAGAACAGTTATAAATAGGCCTACATCTGGTAAAATCTTGCGTAAATTCAATTACCATTTTTGGCAAGAATAGATGTAGGGTCTTTACACAGTATAAGTGGCCTTTAGGCTAATTTAACGATAGGCCTACCTGGCCACAATTAACCTTCTTCAGCGCGCACAAACACCTCTAGGTCAGCGCTGAATGGTGGGATTGTTCTCATAGAAACATGAATATTCATCTCATCAATATTCATGTTTCTATGAGATCATACCTATTTATAGTTACACGTGTGGAATTTCCAAATTTTGGGGGATTTTGAAACAGGAAGAGGGAAACGTGTTGTTTTGTTTTGATACAGGATAAGCTTTATTACGGACTTTTGTGGCGATGTATTATAGACGCAGCTTATCGTCATAAACGGTTGTTCTGTTAATTTTATCCTACGATTCTTTGAAAGGATCTGTTATAATTTCAGCAACAGTGACAGTGGACAACGGTGCTTCTGTTCAGGCAGGAGTAAGCTAATAAAAAGTTTTATACGGTACTCTAACTTAAATCAGGCGATTTTATCATATTAGGCTACTCATGATTCGTAGCCTATTATAAAAGACCTTTGCTATTATATCCTTTGTTGCCCACAGAATGAACGGTATATTCTCCTCTCTCTTTCTCACAAGTTCCCTATTTCTCACAGTTTGCAAATTCATGAACACCTTTTGAATTTAAGTGTAATATATTGTATATGTTCGAAAATTTCTAAGACCCACAAGATCCATGTCAAGGAGACCAGATTATATACCGGCGCTATATCAAATCAAGACTGCAACAGAAAGCTGCAGATAATATGTATTAATTAGCTCCTAAGTAATGTAATAATGTTCCAAGTGCACTATTAACGTTACAGAACATTTATACAGCACATTTGGAAAGACCACATTATGATAAGTAATGTAATAATGTTTCAAGTGCACTGTAACAATGCAGAACATTTATACAGCACATTTGGAAAAGATCACAACATTACAATAAGTAATGTAATAATGTTCCAAGTGCACTGTAACATTACAGAACATTTATACAGCACATTTGGAAATTACCACAACATTACAATTTAAGTAATGTGATAATGTTTCAAGTGCACTGTAACATTACAGAACATTTATACAGCACATTTGGAAATGATCACAACCAGCAACCAGCGGCGCCCGCAGGCGTACGCACTTACGCAAGTGCGTACAGCAGCGGCGCCCGGAGACATACGCACATACGTAAGTGCGTACAGCGCGATGACCCAAAAGGTATGTTTTTGGGAAATTCTAGGTTGATGACTAAAAAAAAAAAAGGTCATCAGTTTTTTCGGCGGATAGAAAAGGTGTGTTTTTGGGAAATTCTAGGTTGATGACTAAAAAAAAAGGTCATCAGTTTTTTCGGCGGATAGAAAAGGTGTGTTTTTGGGAAATTCTAGGTTGATGACTAAAAAAAAGGTCATCAGTTTTTTCAGCGACCTAACGAAAAATTTTCCCTGTTCGCCCTTCCATCAAAAATTTCTGTGCATACAAGAAAAAATCCTGCGAGCGCCGCTGATCACAACATTACAATAAGTAATGTAATAATGTTCCAAATGCACTATAACGTTACAGGACATTTATACAGCACATTTGGAAAAGATCACAACATTACAATACGTAATTATATGTAAACTGAAGTAATTAAATTATGACTTAATGAATGAATTTGTCTCTGTGCACAGCCTTAGATGTTTTGGCGTCCATTCAAATAAGCAGTGGTGCTGGAGTATCCAATCACCCACTTACTATTTGCTTGTCTCTTTTTTCTTTACTCTATGTGATGCACATGTATGCTAAAGTTTAGTTAAGGCCACCATAATATTTATATAAATTCAATCGAAAATTTGATGTCCCTATATAGCCAGTGTAATTTTTTAAATTTCTTTAGGGTCCCTCTGTTGTGACAATGATATTATGTTGATATTGCAATGATGTGTAAACCCTGTTTCATTTTACTACAAAATAAAACTTTTTGATTGATTGATTGATTGATTGAGTGATATTTAGGCCTAATCTGCATTTAATGTAGAACAATAATAATAATAATATCCGTTTATGATTTTCAGGGGTGGTAAGAATTTCAGAGTTCCTCTTCCACGTCTTCAAATGGCAGAGCAGTGGCTCGACGTTGTCCAGCTGATAGCCAGAGCTGCAGCCCCCGAAGGTCATGGCGATAACCTTGAGGATCAGTTTTTCAACGTATGGGAAAATCACTTTCCGAGGTTTAATCTCGACGAGCATTTCCTTCAGAGACTTAACGAACGACACCAGCGACAGAATGATCCCAATTATCAGGGCCAGAATGATCCCTATCAGCAGGGTCAGGATCTGACTCGGGCACTAGACATGAATTGCGTGGATTTCGATCGCACAACTTGCACAGCATCGTAAGAATTTTTTAGATGCGTTGAATTCTGGTGGATCTTTACAACACCTTAGAAATATAGCTAACCTCCACGGTTTAAAAATGGTGGTAGTGCTTGGTGGCAGGTGTGGTGATGGTATGGGTGGTGGTGGTGGTATGGGTGGTGGGGTTGGGTGGTGGTAGAGTTAATGGTGGTGGTGGTAGTGGTGTGGCAGCGACAGTGACGATGACAATAATGATGATAAATAATTTCATAAATAGTCAAGAATAATGATTAATAATAATGATAATAAATGAAAATACTAAATAATAATAATAATAATAATAATAATAATAAATGACAATAGCAATAAGGCGACTTGTGGAGTTTCGGAACCGATGAAGTGGTCTCTGCAAATGAGTTCTAAAGTCAACGACAATCATATTATATGATAAATAAAACTAATAATAATGAAAATCTTTTTTTATTATTCATTCGGACAAACACAGTGTGATTACATGCAACGACCTTAATTAACATCAATCTTAACTACTAACAGAGCAGACAACCTCCAATACAACATCGCTAATACCAAAGCATGTGTCTATCGTACAGGGACTTCTGGAATCAAACTCGGTTCTGCAGATCTCCAAGCCAGTGTGTTATCCAATGCGCCACCGCCACCCTCGCCCCTAAATAACATACAAACATAAGTCTTTATACCTAATTTATGACTTATGAAAGTAGCCGCCTGAGACCAGGTCGACGTTCTAATCCTGCCTTGGAAGGATCTGGTCCTTAAAAAATCACTGATCAGTGATTTGTTTTCGCTTTTAGGTTCACAGGTCAACGATATTCACCGGGATTAATCCGATCCGGTCAACCTCTGATGATGGACAACTACGTCTACTTCCAAATAGGTAGGAGAGACATCTGGCTGGCTGGCTGACTGACTGACTTGCTGACTGACTGCCTGACTGACTGACTGCCTGACTGCCTGACTGACTGACTGACTGACCGACTGACTGACTGACTGACTGACGACTGACTGGCTGACTGATTGACTGACTGACTGGTTTGCTGTGTGTGTGGCTGACTGACTGACTGCCTGACTGACTGACTGGTTTGCTGTAACTGACTTGCTGACTGACTGACTGACTGGCTGGCTGACTGGCTGGTTTACTGACTGAATGATACACGATTGATTCACAGAATGACTGTCTTACAGACCATCACTTTTTCATGAATTTTAAGTTGTTATCACTCGAAAAAATCTCTTCACAACAAAGACTGATCGTTTTTTTTATCTACAGAAATCATTTCGAAGGGTGATGATGGCTGCATCGCAATCGGACTTGTGCCTGACGATTATCCCTATGGCAACCAGCCAGGCTGGAGGCGGGGCTCCATCGGTTACCATGCCGACGATGGCGGGTAAGACGTTGCCATGGAAACTAACTGTAGATATTAGCAGTTGAGAGATAATTATAAGGCAACAAATGATGAAGTACGGTAAGTTGAGTTGAATTTAAGATAATGTGAATTGAGCTTAGTTAAGGTGCGGTCAGGGTATAATTACCAGATGCTTCTAAATTTAAATTTATTTATAATTTAAAAAAATTCTGATTCTTAATTTTACTTCGTGTTTTCGTTCTAGCTTTAATCATAATTCTAGTTGTCACTCTGATTCAAAAAATTTCTTATAATTATTTCAATTGTAATATCAGTTTTAATTTTACTGTTCAAGTTCAACATATAGCAAAGTAAGTTTCAATTTTGGAATTTCTGCAATAGAGGTGCTATATAAATTCCAGTGGCGTAGTAATCTAAGGTTCCTTTATGTGTCGTGAATGTGTTTCAGTGTCTTCATAGAGGATGGACACGCATGCAAACTGAAGGAGAAATGCGAGGTCGGCGACCGAATGGGATGCGGTATTGAACTGATCGACGGAAGACAGTTCGTCTACTTCACACGAAACGGTCAAATGGTTCGTTTTGACCTTTAACCTGTTTATTAATGGGTGATTACTTAGAGTTTGCGATTACGTGACCTTTAATTATCTGCTTTTGCGTCTATTTTACAGGAATTTGCCTTATGTTACCGAATCTTATTTGGTCCTGTCTTGCTTTCGCTTGCGGCTTGCCTTTACTAACCATGCTTTACTTAAGCTTTCCTTAACTAGCATTATGCTATGGTTGTTACCATACCTTTACCTCATCTAAGCATATTTCTTTTGACTACATCACCGTACCTTCCCAAATTTGACCTTACCTTAAAATACTCTACCTTATCTTCCCATGATTTACATTACCCAACTTTACCCCAATCTACCTTCCCATACTGTTGCATTCTGTACCTTCCTCTACTTTACCTTACCTTGCCTTCCCATATTCTGCCTTACCTTACCTTACCTTACCTTACCTTACATTACCTTACCTTTCCTTGCCTTACCTTACCTTACCTTACATTGCCTTTCCTTGCCTTACCTTACCCTATCTTATCTTACCTTACCTTACCTTACCTTACCTTGCCTTCCCCTATTCTGCCTTACCGTACCTTACCTTACCATTCTCCGCTTTACCTTCACCAACTTTACCATACCATGTCTCACTTTCTTTTTTACCTCTACCTTTTGCTCTGCCTTATCTTACCGTCTCCCACTTTACCCCACTCCGCTTCACCGATGATAACTCAACGACACCTACTCAACTGACCTACCCTTTCACTTTCTTACCATACCCTCTCCTGCATATACCCTGCCAAATATATTCATTTTCATCTTGATAAAACAGGCTCTATATAAATGCTATCTTACATTACACGTTTGTCCACGTAGGTTGCCGAGCAGCCGTTTGAGACGAGGAGAGCGCTGTACCCGGCGATTGGGATGAATTCACCGGGGGAGAGGGTGAAACTGTGTGACAGTCAACTTTGGGATCTGCAGGACGATGGTGGCCAGGTAGGCATCCGTCATTACCTTCGTCAATAACCTTCATCGCTTTTTTATGGTTTACCTTCATAGTTTATCCTTGTGATATGTCCTCATTGCTTTCCTCATAATTATTCTTCTTCATGATTCACCTTCATCTGTTACCTTCATTGTTTTTCTCAATTTTTCTTCATGATTCACCTTCATAAGTTACCTTTATTATTTTATCATAATTTTTCTTTATGATTCACCTTCATAAGTTACCTTTATTGTTTTTCTCATAATTTTTCTTTATGATTCACCTTCATAAGTTACCTTTATTGTTTTTCTCATAATTTTTCTTTATGATTCACCTTCATAAGTTACCTTTATTGTTTTTCTCATAATTTTTCTTTATGATTCACCTTCATAAGTTACCTTTATTGTTTTTCTCATAATTTTTATTTATGATTCACCTTCATAAGTTGCCTTTATTGTTTTTCTCAGTGTTTTCCTTCGTGATTCACCTCATAAGTTACCTTCATCGTGCTTCTCAAGAGTTTTTTTTATTTCGTTGTGATTCACCTGAATCTGTTACCTTCATTGTTTTTCTTAAGAATTAAAGTTATTTGTTGTAGATCATTATTTTCATGTATTTAGCAGTGATTAGTTCAATTACTTACCTTCATTGTTTACCTTCATAGGTTGCCTTAATCACTTCTTTTAATCACTTTCCTTCATCGTCTACCTTTATAATAGTTTACGTAAAGGACCTAATCAATGAAACCAATCACCTGCCATAACCACCATGATTAATCATGCCCCTAATCATCACACAAATCGTTTAACTTAATGGCACGCCTGAATGATTAAGCTTAATCATTAAACTTGAGTCACTTAGCTTAATCATATTAATCAACTTAATCATTCAGTAACTGTAAATTCGATGTTGACCTTGAAGGTTGGCATGTTGGATCCGGAGGACCCCAACGAAGAACTGGACTTGAGCGTCATTCCACAAACTGGACACATCTCGTGAGTGCTGATAATATTACAGAAGATTGATAAATTAGATTTGATTAGATTAGATCAGAAACTGTGATGTGTGTGTGTGTGTTGCGTGTTGTGTGAGCGCTGTCTGTCTGTTTGTCTGTTTGCATGTCTGTGTGTCTGTCTGCATGTATGATTAAGATTAATCATTAAAGTTGGGTCACTTAGCTTAATCATGTTAATCAACTTAATAGCTCAGTAACTGTGTCTGTGTGTGTCTGTGTGTCTGTCTGTCTGTGTGTCTGTCTGTCTGTCTGTCTGTTTGTCTGTCTGCATGTATGTCTATCTGTGTGTCTGTGTGTCTGTCTGTTTGTCTGTCTGTCTGTTTGTCTGTCTGTCTGTTTGTCTGTCTGTCTGTCTGTTTGTCTGTCTGATTTCTCATTTTGTTTTTCCCATTTCAGTTTCTACTGGAAGAAGGCAGGCTATCGAGATGTATCGTTGCCAGCCATCGTTCCATTCTCAAGAGAGAAGGCTTTCTTTGAAATCGGTAAATTAATATTAAACGTCTTCTATCTGCCAGTTTAAATATCTGTCTTGCTATCTATTTATCTGTCTGTATGTTTTCCATCAGTCTATCTATCTTTCTGTCTGTTTGTTTATCTGTCTGTCTGTATTCCCTCCGTCCATCCATCCTTTCATCCATCCATCCATCCACCCATCTATATATCTTGTGTTTCTAGATGTGTCTATCATTTCTCCTTTTTTATTTCCATCTGTCTGCCTGTATGTCTTTCTGTCTGCCTGTATGTCTTTCTGTCTGCCTGTATGTCTTTCTGTCTGCCTGTATGTCTTCCTCTCAGCCTGTATGTCTTTCTCTCTGCCTGTGTGTCCTTCTGTCTTCTTGTATATCTTCCTCTCAACCTTCTTGTCTGTCTGGCCATTTGAATACATGCATACATGCAAATGTTTGTGGACTTCTTCCAGAGATCTTTGCATTCGGCGAGAACGAAAACATTTCCATCGGACTTGTCCCAAAGGATTATCCTAAGTCGCGACATCCCGGATGGCTTCCAAACTCCGTCGGATTCCATGTGGCTCAGGGACAGTATGTATTTTCCAGTCCACTTTCTCCAGAAAATTCTATGAAAGATTACCAAATTGTTAAAACTAAAAAACTTTTGAAATCCTGATTTTATTTATAAATTTAAGCAAATAGATAAATTATCTGAGAGGCAACGGTGTTACATTACATTTACTGTAATTGCAGGTTTACATTATTTTGGGTGGATTTACCCTTTGACACCCATGAACTGTTACATGAACATGTACTCATACTTTTGGTGATTAATAAAGCTTATAAATTGGAAAAATTGAAAAAAATAGTCCATAGCATTGCACTTTATAAGAAATTATAGTGCTACGTTATGTAAGAAACTACAACATTGCACTGTGTGAAGAAGCATTGTTGCAGTTCTGCACTATAAAGGAGAAATTACAGTCTTGCATTGTTTTAGAAAGGCCCTTCTTCTCAAAATCGTGGTCCACCAACCCCAACTCCTTCCAACTTTCCCTCATTGGTGATGCAGATCTACCCCATTCCTACCCAAATCTTGATATCTGAAAACCTATGGCAACTTTACGAACCATGCGAACATCGCCGAACATGCTAATTGGCTGTAATAAAATTTACGGTGTAACAATCATATAGTAACGTTTGTTGAAATTATTCCAGGTTCTTCACAGGTCAACCTCACCCACGCCGGGGTCAACTGGAGAAGCTTTCCGTTGGGGATAAGCTTGGTTGCGGCGTGGAGCACAGACCAGGCGGAGTACGAGTCATCTACTTCACAAAAAATGGAACAACGGTCAGTTGTGTATTGTATTGCATTGTATACGGTATGATTATAATACATATGTATTGCATGTTGTATTGCATTATATATGGTATGATTATAATACATATGTATTGCATGTTGTATTGCATTGTATACGGTATGATTATAATACATATGTATTGCATGTTGTATTGCATTGTATACAGTATGATTATAATACATATGTATTGCATGTTGTATTGCATTGTATACGGTATGATTATAATACATATTGTTACGAGCCGCGCCCCCTATGTTAAGGTCCCTACTAAGTTCAGCTCGATTAAATAACTCGTGTCTAGTTTAAAGGTATAATTCAACATAAAAGGCGAAATGATACAGTTACCACACTGTAGCCCAGTGGAAAGTCGACGACGGCATTGTTCTTTCAGCGACGACCGTTCAAACAAACATCTTCAAGCAGCAACAGGCTGACGACGAACTGACTTAACTACAGACACCATTGTCGAGGTGTAACGAAAGAAAGCTTAACTAAACTTAATCTAACGAGACCTCTGACAAGAAGACTGCCATGCAGTCACCTTGCAGCCGAAAACATCAGAGACTCATCTTCCACCTTAACTATCATCTGCTCAAGCTCAAGAGAGAGAGACGCCCCCTGAAGTCAGACCTTATATAGAACAAGTCTGTCACCAGGTGTCACCCTTAAGGCTACCAAAGTCAACTGTCCGTGACAAAAGCCCATCCTAAGACCAGAACCAGTCGTAGCTAGTCGTGGAACCTAACAACATGTATAAAAAAATTCATTTCTGTTTACTGTAATAATCAATTAATGCATTTATTTTATATTTTTCTTCAACATTGTTTTAGTTTCTGGAGGAAGAGGTCATCCTTCCAGCCATCATTTTTCCAGCTGTTGGAATCCGATCCGCTGGTAAAACCGTGTCCCTATGCATTCAGGACTGTGATGATTGGGGTTACGCCGTCAGGAACCCTCGACCAGTTGTCGCCAGTGGCTCTGGTCCGGCCCTGGGTGATGTAAGTCTGTAAGATGATGCCAAAGAATATCTGGAAAAGAGTTACTGTTGTCATTGTATTATAGTTGATTCTTGTCATGTGATCAAATATTCTCATGAAATTCTCATGTGATTGCATATTCTCATAAAATTCTCATGTGATCAAATATTCTCATAAAATTCTCATGTGATCAAATATTCTCATAAAATTCTCATGTGATCAAATATTCTCATGAAATTCTCATGTGATTGCATATTCTCATGAAATTCTCATGTGATCAAATATTCTCATAAAATTCTCATGTGATCAAATATTCTCATAAAATTCTCATGTGATTGCATATTCTCATGAAGAGAATTAGAGAATTTAAGAAAAAATGACAATTACCTTAAAATTCAGTTATGGTCATATGATGTGTGCAATACGATGCATTGTTATACAGAAGAATGTCATCTAATAATTTCTTTTGTTTCTAACCTTTCGTCTTTTTCTGTAGGTTTGTGCCAGGCAAAGCGCCATCGAAGTCAACGTAGATGCCTGTGTGGCAGAGTACGTACTTCAGAGCTCTATTCTTTTGATTGGCGGTTGGAGGGGTTGGGTGGCTGGAGGAAGGAAGGGAGGGTATGGAGGGAAGGAGTAATGGGTGGGAATGGATGGATGGATGGATGGACGGAATGATGGATTGATAGATTGATGGGTGTGTGGAGAGTTTGGGTCGATAGAAGGAGGGTGTGGAAGGAAGGAGGAATGTGTGGGTTGGAGGATTGATAGATCAATAGATTGGTTGATTGATTGATTTACTGATTGATTAATCGATTGACTGATTGATGGATAAATGCATGCATAGACAGATTGCTAGATGGATGGATTGACAGATGGGTGATAGATAGGTGAATGGATAGATTGATAGAAATGATATGTCTATAGATGGATAGGTGGATATATATTGATAGGTATCGGTAGATGCAAGTGTGTCCGAGTTTGCTAACAACTTGTCACTGGATGCTATATGGAGTCCCTCTTTAGATTCCAATCCTCAACTGTTAGGTAACACACTCAGTGGGCTGATTGAATAGACTTTTCCTTTTAACAGTATTTTACCATTGATTACGTAATATAGTAATTATACGTGATAATAGTAAACAGTTAAGCTTACTATGTATCTCCTATTTATAGGCTAAATGGGATCAAAGGTCGCACTATTACAGCCACATTGATGGCTGTTAAACCATTCTCCAACGATCTTTCCTACTTCGAAATTGGTAAGTTCATCTTTTGGGGTTTCTAAACTTGAAGGTCTACCTACCATATTTAACAATACCTTACCAGGCTTACCTAATAATACCTTAAGTAATAAACACCTTACCTAATAATACCTTACCTAAAAATACTTTACCTAATAATACCTTACCTTTTAAACACCTAAAAATACCTTACCTAATAATACCTTACCTTTTAAACACCTAAAAATACCTTACTTAATAATACCTTACATCACTTTAAAACACCTAACCTTACTTAGCCTAGATTTTTCTACCATAGTTTGTCTTACCTTAGCCCGATATTACAGTGATTTGATTCATAAAACCTTACTTTAACCTATATTTTCTTACCTTTACCTTGATACCTTATGTGAATATTAATGATATTTGAATATTCATGATATGTGAATATTCATGATATGTGAATATTCATGATATTTGAATGTGAATATTCATGATATGTGAATATTGATGATATGTGAATATTGATGATATGTGAATATTCATGATATGTGAATATTCATGATATGTGAATATTCATGTTTGTGCATTTTACAGAAATTCTCGAAGGTGAGAGTGTCATTGTTGGAGCCGTTCCTCGTGACTACGACCTGAGCGAGTTGCCAGGGTGTCATGCCAAGTCCGTTGCCTACCACTCGGATGACGGAGGGTAAAATAGACAATACTATTGTTATCATCCATTGTTAGACCATGTAGCCTATGATTGTTATTATTTTTCTTATTGCTTTTGTCTTTAATGCTATTATTATTACTATTCATTCATAGAAATTTGATTGTTATTATTATTATTATTATTTTCATTATTTTATCCCAGGTACATGTAATCCTCATGATTTAAAGATTGAGGATTTCATTATTACTAGTATTTGAATTATCACTAGTACTACCGCTGCTGCTGTTACTACTACTGCTACTATTCATTATTTTTTTTATTGTATTGTATCACTTAGTCTTGTATTCAATATTGCATTGTGCTATTGTACTTCCACGATTGTATTGTATTCTAATAATCCTATTGTTGTATTGTTCTAGCATCTACTCTCAGTCTGGTCGAACAAGTGTCTTCATTCAGACGTGTAGTCATGGTGACGCGATTGGCTGTGGCGTCTCAGACCATAGCAACGCATACCAACGCGTCTTTTACTTTACTGTCAACGGTAAAACGGTAAGAGACCGGATGATAACACTTTGTCATTTACCATACCTTACAATTGACCTTACATTCATCGGGTTACCTGGTGTCTGTTTTACATTGTCTTGCCTTGTTTTACTTTCATTTGTTTACCTTACCTTGTTTTACCTTCATTTGTTTACCTTACCTTGATTTACCTTCATTTGTTTACCTTACCTTGATTTACCTTCATTTGTTTACCTTACCTTGTTTTATCTTCATTTGTTTATCTTACCTTGTTTTACCTTCATTTGTTTATCTTACCTTGATTTACCTTCATTTATTTACCTTACCTTGTTTTACCTTCATTTGTTTACTTAACTTGATTTATCTTTCCTGACCTTGTCATACCCTATTTTACATTAGGTTTACCCTTCTTAAGATCCTAATAAATCAAATTATTCATTGAATAAATTGTATAAATAAATAATCAGAAACACCTTCTATCTATCTATCTATCTATGCAATTTATATAGCGCCCCTTCAAGGACTCTACTCAGAGGCGCTTCATGATTGGAACGGTGGTGCAATATAAATTTCTGGTCGTATTACATTACATTCTCTGCTCTTCATTGTAGCTGTGGGAGGTTCCTTTCGGTGACCCCAATCAAACGCTCTATCCAGCGATCGGAATGAAAGCGGAGGGACGTTCAGCACAGGTCCTACTGCTCCAAGGCACGAGCATCTGGAAAGCACCAGCACCAGTAGCACCATCACCATCAGCATCTGTATCCGGTTCCAGCTGTTCACCATTGCCTGGAGCAGCATTTGATGGTGTAGCTCGTGGTCCAGCAGATCATCCGCCCAAGGTGACCTTCACTTCTATGGTTGTCTTGCATAGTATGGGAATTGTGGGGGGACAAACTGCGTGTACTGGATTTGTGTCCTTGTCAGTTACTAGCGCGGTGTAATTTATTTCCGGGTACTTGCATGGCGAACTTATCAGATAATTCTGTAGTGTATTTTTATTGGTTGGTTGCATAATGTACTTAATAGGTACTTGCATAATGGATAGTGTACTTATCGGATACTTGAAAGTGTACTCGTTGGGGACCAGATCTGTGCACTTTTCTATTATTATTAATTGCACAGTGTGCTTATCACGTATTTGCATAGTGTACTTATCGGGTACTTGCACAGTGTACTTATCGGGTACTTGCAGCTTGTGCTTATCGGATACTTGCAACTTGTACTTATCGAGTACTTGCAAACTGTACTTATCGGATACTTCCACAGTGTTCCTTATAGGGAACTTGCAACTTGTACTTATTGGGTACTTGCAACTTGTACTTATCGAGTACTTGCATTGTCTTGCAACTTGTACTTATCGAGTACTTGCAACTTGTACTTATCGGATACCTGTGCAGTGTACTTATCAGGTACTTGTCCTTTCCTTCCAGCAACGAGAGGCTCCAGATCAGTTCGCCGAGATCCGGAAGGAGTTGGAGTGCGCCATCTGCTGGAATGTCCTCGTCCAACCGAAACTCTTTCCCTGTCAGAAGCACTCGTTCTGCCTCGCCTGCCTGCGCGGCCACGCTGCGGGGGTCGAACCCCAAGGCAAGATCTTTTGCCCGGTCTGTCGCAAGGAGGCGCGACTTCCGTGGAAGGGAGTCGACGACTTCCAGGACAATGTCTTCATCCGCGGACTTCTCGACATCGTCAAAAGAGTCCCGGTCTGATTAGGTCGACTTCTCCAACGGAGAGACAGGGTGTACAGTCATTCTCGTAATTATATATGTACATATTGTACATATTTTATATATATATATATAATTATTCGTGATATTTGAATATTCATGATAATGTGAATAATCATGATAATGTGAATATTCATGATATGTGAATATTCATGATAATGTGAATATTCATGATATGTGAATATCATGATATGTGAATATTCGTGTTTTGTGAATATTCATGATATGTGAATATTCGTGTTTTGTGAATATTCATGATATGTGAATATTCGTGTTTTGTGAATATTCATGATATGTGAATATTCATGTTTTGTGCATTATATATGTATGCAGATAAGCACCCAAAGATATACATGGATGAACACTTGCAATGCATACATACAAACATACACATACAGAGAGAGAGAGAGAGAGAGAGAGAGAGAGAGAGAGAGAGAGAGAGAGAGAGAGAGAGAGAGAGAGAGAGAGAGAGAGAGAGAGAGAGAGAGAGAGAGAGAGAGAGAGAGAGAGAGAGAGAGAGAGAGAGAGAGAGAGAGAGAGAGAGAGAGAGAGAGAGAGAGAGAGGTGGACAAGTATACATAATATACATAATATTATACATGTACCTCTGATTTGTGTGCACTGTGAGCCTCGCTTTATGAATTATTTTTATATACAATACGATTTATAATATAATTATGCAATTGATATATATATATATATATGTATAAAATTCAATACATTGTGGATGCAACCTTCATCCTTTGGCAATTGAAGACCTTATTTCCTCTGGGTTTGTCATGCTGAAAACGCTTCTGAATACCTACATGTAGTACTGTAAGAGGCACTTCCTAGATTCTCATATACAATAATAAAAAAATATATATTGTAGATATATATATATAGATATATATATATATTGTATATATACTATATAATAAAATATATATTGTCGATAAGCACCCAAAGATATACATAGATATTACATATATTTAATTATTTATATACATATATATAGAAATTGGCATATATTTATACATATGTATGTGCCTGAATATTTGAATATATATATATATATATATATATAATGTATGTATATATATATATACACATGCTTACATGTGAAGACAGCCGTTGATCTGATTTTCAATTTGACTCGATTGATTCAATTCTCTCTGCGTCAGTATTCAATGACTTAACGTTCGATTATCATCGTGCTTTTATTGTTTACCAGCCGTTCATCGTAGTTAATTAATAAATAATAATGAAACTGTTGATCAGTTGTCCTTTTTATTCCGAATGATTGTCACGTGGGTTAAATAATTGGTGATTCATGTTATGAGTTTGAATCGCATTTTCTATGACTGTTGGTCTGTGTGTATGTGTGTGTGTGTGTGTGTGTGTGTGTGTGTGTGTGTGTGTGTGTGTGTGTGTGTGTGTGTGTGTGTGTGTGTGTGTGTGTGTGTGTGTGTGTGTGTGCACGTGCATATTTTGTGCATATTTACCATGGATACGATTGTATAGATTTCATAGATATGTATTTGTATTACCGCACATTCGCTTCATATTGGCCTTTTATCGAATAGCGGGCCGAATAGATATTCGGCCGAATGGTAGCGGTAGGACCCAATTACGAATAGTTGTCACGTGACATCTGTTTCTGCATACGCAGCTGCTATATAGCGAGTGGACTGAAGGATGCAAAAAAATTACTGTTTATTTTTGGTTTATATATGTTAAATGAATGGAATTGAAAGTTTTGCTTAATACATATGAAATTCTGAATATGTTGTTGGTAGACCTATTTGTTTACACTACTCATTTAACATATTCAACCGAATAGTTGCTCAGATTATTCCTATTCAGTCGAATAGTGATAATCACGTAGGCTATTCGGTACAGTCCTATTATTTGTCTATTCATTGTGTAGGGCTGTAGGCTAAGACTGTAGGCCCTATAAGTACCGGTTACAGGTATACGATATGAATTATATACATTGCATGTGCACCTATTTATATAAGATATTACCATGGATACAATTATACATATATATATATATATATAATTAGGCCTACAATAAACCCTTGGTCCTTGGACCTATAAATGCTGAAGGTGCAGAATTTCTCTGAGCTAAGACCAGTGCCGGCGCTAGGGTACCTGAGGCCCCCCCCGAAAAAAACTTGGGGCCCCCCATACCTTGAGCTGTCATCTCAGCAAAATTTCTCATAATATAAGTGCTGAAAGACATGGTGTAAGACTTCAATAAATGTATCCCAATTGTTAAATTTTTGGGATTTCCATGCTGTAATGGTAGAATTTCAACCTGTCATCTTTACAAAAATTGCTCATTTTTCAATGCTGTTAGTCGTGGTTTAGGACTTCAGGGTGTGCCCTCTCCACTGTTTAAATTTGTCCGATTTGCCAACTGTAATGGTAGCATTTTAAAGGCTGTCATCTTACCAAAATTGACCGTTATTGATGGGCAGTGGATGATACTTATGAAATATTTCTGAAATATTGGGGATACAAGGATCCGTCCCAACCATAAATTGTGGGGCCGTGCCCCTGTCCACACCCCCAAAGTCTCCTCTTTGGTTGAAGGACAATGCTCTGTTAGTTCACGTAATATTATTTTGTATGATTTGCGTTAAAACATAATTCGGTGCGTGATTTCAGGAATGAACAGTCATGAAAGGTATAATTACCAGCTACATTTGGGGCCCCTTGCAAACTTGAGATCAGACACATAGGCCTACCTAGGACATCTGGGGCCCTACACAGGCTTTAATGTTTGGGCCTCACGCATTTTTTATTTGGAGGCCTCATCCTATTAGCAATTAGAATCAGTTACAATTTATAAGCGTTGTGTTTGAGAAAGTGGACGAAATTGCCTGAGTAAGTTTAAGTGGCTTTAAACTTACGCCCATAATCGGTACGATATTTGCATTAGGTCTGCTATGGCAGTGCCATGTGGTTAGTTGAGGCATGAACCAGACCGGATCTGTACAGTCACAAATAGGCATAATGACCAGCTAAATTTGGGGGCCCCTTTCACACTCTGAAGGCTTTACATGTATACTTACGCCCAAAACCAGTATGATATTTGCATTAGATCTGCTATGACAGCGCCGTATGGTTAGTTGAGGCATGCACCAGACTGGATCTGTACAGTCACAAATAGGCATAATGACCAGCTAAATTTGGGGGCCCCTTCAAACTCGGGGCCCCCGGCCGGGGGTATGGGGGGTGCTAGCGCCGGCACTGGCTAAGACGTCGCATTTTATCAGCCTCTGGAGATCACCGTGAACCAAATTTCCACTACCAACATCTTTCCATCTGTGTTAACTGCGTCACAATGCCATTACATTCAGAGGAAGATTTCAGGATGCATGGCATTGTGAAACCTGAGACGAGACCTGATTTCTCGGAGATTAATTTTTACTCCTAAACTATTTTTTATAAATCCTGAGGGATCACTGACAATAATAATAAAAATAATGATAATAATAATAATGATAATGATAATAATAATACTACTTTTCTTTAATTCAACGCCTGCGTACGCACTGCGCTTAACATGTACAAGTTATGCAGTAATCCTAATTAAACTTAACTACTAACAGAACAGACAGCTTTGCAATTACACGGCGCTAATAGCAGCCTATTTGTCACAAGGAGCACGGAAGATCGAAGAGGGTGGAAGAAGATTATTCATGATGCGGCCAACCCTCGTCACGAGGACGGCTGAGGAAGCCTACAAAGCATGTCCGCCCAACGGGGGCTCGAACTCCCTACCAGTGCGATACGCCAGCGTGTTATTCATTACTCTACTGGGCCCTCAATCATAGGCGCCGAGTTGACCCGAAGAGTGTGGGTGCCCAAACGAATGTGAGAGAAATCCGCGCGTGAGCGCGGGAAATTTTTTGGAGCTTTTTTATAGGAGAGTGAGTGAAATGACCTCTGTTCATAGGCGGAGAGTCCCACCGGAGACTTGTTCATGGTTTTAGGGCACAAACTCGCGGTCAAAGGACGATCGCCGAGCGGGGAAGGGCCGAAGGGGCTTTGGGAGGGGATGCATGTGCTCCTAACCATTTTCAAATTTTTTTTCTTGCCAAACTGCGATGGCAGCATCTTAGGCTGTCATTTTAACGAAATTTCGTGGTTTGAGACTTGAAAAGTATCCTTTCCGTTGTCTAAAAAATTGCCGCACAACATGAAATAGTGACATTTTGAGCTGTTATCTCATCAAAATTTCCCATTATTTCATTTTTAAAGATATGATTTAATACTTCAATAAATTTCCGCACAACATGAAATAGTGACATTTTGAGCTGTTATCTCATCAAAATGTCCCATTATTTCATTTTTAAAGATATGATTTAATATCTCAATAAATGTTCTTCCCAATTGCTTATTTTTTTATAACTCTTGGCATGTAGGCTACTTTTCTTGGAATCCACACAGAAGAAAAGCACAATCTTCGTTAGCATGGGCTTCTTGGAGCACTCTCCCCTAATTAGGTCAACACTCAACAGACTCAAATTTTGCACAAGAAATCAAAAATTTCTGTCTACATTAGCCACTATTAATTTTAGTGAGCCAATATTAACATTGTGGAAGACAGTTTTTCAAATAGTTTTCGCAGACAATTTAGTCAAGGCTGATTTGTTAATTAACGCAGACAAAACATTATCCAGCTTTTGTGATGCTGTAAGGTGATTTTCGCGCAGTGATGATCATTATATAACCCAGCATGTAGGCCTACAATAAAAAGAAACAGTCATTCAAGTCGTCGCCTTCGTCCGTAATAAAAAAAAAAGACTGAAGCGGATCGAATGAGCGAGATTTTGACATTTTCCTCGTATTCGTATGGAGTTCAGACTTCCGGACGGAGTAAAACTGGAGTAATGATAATTAAGGTAGACTAACTGAGATAAAAGAAAATATGTAAAAGACGCAATGATTTTTATAGATAAGCAACGCCAAAAGAGAAATAATATCATAAAAAGCACATCTTTTTGGCTGATTTCTGGTGGTGCCCAGCATAGGGCGGGCCTCGCATGGCCAATTTCTGGTGGTGCTGAGCACTCACGGGCCTCGCAGAGTCGGCGCCCATGCCCTCAATATATATATATATATATATATATATATATATATATATATATATATATATATATATATATATATATATATATATCTATATTATAATTCCGAAATTCCATATGTTTGTTTGTTTATTTATTTGTACGCTTTTACTCTCCCCTGCAGAATAGGCTCGGAAATGAAACAGCGTCGGTTTAAAACAATTATTGATATCGATTCTTACCCAAATTATAAGGTCATCGCAACTATTTTCAGCTTTTAACTCACTTTAAAGCAAGAAATATTTGCGTTTTAAGACAGATTTCACCAATAAATGATAACGCTGGCAATTTGGTGAAGAGTCTACACCGCATGACGTCATACCCACCCAGTAATAATATCCGTAGCGCCCCGCAGGGACGGGTTACGTTTGGTTTTTTGGAGATGCGAGGTGGGGTGGAGGGTTGGCGAAAACCCGAAATTTAGCAGTCAACGATGGGTACCAGAGTGGGGAAGTGTTTAGAACCCGAAATTTCACTTTAGAACTCGAGTTATTAGCGTTTTAAGACAGAAGCGTTTTAAAACAGATTTCATCGCTCACGCGTTGGTAAACAGTATCGAGCTTCAGTAAAAGAGTCTACAGCCCGAATGACGTCATACAAGCCCAGTAATAATTTCCCTAGCGGGGCGTGTTACGTTTGGCTTTTTGGGGAAGCGGGGTGGGGTAGAGGGTTGGCGAAAACTCGAAATTTAGCGGTCAACGTTGGGTACCACAGGGGAGTGGTGTTTAACACCCTAAATTTCCCGGGCAACGCCGGGTTACACATCTAGTATATATATATATATAAAGAGAAGATTCTGTAACGTGTGTCTGTCTGTCTGTCTGTTTGTCCGGGTTGCATTTCAACAGTTTTTGAGCTTTTCCCCCCAAACCTTCACTACTGTGTAGGTCTCGGCATGAGACACAAAGTCGAGGGGTTGGCGATTCTCTACCACCATTGGGGCCAGAGTGGGGGGGGCGAAACCCCAATATTTTTTCAAAAAACCGCAGCTATTGATCTCAAATTTTTTACCTAGATAGAGGGTCATCAGAACCACCTGGTTCAGTGGTTGGCGAATCTCTACCACCATGGGGGCCAGGGTGGGGGAGCGAAAACACTAAGACGGCAGTTTCTTAAACACCTTCTTAAACGCTTGCATGGTCATTATATAAATGGCGAGAGCAGCTCATGTAAATTTCACGAAAATCCTAATTTCACGGGTGGCGTACTGGCGCAGGTCGGTGTGGTGGGGTGAGGTGGGGTGGGTGAGGGTTGGGTGGGGTGAGTGGGGACTTTCCCCGAAAACCCTAATTTCACCTCGAAAACCCTAATTTCACGGGTGGCATACTGGTGGAGCTCGGAGTGTGGTTGGGAGGGGACGGGGTGGGGGAGGGGTGGGGATGGTGGGTGGGGGAGGTGAGTGTAGGAGGTGGGTCGGTGGGGTGGAGTGTGGGTGGGGAGAGGGTGGGGTGGGGAGGGTTGGGTTGGGGGTGAGAGGGGTGGGGTGAGGGGGAATTTTCTTCGAAAACCTAATTTCACAGGTGGCGTACCCGTGGAGGTCAGAGTGCGGCGGGGTGTTGTGAGGTGGGGGGTTAGGGGGGCGTGGTGTGGTGGGGTTGTGGCCGTGAGCGGGTAGAATCCTCAATTTCCCGGGCAACGCCGGGTACCCCAGCTAGTATATATAAGCATGCATTATATATAAAAAATAGTATATTTAAAAATTACATAAAACACACATATATTTACCCCAGGTAAAAAAATTATAATATATGTGTATATAATATTATATATATATACATACCTGATATATAATAAATACGTTACCATGGGCACAATAATATGCATGCATAATGCGTACCTGATATAGATTGTTGCCTGTTGCCATGGATATGATTATATATATATGTTTTATCTCTTTAATTGGCATCATTTAAGCATCTAGCCACTTGAGTTTTCAAAAATAATTTTTTTTGAAACACTCTACGGTATAGGTATATGTTTTGTCTCTTTGTTTCCTCGGTCACAGGCTCATATTAATCCACGCAGCATCTGGTTTTCGCTGGGACGGTACCTCATTGTGAAATGGCATTCTCCAGCGATTCGCAGCAGGATCCTTACTTGGGAGTTCACCCCTCCATCTCTTTGCTGCCCTCAGACTTTTCTCTCCTCGTATATAATATGCCTCTTGTCACGCTGGTAGCCACGCCTGTTATTAGACTATAGATATATTAGATATATATATATGTATATATATATAGCATTATAACCATGGAAACGATTGTTGATCATACCGTATATAACACGTCACAATGGATAGCCTACGACTGTGTGTGTGTGTGTGTGTGTGTGTGTGTGTGTGTGTGTGTGTGTGTGTGTGTGTGTGTGTGTGTGTGTGTGTGTGTGTGTGTGTGTGTGTGCGTATAGGCCTATATATAATTGTATATATATATATATATTATATATTAGCTTTGTATATTATGAATTGCACCTTTTTTATAATTCGACTAGACCTAGTCATTGTATATCCATTATACAATTATATAATGTATAGGCGCATATAGATATATATAGCTCGTCGCAATCACATTCATGGTAGGCCTAATACGATATATTATTTATGCATATATTTATATAATTATCGGTGCATAATTCATATAATTTATATGCACAATTTTGCATATATATATATATATATATATATATATATATATATAATAGGCCTATGTATATATATATATTCAATAGTATTCATTGGAACTTGAACACATATGTAGCCTATTGTTGTCCTATCCATGGTTTAGGGTTTCATAGAGCATCCCCCGTATTAATCGTATCTCCCCAAATGAAGAGAATTCGAAAAAAGGCACTTTCGCATGTATTTATTTTTGCAAATTAATTTCCATCTGCTCTGTTTTGAACAATGACACTAACAACAGGTGTGCTTAATCGTACTACACAATTTCGCTTGCTTTGGTTTTAGAGCACTTAGAGCATTTGAAACATTTAAGAACTCAAGAATCACTATATGTAGGCCTAGCCTAAATTCGACTTGCCATTCTCTGAACGCAACGTTCAGACACATTAGGACACATTAGTCACTTTAAATTTTGATTACGGTTAAAGATTTCAAATAATTTTTTTATACGCGTTTTTCAATAAAGGGGATAGAATGGTTTATCCCCACTACGGATATTCTAGACCGGCTAAATCCATCGGGGGATAGATTAATTCATCCCCCGGATAGCTTTAAGGGGGATAAAATATCACGGGAAACCGAAATTAAAAGACGTAAATGTTTTTCTACCTGCAATAATTAATTGCCTATATAATAAGTGGTGCACTGAAGCAAAACAAGACCATTATTATTATTCACGAGGTAAATAAATGACCCTTGTTAATTAAATGAACAACATGCGGTGACCGAATTTACACGTTTCAACACACCTGAGGTGCGACCTTGTGGCCACACACAAACACAAGAACACACACAGAGGGAGAGGGAGACACAGATACAGAGAAGGAGAGGGTCACACAGACTTACAGAGTTTCTACACACGTCATCGTTTGGTTTACATGTGTATGTCGGCTACACAAGAAAGTCTTTTCAGCGCGTTACGTTCTAACACGAATTTCTCTTATTTGACGAAATGTTTAGGTAGACATAGACATAGACATATTTTTATTGATCCCATCAATTCAATTGTACATGTATGTTTAACAAAGTATAGACATAATTCGCAATAAGAAAATACTCAAAGTGAATAGGTATTATAAGAGTGAGGGAGCAAATAGGCACACCAAAAGGGACAAGTCCCGCTAAGCAGGGGCCTAATTAACAAAGTGAAGTGAGAAAGTGAAAGCTGAAGGGAGTATTGGATTGCAGAGATATTACTTAACTAGGGAAAGAAAAAAATTATTATAAAAAACAAAACTAATGTAGTTAACACTACATGAAAAACTCAGAGAAAGAACAAAATAAAAGCAAAAGCAATCAAACAATCAAATAAATCAGCATTAGCATGGGTAAACCCTCATGCTATATTAACAGAAAACATTATATAATGTATACACACGTAACAGGTGTTTAAAATGAGTTAAGTTAGTAGACTTACGAATGTGAATCGGAATTTTATTCCATATGACAGGGCCTTGGAATTTAATAGAAAATTTCCGAACATTTGTTTTTGCAAAAATAATACTGAAGTCTCTATTACCTCTAGTGAGTCCAGGATGCAATGCAGGAGAGAAGTAAGATGCAAAGGAAGAAGGGAGGAGGTTATTGATGTATTGATACATAAATTGAGATGTCTGTTCAAATCTAATCTGCTCAAAGGTGAAAGATTTCAAAGTTAAGTTCAGCTTTCGTGTTACTGAATCATGTAACCTTTTATCTCTCTGTCTGTCTCCTTCTCTCTGCGCGAATCTGCCTGTCGCTTTGTCTGTCTGTGTGCGTGTGGGTGTATGTCTGTCTGTCTGTCTGTCTGTCTGTCTGTCTGTGTGTCTGTCTGTTTCTGTATGTGTGTGTATATATGTCTCTTTGTCTGTCTATCTGACTCTGTGTCTCTCGGTGGAATGACAGACAGGCAAACTTCGAACTTCCATCATTCCTTCTTCCCTTCCCTCCATCCATCCATTCATCCATCCATCCAACCATTCACCCGTCCATTCATCCATCCATCCGTCCATCCATTCATCCATCCAATCATCCATACATCCATCTTATCTATTCATCCATCCATCCGTCCATCCATTCATCCATCCATTCATCCATACATCCATCTTATCCATTCATCCATCCATCCGTCCATCCCTCCCTCCATCCATTCATCCATCCATTCACCCATCCATTCACCCATCCATCCATTCACCCATCCATTCATCCATCCATTCATTCATCCATCCGTCCATCCATTCATCCATCCGTCCATCCATTCATCCATCCGTCCATCCATTCATCCATCCGTCCATCCATTCATCCATCCGTCCATTCATCCATCCATCCATTCATCCATCAATCCATCCATTCATCCATTCATTCATCCATCCATCCGTCCATCCATTCATCCATCCGTCCATTCATCCATCCATTCATTCATCCATCCGTCCGTCCATCCATTCATCCATCCGTCCATTCATCCATCCATCCGTCCATCCATTCATCCATACATCCATTCATCCATCCATCCATTCATCCATCCATCCATCCATCCATTCACCCATCCATTCATCCATCCATTCATTCAGCCATCCATCCATCCATTCATTCATCCATCCGTCCATCCATTCATTCATCCATTCATCCATCCATTCATTCACCCATCCATTCATCCATCCATTCATTCATCCATCCGTCCATCCATTCATCCATCCGTCCGTCCATCCATTCATCCATCCGTCCATTCATCCATCCATCCGTCCATCCATTCATCCATACATCCATTCATCCATCCATCCATTCATCCATCAATCCATCCATTCATCCATTCATTCATCCATTCATCCATCCATTCATTCATCCATCCATTCATCCATCCATTCATTCATCCATCCGTCCATCCATTCATCCGTCCGTCCATCCATTCATCCATCCGTCCATTCATCCATCCATCCGTCCATCCATTCATCCATACATCCATTCATCCATTCATCCATCCATCCATTCATCCATCAATCCATCCATTCATCCATTCATTCATCCATCCATCCGTCCATCCATTCATCCATCCGTCCATTCATCCATCCATTCATTCATCCATCCGTCCGTCCGTCCATTCATCCATCCGTCCATTCATCCATCCATCCGTCCATCCATTCATCCATACATCCACTCATCCATCCATTCATCCATCCATCCATTCATCCATCCATTCATTCATCCATTCATCCATCCATTCATTCACCCATCCATTCATCCATCCATTCATTCATCCATCCGTCCATCCATTCATCCATCCGTCCGTCCATCCATTCATCCATCCGTCCATTCATCCATCCATCCGTCCATCCATTCATCCATGCATCCATTCATCCATCCATCCATTCATCCATCAATCCATCCATTCATCCATTCATTCATCCATTCATCCATCCATTCATTCATCCATCCATCCGTCCATCCATTCATCCATCCGTCCATTCATCCATCCATTCATTCATCCATCCGTCCGTCCATCCATTCATCCATCCGTCCATTCATCCATCCATCCGTCCATCCATTCATCCATACATCCATTCATCCATCCATCCATTCATCCATCCATTCATCCATCCATTCATTCATCCATTCATCCATCCATTCATTCATCCATCCATCCGTCCATCCATTCATCCATCCGTCCATCCATTCATGCATCCATCCCATCCATTTATCCATCCATCCGAAGGGGGGGGACCAAAATTTAGGGTCTTGTTGGTGGGGAGGGGAAAAATTTTCGTTGTGTCGCCGAAAAAACTGATGACCTTTTTTATAGTCATCAACCAATTTCCCTGGGAAAGAATACCATTTCATACGCCGAAAAAACTGATGACTTTTTTTTAGTCATCAACCTTTTTTGGTTAAAAGATAATATGCATTTCATCCGCCGCTATATCGACCTGGGGGGCCACGTCCCGTACGATTTTGTAATGGGGGGCCCTGATGTCCTCTTTTTCTCTCTACACTACATTTCTTAAAACGAAATGGGGGGCCACGTCCATGCAATTTTTAAATTGGGGGGCCATGGCCGGATTGGCCCCCCCTGGATCCGCCACTGATCCGTCCGTCCCTCCATCCATTCATCCATTCATTCATCCATCCATCCATTCATCCATACATCCGTCCGTCCATCCATCCATGCATTCAACCATCCATCCATTCATCCATCCGTCCATTCATGCATCCATTCATCCATCCATACATCCATCCGTCCGTCCGTCCGTCTCTCCATCCATTCATCCATCCATCCATTCACCCATCCATTCATCCATCCGTCCATTCATGCATCCATTCACCCATCCAACCATCCATTCATCCATCCGTCCATTCATGCATCCATTCACCCATCCAACCATCCATCCATTCATCCATCTTTCCTTCCTACTTTTGCTTGACCCATGTCTAGTATTAGTTGCTGTCTATCGACACCATCGTAACAAAGATCTGATCAGTGTTGCCCTCCTCCTGTATCTAGCTTTAGGTCTGGCACAACCAGAGGCATCGCTATAGTGAGACAGCCGATTCACGTGTTTCTAATAGCTTGCATCCTTTCTACCAGTTGTTCAAGACCTATCTTTTATCCGGGCTGGGATGGGAGCACCTCTGAGTAGCCTTCTTGAAGGGACGCTAAATAAATTTTCGAAATGAATGAATGAATGGATGATTTAATGAAAGAATAAATGATTTAATGAATTAATGAATGAAATAATGAATGAATGAATGAATGAATGAATGAATGAATTAATTAATTATTTGATGAAAGATTGAATGAGTTTCAATGGTTTCTATCTTCTGTATTATAATGTCGCATATTAATGCCCCGGGAATCTTACTGAACAGTGATCGAGAGAGTACGACGCTTAAAAAGCGTTTGACGACAGCATTTAAAAGGTGTCTTAGGTAGAACAACAGATGTAAGCGTGTGACTGGACCCCGTTCTAAGTTGGTTTCGTTGTAACGCATGAAACTTATTAAAAAGAAATTGGTGACACAATTACTGTTGAAGTACCACTTTCGACTGATCAGGATGCCTCCTCGTTTCAGCGGTGCTTGTAATTGAAACACAGCTGCAAGACAGGTAATTAAGTGGCATCTGCAATTTGTTACTGACGGATATTAATAGTTGCAGACATCTGAGGTGGAGGAGGGGTGGGGAAGGAGTCGTGTCAACAGGTCACCTGAGGTTTTTAACTATTGTGCTAATGAGAATTTCTTTCCTCTTCAGCACAAGTTGTCGTCGTCGTCACCATCGTCGTCGTTATCAGTCATCATCATCGTCATCGTCGTCGTCGTCATCATCTTCACCGTTTTCATCGCCATCAACGTCAACATCATCTTCATCGTCGTCGTTATCATAAATAGGCCTAACGATGATCACCAATTCACCATCATCGTCGTCATCTTCATCATAATTTTCAGGAACATCATCATATCGTCGTCGTCATTATAATCTTCATCAACGATGACGATGATGACGATTGATAACGACGACGATGGTGACGACGACGACGACGAATTTTAAAATCCAAATCTTTCTGTTGCTATTTTGTTATATTAGCCTAGGTTGTATTTAACGATTTCAGTCGTATGTTCTTAACGTTTGCCTATTACGAGTTAATTTATTCAAATATTAGGAACTGCTCGAAGGCAGGGGCTTCTATCCCTATACATGGCGGGCGCAGCTTGCGCCCAGTAAAAAATAGGGGGGGGGGAATCAGAAGACAGCCAAAATTCACGTCGGTTGGGGGGGAAGGTCGGACATGGAGGGCAGCGTCCAATCTAGGCACCACTAAAGGAAGATAGTAAAGGAAGATCCACCCAGAAAATACTTCCCCTCCATATAAATTTTGGACAAAATGGTAGGCACTAGGCCTAATTGTTTTTAGCAAAATGTATACACTTGATACACTTTGAGTTTTTAGTTAGGCTACTATCTGCATTTTTGAATTACATGAACTGCTATAACAGCTATAATATACTATAAAAATTTCCTATTACATGATTATTATTATGTTTTTACTATTTTAATAAATAATACAATCATATTATAATTGAAAAAATAATGTTAATACAAATACTATTTTGCACAACTAAATGGCTTCTCTCCAATGCTATCTTTCAAATTTCAGACAGTCAAATCTGGTCCTTGAACACTTAGTAAAGCAACATCATTATTACGTGGGCTTACAATGTAGGACCTACATTGTATTTTATTGTATTGCATTGCGCTCTTAAAATTTATATAGCGCCTCTCGAGTGCACACTGATCAGAGGCGCAAAACATATGGCTGCCCAATTTTGGCTGCAATTTCTCCACTGAAACAGTAGAGTAATTTTGCTAAGAGGACAGCTTAAGATGCTGAAATTGCAATGCGGAAATCGCAAAAATTTCTCATGGGGAGGGGCACATTCCCTCCCCATATCAGGTCCTTTCTCGGCGCTACACATGCTTCGGCGATCGTCTGCTGGATGCTCGTTTGTCTCTCTCCAAACAAACCTTCATTCCCACACATGCGCTAGATTGTATTGTATTGCATACATAGAGGAAGGCCGGTCCAGAAAATGGGGGGGGAAGAAAATGGATTGCGCCCGGTTGCTTAGGGGGGATAGAAACCCCTGCTCGAAGGTGCTCCCACTCCAGCACGGCCAGCAGCAACTTGTTGTCAAGTGCTTATAGAATGGGTCGGAGTGACCTAGGGAAAATGCGCAGCTCAAAATGGAGGCCTTCCATACCGCCTGGCCAACCACAGTTTGGCCTTGACACCGTGACACGAGTGACCTTAGCGCGGTCTTCGTACTGTGCGTATAACTTACATTGTGTTTGTCTGTCTGTCTGCCATGTCTGCCTATGATAATTATTATGTAGCCTATGGCTATCTGTCTGTATGACAGACAAGCAGGCAGTTACACGCAGTGCGCAGGCCGTGTAAAGGTCACACGTGTCTGTCTATCTTTCTACACAAATAAATTAATAAACAAAACATCACAGGCAGAGTCATCAATCACAACGGGCTATTTGGGTCAGCGACTGAAAAACAACAATTCAGTGGCGCATGCGAAGGTGATGGCCGTTCGCAACCTAAACAATTCCGATCGATAATATTTTAGGAGTCATCGGAGCAATCCGAACTAGGTAGCACAGTGTTCACTGGAGCTTCAATATGGCGCCGCATTCGAATATCGCGTTAATAATAATAATATTATTATTGTCGTCTTCCTTATCCGACCTACTGCCTATAATTTTGACCTCTTCTGAAGTAATCTAGGCTACATAGCAACGTCATATTAAGATTGCAGTTCGGAAAAGTCTCTCTTTTGATGAGAACCACGAATGAGATTATTGCCAAGAAATTCCGCGATTCTGAGAATGTTTGCATGTGTGATCAAACCTTTTCTCATGTTATCAGCAAGATAGCGCTCGCGTTCAACATTAAGGTACGTGCTTTTGTTTTTATTTTATAATGTCAGATGGGTCAAAAGTATACCAAGAAAGACAACCGATTCACCGTGGCGCTATGCTATTTCGTCGGTTCGTCCACCCTACCCCCTCCTCCCCTACCACCCCACGGAGTCTGACCTGGCAAAATTACGACCAACTAGCCTGGCTAGCTTTGATTTCATAAACATGTATTATTTATATACAATCTTATACCGTACACTTTGCCGCTTGAAAACCTTTCACTATTCACGGGTCTTTCATCATTAAGAACGCTTCTGAATAGCTGTGTTGTGAGAATGGCTTTGTAAATGTTCATATTGGATCGGATTTTATCAGATTTTTGTTATACAATGTGATGCATGTGCGCTTGCTATATGCAAATATAGGCCACTTACTTACTTACTTACTTACTTTACTAGATTATATTAGATTAGATCATGATTTTGTCTCATTGATCATATCGTGTAGGTTAGCGTTGAAAACGATTGGCGATTTGCATTAATACGTCGCATTCATAAACTACTATCAACAAACTTTGTCCGGGCGACGCTCCGAGTGCACTCCGATCTTGTTATGGAAAGCGACCACTTTTAAAATGATCGCTGATTTATGCGGAGGACTGAACGGAACTGTACGGAGTGTTGGTCTAATATATCATCCGCCGCCGCCGCCGCCGCCGATGTATACGTTTCTCTATGGAGGTCGTTGATGAATGTCAGTCATGGTCTGATATATAAATATTATAGCAGGCCTTGGTCCAGATTTACTGACCCACGGCCTAATTCGTGTTTTCGCCATCGAAGCGCAAGTCACAGCTTGAATCCTTTATAACGTAAAACGATGCGATGTTGGTTTAACCATGTTTATTCAAGTCTTTTAGATTTCAACATTTAGTAGCCACCTTGCAGTAATTTAATCGTTCATCGCCGCATGTAGGTCCTATCTCTCTCTTTCGGTCTTCAGGCTTCTGTTCCTAAGCGCTGTGACGATGGGAGGCCCTTCCCTATTTGTCCATGCTCTGGCCTGGCATTGCCAAAGTAGGCCTACTGGTAGCGAACAAGAGTTTAAAATTTCTGCAATCCGTCTTGCGATAGGCCTACTGTCAATAGTTTAACGCCATCTTATAGCATCACGTGTTGTTTTCTCAATATTTTAATCTACTCAGAGCCCATGATTCAATAACACCATGAATGATGACGTGTTTAATAGAGCGCTTGAATTTACGATTTAAAGGTGTTTAGAGAAAGCGAAATAAAATAATGTGGTTAATTTCGCGTGTTTACTGTGTTACCTTTCAACTAACAGCGTCCTTAGCGTTCACATTTACCTTACCTTAGGCGTGTAGAACATTAACCCCCACTGGATAAACTTTCCCAGACAAAACCCCAGCAGCTGCCAGCGGCGCTAGGGGGATAAGGGGGGCTAAGCCCCCCCAGAAAAGGCCATCCATTTTTACAATTCGATTGTAAAATCATACCCCATGATTTAAGAACACCATGAATGATGGTGTTCGGGCCCGGGGAAGGCCGAGGAGAAGATGGATGGATGACGTGGAGGAATGGACGGGGATGGTGATGGCGGACTGTGTGAGGACTGCGAGGAACAGAGAGCAATGGAGGAAGATGGCGTCGTCGACTCTGATCCCCGATCCTCAGCAATGAGGATGGTCACGACGACGACGACGATGAATGATGACAGTGACGTGCTTAACAGAGCGCTTGAACTTGCGATTTAAAGGTGTTTAGAGGAGGCGAAATAAATGCCATTAATTTCGCGTGTTTGCTGCGTCGCATTTCAACTAACAGCGTCCTTAGAGTTCACATTTAGGCCTACCTTGCCTTAGGAGTGTAGAACATTACCCCACGGACAAAACCCCGGACAGCACCATCCCCGATTTAGCCTAGGACAAAACTCACTCCCAGAGAAACCCTTCCGTAGCCAATTTCTGTAGTTAATTGATAAAATGCGTTTCAGCAATCCAGCTTGAAACTTCTATTTAAATAGCAGCAATTACTTCTATCAATGCAACTTCTATTTCAATAAAAATTGATGAAAATATTATTGCTCAAATTGGAGCTGGATTGAAGAAAATAATCTTTCATAAAATGGAGCTTGGTTGGTGAAAATCTTCTTGTCTAAATTGGAGCTGGATATATGAAATTGCTCTGGCTTAAATGGAAGCTGGATTGATAAAAACACTTGTTACGATTTGAATAGAAGCTGGAAGGAAGAAACGAATTTTCGCATCACAAACGGGACAAAGCACAGCAGAGGGGGGGTTTAATGTCCAGGAGTTGTCCTAGGCTAAAGTTGGGGGAGGGTGGTGGTTTTCTGGGGGTTTTATCCGGGGGATTTTGTCAGTTTTATTTTTGCCCAGAGTGGCTAATATCCTACACCAGTTCCTTGTGCAGGTCTTGTCTTTGGCCGGTGTTCTTTCACATTAAATTTTGCTGGTTTCTTCATCTGGGACTCTCTGCCTTCCCATGTTCATAACTCTCTTAGCGAGACTGTCATCGTTCTGAACTGGAAAACTCGTCTTTTCCAGTCTATGTATTGTCCCTAATGGTCTGCCGAAATCCAATGTTCACTTCCGAGCTTTGTGGGGCGTGGTGGTGTAGTGGTGGCGTTGGCGCCTTGCAGGGCTGTTTTTAAGGAATTTTTATAGCTGCACAACCCCCTTTTTTGCCTTCCCATCCTCCATGGTAAATTACTCCCACTCGCAGGACAATGGCCTTTTTCACTAGTTTTTACTACTGCACATAATTGCCTCTACAACTGCACAGATCCATTTAGAACTGCACATTTTGTGTACAATTGCACGCTAAAAAGCCCTGGCGCCTTGGATCCGGAATGTTACAGTTCGAATCCACCTCAAACTGCCGTATATATATAGTGACCTTGGGCAAGTCCTTCACTCGCAGTTGCTCGGACGCTTCCGCGTGAGACTCCAATGCAGCGTCCTGTAGTCGGGAGCGCCTCTGAGTATGAAGTTTGAAGAGGCGCTATAGAAATGGAGAAATAAATAAATAAAATATAGCAGTGATTTGTATTGTTGTAAAAAAACTTCAGTAGTGTGTTTTTCAATGTGACCCCTCTCTCCGGCCTCTGCGAAAAATAAATTAGGCTGAGTCCAGAGCTGTACTCACAACGTTTGAGGTGAGTACACGCTGTCGCCGAAAAAAATCGACTTCTTCAGGTAAAAAATTTCTGACGATCTTTTTTGACTTTTTTAAGTGATTGAACTTTTTTGCCATGAGTTTTCGCCCGGAAAACCTTTCGAACAGCGTAAAACGCTCTACTTTCATGATATTTGCTTTCGTAATTCGTGATTTTTGCCTGCGTGTAGGCTACCCATGCACTTGGTGAGTATACGCTGTCATTTTTTCCCGGATGTGAGTTGGCCTATGCGCAACGACCTTATAAATAACGCCTATACGCCGTATACCCACGTGTACAGCCCTGGCTGAGTACGAGTTTTTTTACATCCAACCCATAGGTTCACTTAATTTACGACAGTGTAAAGCAGTGGCGTAGCCAGGAATTTTTCATGGGGGGTTTTATGACCGGATACCCTGTTTTTGCTACTTTTTCTTACTTAAATGGATAAATGGCCTTAAAAACCTTTTCCCCGGAGCCAATGGGGGGCGTTTAACCCCCGAAACCCCCCTTGCCTACGCCACTGGTGCAGAGCCTATACTGAACTCAACTGGGCATTGAATGAGGCCTAAAATTGTCGCTAAAGTGTCAAGAATTTATTTGAATTAAGCTTACTGTCTTTGAAGAGTTCACTTAAGAACTAACTCGACGTAGCGCCTCGGACAAGGCCGTAGCCAGGATTTGATTTCGGGGGGTGTTTCTTCAGTTTTTCGTCCGAAAAAACTGATGACTTATTATTCATCCGGCCGAAATCTTCAGAAAATATCACCAATTCATTCAATTTTTTTACATTTTTTCATTTCGCGAGGTGTTTTCATGGTTTTATTTCATGGTTTTTACATCATGTGCTAGTAAATGCATTCTATTATTTTTTCCATTTTCCATTTCGGGGGGTGTTCAAACACCCAAAACACTCCCCTAGCTACGGCCTTGGCCTCGGACTAACTTCCGGTCTTGCGCTTGGATGTATTATAGTGGCGCTATAGAAGTTAGCAATTTCTTATGTGAGTGGTCAGATGAGACGGTGAGGGAGAGGACTGGCCACTCGCCCTCATATGCCGAGGCTAAGAAGATGAAACCGCTAACACTTGATACCCACGTGGGCTGCTGTCTCAAGGTCAGCTTGAAGGACAAGCGCTCTTCATATTTCAGACACGCACAAAAAGGTCTATGAAGCAATAAATCTGAGTCTTCTCAAATCTAAACGATACATTATACCATGGTTAGCCTTAGCCTACACCATGGTGTATGAAGGGATGGTGTGCGCACTTGGCTGAAATTTATGGCTAAAGTCGCTAGATGACGATAGCATGCAACAATTGACGGACCTCGCCCATGAACCTAATGGAATTTCATGATATTGTATGACATACATACTTATACTCCTTCACTGCACGTCCGTTCCCTAATGTCAGTCTCATGTCTGGGCGAAGGAGGAGGGCGACACAAATTATCTTTGCTATGTTCTGTTTCATTTGCTCTTTGTCTCCTTTTCTCCTGTGTTCCGTGTTCTCTGTTCCATGTGATCCTATGTGTTCCCTGTGTTCCAATGTTCTCTATGTCCTCTGACCCTGATGTTCCTATCGATGTTCCGTGTTCCCTTGTTCTTTGTGATGCGCCTTCTGTTCCCTGTTAATTGATGTTCCGTGTTCCCTGTGTTCCTTGTTCCCTGATGTTCCCTGTGATATACCAGGTTCCTTATGTTCCATGGGCCTTAATTGTTTATATCCCTTATGTTCCACGGACCTTGTTGTTATTTCGCGCCCTTTGTTTTCTAATGTCGCAGGTGTTCAATGTGATGTTCCATGTTCCTTGTGTTCCCTGGTGTTCCCTGTTTCTTATGTCCCACAGCCCTTGCTACATATTCCGCGTTCCATATGTTCCTTAATATTTCTGATGTTTATCCTGATGATTCATGTTCCTTAATTATGTTTCGCGTTCCTTGTTCCTTAATGTTTCTGATGTTCCCTCAGGACGCTCAGGTGTTCCATGTTCCTTATGCTCCACGGTCTTTGTTGCGTGTTCCGCGTTTCGTATTTTTAATGCCTCTGAAGCTCCCGCGATGTTCCTTGTTTCTTATGTTCCCTGATGTTCCTTGTGTTCCTCATTTTTTGTTGAACATTTCGGGTTCCATGTTCCTTAATGTTTCTTGTGTTCCTCTTATGTTCCTTGTTCCCTGCGTTCCACGGACCTTGTTGCGTGTTCCACATTCCGTGTTCTATTTTCCAGTGATGATCCATGTTCCTTACGTTCCCTGATGTTCCATGTTCATTGTGTTCCACATTCCTTGTTCCACATTCTGTCTTCCATGTATCTTAATGGTTCTGAACTTCCCTCTTATGTTACATGTTCCTTATGTTCCACAGACCCTGTTGCGTGTTCCACATTCCGTGTTCTTATATGTTTCTCATTTTCCCGTGATGTTCCAGGTTCCTTATGTTCCATGGACCTTGTTGTATATTGCTTATGTTCCATGGCCCTTGTTGTTTGTTCCGCGTCTTTTGTTTTCTGATGTCTCTGGTGTTCCATGTGATGTTTCATGTTTCTTATGTTCCGTGATATTCCCTGTTCTTTGTGTTCCGCATTCCTTGTTCTTCACTGATTCTGATTTTCCCTGAAGTTCCATGTTCCCTGTGTCACCTGCTGGTCCACGTTCCTTGTGTTCCAATTCCTTGTTGCACTTTCCATATTCCAAGTTCCGTAATGTTTCCGATGTTTCCCCTGATGTTCCATGTTCCTTACGTTCTGCATTCCTTGTGGCATGTTCCGTAATGCATGCATGTTCCGTCTTCCTCGTCCTTTATATTCTCTGAAAAATGTTCTCTGTGATGCTTCATGTTCTTTACGTTCCACGCTCTTTGTTGTATATTCGCTTAGGCCTATGTTCCCTATTGTTCCGTATGACGTTCCATGTTCCCTGCAATGTTACCTGATCCTCATCGCCCCTTATATGTTCCAATTGATACTCCCTGCTATGTTCCTGCCCTCTGCTTGTCCATTTGTTCCATGTTTCGAACGTTTCTTATACTTCTTGCTCTATATTGCATATGCTGCCAACCATCAACTGGGGACAGCAGCGCCACCTGCTGAAATGCCAAAAACAATGTATGGCCAGTATAAGAAGTGCGCACACCATCCCTTCTTACACCATGGCCTACACCTAGATAAAAATCTGGCACTTCGGATACGACCGCCCAGGGCCGGTTCATCCGTGACCTCTCACCCGACACTGACCTACTTACGGCGGCCAATCAGACGTCTTTCTTTGTGTTTATATTTACCGTCCGCGTGCTGCGGCAGTTAGCTGCGCATGGTCCATGCGTGTGTAGGCAGTGGGGGGAAAACGAGTGAGAGGCGAGCACCACCCTAGAATCTGGGTCACCTCCGAAGTGGAGCAACTCTTACCTTCTTTCCCTAATTCCTTCTAAAATCAGCAGGAGCGTGGTCGGGGCGTGGATAGCGGCGCTGTGCTGCTCAGCAGAGGCTGTTGGGGGAGTGGGGCTAATAATAGTTGTGGTCTGACTATTGTATGTGGGTCAAGTTGTCTGCGGGCGATCTCAGCGGCAGTGTAACAGACTATTTGCTATTAATTGCTTGACTGCTTTGCTACTTTCGTTGAGGTCACATTTATGTATGGAGTCTGGCCACCATTCGAGTGAACATGCAGTGAATTCATTATTAAGTTTTCAATGAATGACCCGCTACTTTAATGACCTACGCTCAGTGATTTTTTATTTCAAGCCAATGTCAACGTTGTAGAAATCGTGTATCTTGTAGGCCTATGTTCTGTGTTTTTTACATATGTAATGTAGTTGTACTCTCGCATAATAATACTTTGCATGGTATGACCCATAGGCGGAGACCCTGGGCCGAGAATTGGGGGAACGGAAAGACGCGAGATTTTCCGGAAAATTCGAAACATTTCTGACGACCGGCGAAATCTCGAAAAAAAAGTTATTTTCGCCGCCAAAAAAGTTGACCTTTTTTTTAGTCATCCGCCCAAAATCTCGACGAAATTTTTTCTGTTTTCGCCGCCAAAAAGTTGATGACCTTTTTTCTTGACGCTCAACGATTGGGGGGACAAATGCATGGGCCGTCCCCCCCAACACTTTTATTGGGGGGACCGTCCCCCCTAGGTCTCCGCCCATGGTATGACCGTATGATTGTAGGCCATAGCCTACATGTATTTATTTACATAGCATATTATTATACATAGCATAGGCCATAAGCATAATAATATCTAAGCATAATTAAGGTGGATCAATAATCATATTAAGGGTTGTTGATAATTTGCCGAGTGGTGACCATTCCTCTCCTGGCAGTTTTCGGGGCTCCTGATGAGTCTGTCCCTCTCGCGTAACGCCCAAGATGGCTCCTCGGCCATACCCCCACCCGGACCAAACCCTCGGGCAAACCCCAGAGTAGCCTAACCCCTCCACCCGGATAGAGCATATTGCGTGTACGGTGTAACTTGTAAGTGGTAATTACCACTTACAAGTTCGAACGGCGGTCGTATACCATCGTAAGGCCTACACAAGTCAGATTGATGAAAAGAATTCTCGCTAAAAGGGAGTCGGATTGATATAAAATCATTCTACTTAAATAGCAGCTGGATTAATGAAAACATTCTTGTTTGATGTCCTAGCTTAATTTGTAGCTGAATTTATGACAGATAATTGCTATCTAAATCGAAGTTGGGTTGATAAAAATAATTTTTCTATTTACATAGGCCTAATTATAGAAGCTGGATTGATGAAACGCGCAGAAATGTACTATTTGCACAGGTGAGATGGTTTTATCCGTTTTTTTGTCCTAGATATTTTTCATCCGGGGAGGGTAAGGGTTGCAGGAGGGGGTTGTTCGGGGGTTTGTCCAGTGGGGTTAATGTCCACCCGGCGCAACATTACTTGGCCGTTCACCCCACCCCACCGCTGTGAAGTACGGGTAGGACATTAATTGGGGAAGAATAATTTTAACTTTTTAAGCAATAAGCATAATTATTTCTATGCTTAATTATGCATGGTTTTATGTATGTAGGCTACGTGTCCGAGATTATAATAATAATATGAATTAGATTTTATGTTTAACTTTACGATGCTATGGGTTGATTCGTCAGTGTTTCACAGGCTACGGATGACCCATTTGTATCACCGTGACTCGACTGGGAGTGCCTCTGAGCAGGTTTCTTCACGGGGCGCTATGTAAATTCTTGAAATGAATGAATGAATGAAAGAAACCATCCATGTGCTGAAAAGACGTTCTGTAACAGTTTAAGGAAACATTTTTAAGGGGAATTTTTTAAACGAGCCTCTAATAAAAGGCTCTCAATTGGGTTCAGGCAGCGAAATGGCCTATATAGGCCTACGTAGGTCTACCGTCTGGTGAGTCGTAAAGTTTTTTTGCTACAATGGTTAGTTGTCAATGGTCCATTCAAAATGCTTGGCCCGCTGTTTGCTCTTTACATGTCGGGGCCAAGTCATAAGAGAATTTGTTGACCAAGGGACGCAAGTGTGCGTTTACAGCTTGCTTTGGGAGGGTTGGGGTGGGGGTGGGGGCACGTGGTTACACGTTAAAGCTTTTTGTCTCCAGCATTGTCAGCTCAATGGCCTAAAAACTTAGCCAAAATGGCCACTTGAGTCTTTGTGGAATTAAATGGCTTCATTTCCTACAATAGCTTCTGCACATTACATTACATTCATACACACATGCCCAACATATAGGCTACATAGGCCTACATACATACATTCATACATACATGTGCAATTGTACATACATACATGTACATACATACATACATACATACATACATACATACATACATACATACATACATACATACGTACATACGTGCATACGTGCATACGTGCATACGTACATACGTACATACTTACATACGTACATACGTACATACGTACATACATACATACATACATACATACATACATACATACATACATACATACATACATACATACATACATACATACATACATACATACATACATGTATACATACATTGTGTACATGCACAAAACCATTCACAAATTCATACATTGTTACATGTATACTTACATACAATGCATACATAAACTCATGCATAGGCTTACATGTGTACATAAGCCTAATAAAAATGCACAGAGTATACGCCTAATCACAAAGTTTGCATAGATTTCGATTGACACCGATCTTTCTAGTCAATTGTATAACTTCTTTAAAGCCCAGGCATTCATCTCCCATCTTACCAGTGTTTTTATTGGTCTCGATGGGTTGTGAGCGCCTCTGATCGAGTAATACCTTGAAGAGGCGCTGTGCAAGTTTTACTTAATGATGGCCTGAAACCATTAAATTTTGGCCTTTGGAGTCTGTAATATAATCGTTGTTTCTCTCAGGTAGGCCTACAATTATAGACAAGGAAAAAACACAGCTGTGATTTGCTATTGACTTTCTTAGAAAATTGGCCAAAGGGTAAGCAAGAGTACAGACCAAAGCTATAGCTTCAGTTCAGGTGTACCGACACTAAAAATGGGAAAAACATTAAGAGCCAAAGTTGAATAGAAAAGATAAGTTTTCAGTTTAGAGGAAAAGACAGAATCCCATTAGCAGAATTGGAAAAAATAAATATTAATAAGGTGGGGAGAGTTGTCTTAGAGTTCCAGGTGCATGGTGGGACCAGATCAACTGTGAATGAACTTATGCAAAAGACAATAATATTAGGCTAAGTTATTGCTTTGGTCTAGGCTATAATCCTACCAGGAACAACATATAGGCCTATATAATTTCTGTCTTTCGCCACTGAAATCTTCTTGAATTGGCGTTTTATAACTGCCAGCTTGCGATGTAAAAATTATTAAATTACTACAATTACAGCAATTATTACAATAAATGCAATTTCCAATTTTTTAGTGTAGGTCTAGTCCAGTCGAAACGGACTTTAAATTTAACATAAACTTGCGGCGCGTGTAACTATGGTGACTAGAGAGACTACTTGGTATTTATGGCTCTTATGGCGCCAACCTTTTGCCCCATTGAGCCTCTGTCTGGCTGTCTTCCTCTTCTTCTAGTTACGACCTATTGTTAATATTTTTCTTCCTCCATCAAGCGAAGAATTGTTCACGTGGCTTTTGCGTGAAGCCTTGGGCAAAGAAGACGAGTATTGTACGCCAGCGAAGGAAGCTCTGCGGTGAAGCTGCTAAAACGCACCTATTAAGGTACGTTTAGTTTGTTATTTGCTCACAGAATAGTCGGATTTAATTACGGGTTCTAGGCCTATTTTATTTATAAACATCGTAATGGGGTGAATTTAAAAAAAACATGTGTAGGCTTACTTTAAAAACGTAATGTAGGCCGAATTACCTATCAAAGAGAAATGGTTAAGTAGGCCTAGTTTTTAGTTTTTACGTTGCTCTTGCGGGTGTTAAAGTGCCATAAGTATTATTATAAGACACTCTTGCATGCAACATGATAGCAAAGCCAACATTATACGCCTGGGCCTACATGTATCAACGTTGTGTAGGCCTAAAAGTTTGACATGAGACAAATATCCCATAGGCTAGAAGTCTTCTTACTCCATGCCGTGCGATTGTGTTATTTGCGGCAGGCAGTGGTACCATTCGCAGGCCACTGCGCCGTCGTGTGTTTATTGAATATCGAGTCCGGATCTTTGTGGCCCGTCTTCAAACAACGAGAGAGAATCACTATTAAACGAGACCTCTGTTCAGTTTGATCGCCGCTTAGACGTCTGGTTGGAAAAAGCGAAATTTGTTTCCTTAAATGTTCGACTCGACGGACTCTTGCAACGCGGAAGGGACGTGTTGCACCGGGGGACCGCGTGTACCGTGAATGGCAATAGCCGTGAACTTGATTAAAATATAAATCTTGCAGGCCCAGTAGGACATGAACTTGATGGATAGTCCATTTCGGAAGGATGTTTGAACTTGTAGTAGGATATACTACAAGGTGAATAAACGTTTGGTAGTGTTCAGAAGACAGCTGGCAGTCTATGCGGGACAAGTTTAGGCAATCGAAGTGTGCAGAAGTATTATTTTGTAGAGTGTGCGCAAAAAAGGTATAAACGTCTCTTGGGTTGATGAACAAGTCGCAAAGAATTTTCTAGACACATCTAAAAGGATCCACTAGGTTATTCGATGGCGTTGGATTTCGGAAATTACCTCCTGTCGTCCAGCCCGCCTGGATTCGAGTTCATCCGCCTCAAGACTTTTGAGTTCAACCAGGAGACAGACAGAGATTTTCCATGCTGCCGGAAAACCATAAACGGCTACAACAAGCACTGCAATGGAAATGGCGACGTTGGAGTGAACGGAGTGTTCGATGTCGGCCTCTACTCCTCAGATGCGTACGAATGTCAGAACGATGCGGCCAAGACCCACTGGGAAAGCCGGGGTTTCGAGGACGACCGTCTTGTCACGCCGAATCACAAGTCCACAGATCTCGCTCGGATTTCCGACTGGGTCAGCACGTACCAGTGCGATCCGGACCAGTGCAGCTGTCGGTCGAAGAATTCAACCGAGGAGAAACCGTCGATCAAAAAACACGTCTCGTTCGCCGACGATTGCGGACTTTCGCTTTCTCACGTTCGCGTGATGCAAGAACCGTCTAGTGTGCCACCGCAGCTCAACACCGAGGTCCTCACCCGGTTCAACTGTTCCACGCAAGAGCAGGATTTGCCGTTGGACGTGTCGCCCCGTCTGTTGATCAACTTCGCTCAGCCAGCGGCCGACTACGTCGCGTTCCGTGAGAAGCTGGAGAAACTGTTCGTGTCGCTCGAGAACGCGATCATCCGAGATAGTCTCCTGATCGGAACGATCAAAGTGAAGAACGTCTTATTCCGCAAAACCGTCTTCGTCCGATGCACTTTCGACGGCTGGGAGTCGCATCACGACTTCCCGGCGACTTACTACGACTCGAACAACGTCTGTTTCGACACGTTTTCGTTTCAAATCGAGATTCCGTCGGACACGAAACCGGAGAGGTCAATTCAGTTCGCGGTTTGCTTCGACGCAGGCGGCGAAGAACGCTGGGACAGCAATAACGGGAAGAATTACGAGGTGATCCATAGCGGGTGGAGCGATTCCAGCGATGGAAGCAGGAATGGAATGGTGCAGGGAGTGTTTGCGACGGATCGGCGTGACTCATGGTCGACTTTTTCCGGGTGGTCGGCGGCTCCGAGTAGCCCCTACTGGTGACTGCTAGACGGACGCTTTTGCGGTGCTTCGAACCTGGTTATTGCAACTCTGTTCCCTCTCCATTGTTTCGTTTCCATTGAACTTGAATTCTCGTGACGAAAAGGTTTTAAAAGTGCACTCAAGAGTCCTTGTAGCATTCTTCATTGCATGACGAAATTCATTTCAACGCGGTGTGGATGTATATTGTATTAATCCTAAACTCGTCCTGAAGACAATGAACCAGTTTGAACATGACCCCCTCTCCTAGTGTAAGGTGTTTTTTTTAACGAACTCTAAATATCATGATTGTCGTAACAAGTGTGCCGTAGTCATCATTTGGGTTTCAACGGTGATCATAAATTGTGTGAATGTCTAGGAATTGAAGTTATATAATTTATCGTGAAAAGTTACGTATTGTGATACTTTTAGAACTTAGCTGAGCTGCCTGCAACATACTCGATGGTGTAAAGATTATCAACAAAGGTTATCTGTGGTGTTTATTTACTTAAGGGTTCAAAGATTAAGAAGTTGTTATTCGAAGATGTAGGTATGGCACGCGCCAACTTTGCGGCCGTTCTGATTAAGCATTTCTATTTTGACAATTTCGTGGCAGAATTTTTTGGTTACGACTTATAATGTGATTGGCAGCATAAAAACGTAAGTCGTGGGACCTAGTGAGATATGGAACTGTATCAATATGCTCCATTTCAGTTGGTTTCATGTGTGCACATGTTAAAGATTTTTGGTAGATGAACTTTTTTAGTGTATAGCATTAAAAAATGTCACGTGCTTTTGCACTAGAACATACATTGGGTTAGTGTTAGTCTAAATGATCAATGTTAGTAATTAGAGGTACTGTACTTGAATGCATTGTTGGTAGTGCACTTATTTTGACCCATTCTGTATTTGACGGTACTTTCTTGAGCACTAATCTTTGGTCCATGATGAGACTGCAGTTTTTGCCGTGCTCAATAGTTTCTTCAAATGACTGGGACCAGTTTGGCTTTTGGACTTGATGCTGTAGTTTTTGCCAATTATTGTAGAAACGCCTTAGTGTTTTAATGGAGTTTAGACTATGGCTTCCATTGATTTGTGATTGCAGGCTTGTTTAGACTGTAGCGCTTTCGATTGTGATGCAAGGACTTTCGTTTCAACAGACGTTTGTTTTACTGAAACATTTTTCTAAAATGTCTTCTGCTACAACTTTAAAAATTCTTGGGGTTTTCTGTCAAATTTAATGTGTTTTCACACAGAATAATTTGTATTTAGATGACTCATCTTACGGTTTGCATTTTTTTGTAAAATCATTTATTAAAATGTTTTCTTTAGTGCCAGAAATTGGTTATCTTGGTTATCTGTGCATGAGATGATTTATTGATGTTGTAGACCGGTATTCTATTTTTTGTCTCGGCTTTCTCTGCCTTCCTGGTTATTCCGTTTGTACATTTGTATGTTCACACTTATGTGGCGGGAGTCTATAGCCTTCAAGGGTGTTGAAACATGGCCGCCAGATGGTTTGTGGATCAGATGTGCTTCTGGAACATTTTCCTGTGCAACAATTCCCAATTCATTGCAAGTTTGTGACTTGCAGTACTATTTTAAAACACTTGAAGGAAAAGTGCACGCAGTCTTTTGGTTGAGTGCCGGACAGTCAACCATTGGATGCTGGAGTTGAACTCCAAACCAGTGCACAAATACATTTTGAGATGAATTCTGCTCCACTTGCCCCATGAGTACTTGTTCCACTTGCGCCCCATGAGTACTTGTTCTATTTGCGCCCCATGAGTACTTGTTCCACTTGCGCCCCATGAGTACTTGTTCCACTTGCGCCCCATGAGTACTTGTTCTATTTGCACCCCATGAGTTCTTGTTCCACTTGCACCCCATGGGTAGATGTTCCACTTGCACCCCATGAGTACCCATTCTACTTGCAAGCATCCCATGAGTACCTGTTCCACTTGCAGCCCATGAGTACTTGTTCTACTTGCACCCTGTGAGTACTTGTTCCACTTGCACCCCTGTGAATACTTGTTCCACTTGCATCCCTATGAATGCCTACTCCACTTGCAGCCCTATGAATACCTGTTCCACTTGCACTCCTATGAATACCTGTTCCACTTGCACTCCTATGAATACCTGTTCCACTTTCACTCATATGAGTACCTGTTCCACTTGCATCCTGGTATGCGAGTACCTTAAAGCTGTTGATGGCTGGCTCAGGTGGGTACGAAGAGGACTGGATCTTACCCCCTGCTTGTATGATGATGACTGTTGTGGCTTCTCTCTCGGTGTTCGCATAAAGAAGTACTTCTTAGTTTGTGCTACAGTTCCATAGGAAGCCTACTGTAATTTTTTGAACATTTTTAATAACATAGTTATAAAAATGCAGAGCCAATGTCTCCATTGAAACTCCCAAAGGTATAGAATATTTTTTAGCACTTGATATACGTACATCATATTTTTTGTATTGATAAATTTTTAATGGCACTTGTTGCATGGATGACTAATAATGACTTGGTTCAGTCAATTGCTTTTCGCCAAGTTAGAATGTAGATAACAACAAATTTGAAGTGTCATGAGTTTTTGGGACTAGCGCACACTCAAGCCTTGCGTGGCTGCGAGAGAGACTGGTGGTGGGCAGACACTTCTTACCTGTGCGAAATACAATGAGTTTAAGGTCTTATGCTGATGTGGGTGATTGCGTTGTAGGGGCAGTGTTTCACGATATCTGAAGAAGCTGTAGGTGTGTCTTGGTATCGACCTATCATATCATTGCTTATGTTAGAGATTGGTATCGCGGCCTGGCACCATTCATACTAAGAGTCTTTACACAGAACCCATTAAGACATGGAGTAGCGTATCGGTGAAGGAATGGTCTTACATAGGTCTGATAAAGTAATTGAGATAGGAACTCATGGAGTTGCAGTCACTTCAGTACAAGGGGACCTCGTCTGTCATGGAACCCATTTAGATGGGCAGTGGTGGTCATGGATGCATCTGATAAAATTCATTGAAAACACGAGTATGGATGGAGGTCATAGAAAAACATGTGCACACACTTTTACTGGATTGTACAGATCCGATTCCAGTATGTATTGTGCTGGGACTCTTGTGGTCTGTACATGGATTCCCATATGGACCTCGGTACTCACTCTACTGCACAAGGTTTAATCGTTGTCCCACTGGAAGTCACTAGGCCCTACACAGAAGCTGTGTTGAGTTTCGATCCAACTTTTTTGGGGCAGTGCGTTGCCACTAAAGAACTCACAGCATCAACTCTCTCTCTCTCTCTCTCTCTCTCTCTCTCTCTCTCTCTCTCTCTCTCTCTCTCTCTCTCTCTCTCTCTCTCTCTCTCTCTCTCTCTCTCTCTCTCTCTCTCTCTCTCCTCTCTCTCTCTCCCTGTTAAAAACTTGAAAGTCAATCTGACCAGGTGTGTAGTTTTGTGTTGTTGGTTTGAGGGCAAGACTGGGAGTTTCTATTTTAAGGTGGTGCTATTTAAACGTGATTGCAATTACAGATGTTGTGAGATACACTTCAGCTTTCACAGTTACCTGTATAATATATTATTGTATTTGACGATAGAATTTATTGATGCCTTACGTTTTGTGATAGCACTGTTCTAGAGGTTCTTAGCACCGTTATCATGTTATCAGCGCTTTGTCTAGTTCTCAGCACTGTTGATAAATTTGTGGCACTTGTGTTGTCTAGCTCATTGCACCTTTGCGTAGTTCTTCAAACCTTTGTCAAGAGACTGGCTTCTTGATAAGACTCTTAATCTACTTGCGTGCATACATGCATATGTGTTCAAACAAGCATGCATGCACATTGCACAGTTACTCATACTTTGCATACATGCTTGCATGTATACAAATTAATCTGTATGCTAATCATGCTTGTGCAATAATTTAGTAATTAAGTGATTTAGTAATTGTCTTTGTTTTACACTTTCGCACTTAAAGGCTGAAGTTTTGGTCACGTAGATTGATGTTTTGGTCACGTAGATAGATGTTTTGGTCATGTAGTTACTCACGAATATGCGGGATAAATATTTCACGTATGTGTAAAATATCGAAATACGGTTAAGAGTTATGGCTTTGTGAAGATAATTATACTCGGGTTTTGTGGTCTTATTCTGATCATGTATAGGCCTAATACTGCAGTTTTGATTGTACCGCTAAATGTAAATTTGAAGAATGAATTGCTGCTCTGCATTTACTTTACTTGATGTGACAAAGGTTCTTTGAATGTAAATTTGTTCTACGAATTAAAAAGTGTCTGTTGATAGTTTTCTGCTCGTGTCTCATCAATTGGTTGGTTTTGATTTGGAATGAACTAAATAGGCCGTAACATCCGGAATGACTCAAATGGTTGACTTCATCAAAGAACATTGTAATAATTATTGTAATTATGATAATTTGTGTAGCATGCTGGTTTAACGTTCAGGCCAGTGGGTCAAGTCCTGCCAGGGCAGAAACTTAGGGGGTTTCCATATGGTCATTATGTATGCAGGGAGGTGTAAGGGCTGGAGGGGGTCACTGTATTCAGACGATTTTGCATGTGAGTGCGTATGGCGGGGAAGGGGGACAAAATGCATGTGGGCCTATGCAAAATAGATCTCTATTTATAGGCCTAACTCTGTATTATCCTGCATATGACTACATTGTTATTAACTTCTGTTGAGACCTAATCAGTTATACACCATAGCAGTAGCAAATTTCAGCAGATATGATGCATAACAACAAAATAGTAGTATCCTAAGGTAAAATAAATGTTTTATAGCATAGATGACCTTAGCTAATTAATTTTTGTATTAAAGGGGGTACATATGTACGCATGGGGGTGGGTCCATAAAATGCACCAGGCACAGCAGGGGGAGAGTCGAAAATACGATTTTTTGCAAACGTGATATATGAACGATCCCTTGAAGTTGTGGATTTCTGCTCAGTTTGCACTCTAAGTCAACGCAACTGTATTGAACAAGGGACCATGTAATAATTTTAATTATAATAATTATAATGATGTATTAATAATGATATAATTAATATAAAACCCAGTGGCGTAGCCAGGAATTTTTGATGGGGGGGTTTTATGGCCGGAAACCCTGTTTTTTGCTATTTTTTCTTACTTAAATGGAAAAATAACCTTAAAAAACCTTTTTCGGAGCCAATGGGGGGTTTGACCCCCGAAACCCCCCTTGCCTACGCCACTGATAAAACCTACATATAATCATGCATGCAAGGAGGGGTAAGGGTCACTGGATTATATCTCTGGGACAGTTCTTTTTATTTTGATCGATCGATTCTCAGTGAACATGGATGTAAAGCATAGCCTACACGTGCACTGGTATCTTTTCTAAAAATTGGGAATTATTTATTTTGAGAGTATGAACCAGTAATAGTATAACTGATGAGTACACCGACTGTACACTGTCAGTGGTAAGATGAGACGGTGAGGGAGAGGATTGGCCACTCCACCCTCCTATATGCCGAGGCCGAGAAAATGAAGTGGCTAGCACTTCGTCGTATGTCCATGGATAGCTGAAGGGAGCTGCTATTTCTTCTTCGTATGCAATGGAAAATACCCATGCCTAGCTGCTCTCGTCTCAGTTATTGACGAGACCTGTTTGCATTGTAGGCCTATATTATTATTTTCGGACTCGGAGGCATCGTTGGTCTTGATTGCAGTAAATAAAAAGTGATGAGAATTTTGATGATGGGTTAGCTGTGGCTTCGGATCCGATTTTAGTCGGGTAGCTGTTGAATTGTGGGAAAATTGATGTGTTCATTAATTTGGGATGACTGATTGATTTGGTTATGGGATTTTGGTCGTGTTTTCTACTCACACCGTGTCGCCATGACCCCCTGTGGTCGCAATCTGTTTGGCTGATTGGTTGAATAAGTGACTGAATAAATGGCTGATTAAATGACTGACTGACTGACTGACTGACTGACTGACTGACTGACTGACTGACTGACTGACTGACAATGCTAGTGACATGGGTTTATTGTATGTGCACTTGTTATAGCACCCCTTCAAGCTCTCTACTCAGAGGCGCTCCCGACTGCAGAGCGGACACTGCATCGGAGTTTCACGCCGAAGCGCTGAGCAATTGCGAGTGAAGGGCTTGCCCAAGGTCCCTACGCGGCGACTTGAGGTGGATTCGAGCCTGCAACCCTTCGGCTGCAAGGCAACGAACATAGCCACTACGGTACACCAACGCGCCCCACAATCTGTTCTTATCGTCGAATTGACCTACATGTCTGCCGCAGCCCGTGCCAATGACGTGCCATTCTTACGCACCTGCCTTCAGTATTATATGCGATTAAGCCATAGCGTTGAGCTGTCTCGCGTGTTCTTACTTCTTAGAAGATCGGGATGGGTGAGCGTGGGGGGGTGCTATCGTATGGCCTGATATTGTCTAGCCGTTCTTCTGATTCAAGTGGGCTGGCAGGAACGAAGCTTGATAAAAATTATTATAGAAATATAGACAACTATAGGCCGTTCAACATGTAACCACTGTTTGTCTACCTGTCTTCCGCATTATTATGCTGGTTAAGTCTCGCTATGGACATTCATTCATTCATTCATTCATTCATTCATTGAATGAATGAATGAATGAATGAATGAATGAATGAATGCAGTCGGGGACGACAGAAGAAAAGATGGGATAACGTGATACAACAAGACCTGAAGCTGCTCAAACTGAAGAAAGAAGACACTGGAAGTTTAGACAAGTGGAGGAGAAGGATCCGAGTGGTTGACCCCTCGCCAGAGGGAATAATCTTAGCCTGAATGGAAAGAAGATTAATTCATTCATTCATTCAATCATTCATTCAATCATTCATTCATTCAATCATTCATTCAATCATTCATTCATTCATTTACATAGCGCCCTTCTAGTCGACTACTCGGAAGCGCTCCCGAGTCCCGACCACAGTACGGCTAGTAAGGACAGTTTTGAGATAGGCCTATGCATAGAAAGAGTCCGAGTGGACCCTGGGTAACAGCTATATAAATGTACAATTACAATTACAACAAGCGCAGCGAGAACAGGTAAAAGCCAGGGCCAACCGCTATGTGAATAGCCGAAATCGATTAAATCAATTCCTATCACTTTGCCATCTAGCGACTGCGAAGAATTGTAATAATCGCCAGGTGGCACCGCACTCCGCTGTCTCATTCTTGCCCTTACGCTTATTATTTATCTGCATTGAACTATGCTTTCATTTACCATAGCCAGTCACAGTATAACCCTCATCCTCATTCCTGGGGTCCAGGCGGACCCCACGCATGTTTGCATAGGTGTAACGTTCAAACGCTAGGTGGCGTAGCATTGTGATTTTAGGTAATTGTCAGTCTTTCATCGCTTGATGACCCTCTGCATTTGCAGATCAGCAACTGATATGGCCAAAAAATTAAAAATAAATTTCTTCTGGGGTCCAGATGGACCCCTGGGGTCCAAGCGGACCCCACAAGGATAATAGTGGTAATATAAAGCACAAAATGGTCTAGGCTACCATTATTAGTATGGAAACAAGCTTTATATAAGTAAAGCAAGTGCGTTATCTCCTGATGCAGCCCAAAAATAGCTATAGCTCAAAAAAGTGCTAGATATACGGTTTCTGAAGCTTTGAGGATTATTTTCGATGGCGAAGTAGATGACGTCAACAATGAATGCAGCAGCGCGGATGAAGATGATGACTCTGAAATCGATCACGTTTCTCAAGAAGAAGCAACAGATAGTGATATTGTTGAACCTGTCAATGAACCTGCACCTTCATCACCGATTCGTGGTAGAGCAGTAACATAATGTATGTCCCAAAGAAGGCTAGGGCTGTCATCCTACTGTCTTCTATGCATCATGACAGTAAGACATCTGGCGATGATCACAAGCCTGATATTATACTTCACTACAATTCCAAAAAAGGTTGGAGTAGACAATATGGACAAGCTTGCCGCAACCTATACGCATGCAAACGAAAGTGCAACCGTTGGCCATTGTCATTGTTCTTCAACATTCTCGATGTCACTAGTATTGCTGCACTTGTAATCTGGTTATGCAACTTTCCAGAGTGGGAAATTCCTAGCGGCAGCCGCCGTCGTCGGCTGTTTATGTTGGAGTTGGGCCATCAGCTGGTACAAGAACATATTGCTATTCGTTCAGCAAACCCCAGAGCAATGCAAGGAGAAGTTAGAATTGCACTAAAGCGGGCCAACATATAAAGTGTGGAGATTGCAGTGGAAAGCAGCCAACAGAAAAACGGAGAACCTCTCAGAAAGTGTCGTTGCCACATCTGTCCGCGCAGTGCTGACAGAAAGGTGAGACAAGAGTGCACTGTGTGTGGCAGAAATGTGTGCATGGAGCATGCTACACCTGGCATCATGTGTACATAATGCCTCTAAGACATGTCATAAACTTAACAGCGTAACTGAACTGAAAAACTGCTGGACCATTCTGTTTTCGTTTCATGACTTTCTACATACAGGTTACTTTCTTGACAATTCATTATATAAAGAATAGTTACCAGGTTAACCTGAAAAGTTCTCTCTATTACTAGTTGCATTAAAAAGTATGCATAACTGTATTAAAGAAGATTTTTCAATGCAAAGATCACACGCGACATGTATTGTAAATGTTGGGGTCCAAGCGGACCCCAGGTATGCAATAACGTGACTTTTCTGACCAATGTGGATGAGGGTTAAATAACAAACAGTAGGCTACGTCGACTGGAATCGCTGCCTGTTGACTAGTTTTGTTTGTCAGCGCCATTTTGAACACGAGTCTTCACACGTAGATTACGATTACGATTACGTAACTTGTGACGTAAGATTGTGCAGTCCTTATACAACGTCGCTATAGGCAGCATGCATTGTGACTGATAATAGAATATTCAATATACAACGTGTTCCATTATATAACTTTAGAGAAAGGGCTCACAATTTTATCCTCCCCAATAAAGACTCGTTAAACTTTATCCCAAGAATGTTATTCAAAAACATGTACTAACTATTTTGACCATAAGCTTCAAGCAGCCATAGCCTACTGTTATAATTTTGCTATTGCAAACCTACAGCGTTCTGTCTGTTGTTTATTGAAATAAACGAAGATACATCGATGTGGCAAGCATGTTGAAACCGATCTGGTAAACGGCTCACGTTTAAAATGGCGAATTAATACTAATAATCATCAGTCACACATTTTGACTGCAGCAGAGACCTGGAGCCGACATACTATTTGTAATTAAATTTTATACAGTGGCCCTGTGGTCTTGGCAAAATCTTTGAGTCAAGGAAATTATTTAAATTTCAATTTCAGGTTATTGATCCCTGCTTTATGTAGATAAAATATAATAAAAATAATGTTGACAATTAAGTCTCTCAAGATGACGCCAGTTTGAACTCTGTGTATAAAATGACGCAATCAGATAAGAACTCTACGTGGATTGATGCTCATGGCCGGCTACTTGCGTCGTTGTGATTGGCTGAATTGTGAAAACATGTGTTTTGAAGAATAAAACTTATTCTAACGAAATATGATTTTAATTTCTGTGTTCCGCCTTTTTGGCGAAAATCTAGAACTTCTATCTCGTAGGCGATTTACGAGTGGAATGTATTGCATGTTGGTGTTGGTAGCGTTGTCAGTTTTTATTTTACCGTTGACTGCCGAAGAACACGACCCCGAGCAGAATGGGAAGGAAGGCAATTTACCAACAGACCCTCCTCCCAAAGTGCAGGACTCCGATCCCGAACATTCTGCTGAAGATAATACGGGATCACCGTCAGAAAGTCACACATCGTCGGGAAAAGATGAAACACAGGCGAACGCTATTAAATTGTGTATCTTTTTGGTGCATTTATGAGCGCTTTGGATTGGCGAAGATGAGCATATGGCCGTGTTTGCTACATTTGTTAAAGTAGGGATATGCGAATTACAAATTTTCAATCAAATCGAGGTATTCTAATACGTACTTGATAGCAGAAGGGTACCACGGAAACACAGTGATTAATATACCAATATAAACCATTATATTAACTTGTCTGCAGATTAAAATCGATGGAACTAATATGAGGCTCATTAGCTGAATTAATTAGAATTAAAATGAAATTAGGATGTCATTATTCGAAAATGAGTAATCTATCGCTTTACTGTTCGGAATTATTCGCTAGAGTTGGTCGAAGACAAGTGAGATGGATGGGGGGAAAATCGTTCTAAATAGAATTTTAATTGATTGAAATTTTTTACTTACATAGAAATGGGATTGATGAAATGGTTCTTGCTTAAATTGGAGTTGGATTTGTGAAAGATAATTGATCTTTAAATAGAAGTTTGATTGATGAATTGTTGTTCAAATAGAAGCTGAACTGATAAACAAATTCTCACCTAAATGGAAGCTGAATTGATTAAAAGAATTAATGCCAGAGCAGAAGTCGGATTGATGAAAAATAGTGGTGCTGCATTGGGTGAATAGTCTAGAATGCTAAAAAGATAAATTGCCCAAAAATGTTTTGAATCACGGCATCATAATCGTTCAATTCAGTTTCTAAACAAATAATATTGTTGCTTCACAGGTTCCTAGGTTAATCATTGGTCAAGTGTCCTAGGAGAGGACTTGGGATATGCCACGCTCTGCTTCATACTTTATATGGCTGAAGTCTTTCACTGGTTCCCTATCACTTCTCAGATCATCCTCCTGGTCTCCAAATCCCAACTTGGTCTTGTCCCCACATATATTTCCAACTACACCGTGGTTCAAAAAAAACTAAGCCAAATTGTTTTGCATATATCTCTAATACCTGATGACATATCACGCTAAAATTTTCCAAATATTTAGAGAATTGGACCAAGAATATGATTCCAAAATTTCATGAGAAAAAGTTGAACGGATAAAAATATATGAATCTTTCAACTTCATATGCCGAAATTTCAGTTTACAAGCAATTTTCTGTTAGATTCAATAAAATGTAAGCCAAACTGTTTTTCTTACATCTCTAATATTTGATGATTAATCATACTAATTTTTTTCAATATTTAGATAATTGAACCAAGAATAGGATTCCAAAATATCATGTCATAAATTTGAACGGATAGAAAGATATGGATATTTCAACTTCATCTACCGAAATATCAGTTTTCAGCAAGTCTGTTATGGTATTCGTTGCGGTTTCGGCGGTTGGTCGCTCCCATTTAGTCTTCATTGATCCCGGAGTAAAAATTAATGGAGCCTATTATCGCGACGTTCTGCTGTCACAACATCCTCTACCTGTAATCAGAAATCTAGCCCCCAGACTGCCCCAGCCCATGCACAGAGCCAAGGAAGCTATCGAAATGCTGACAAGAGGGACGCCAGACTTCATTTCTCCCACATTATGGCCTCCGAACAGCCCAAATTTGAATCCTGTCGACTATAAACTGTGGAGCGGGATGCAAGACCCAGTTTACCAGACAACAATCCATGATATAAACGATCTGAAGCAACGCTTGTTTGAAGTCTGGGATCGCCTGGACCAGAGGATAATCGACTATGCTGCTGCTCAATGGCGCCAGCGCCTCCAGGCTTGCGTGCAAGCAGCGGGAGGAGGACATTTTGAGCATCTCATTTAATTCAATAATCAAACCATACTGTTGGAATAATATTGGTGGTTCAATTCTCTACATATCTGGAAAATCTTAGACTGATTAATCATCAGGCATTAGAGATATAAGAAAAACAGTTTGACTTGCATTTCAATGAATCTAACAGAAAATTGCTTGTAAACTGATATTTCCGCATATGAAGTTGAAAGATACATATCTTTTTATCCGTTCAACTTTATCTCATGAAATTTTGGAGACATATTCTTAGTCCAATTCTCTAATTATTTGTAAAATTTTAGCATGATATGTCATCAGGTATTAGAGATATATGCAAAACAATTTGGCTTAGTTTTTTTTGAACCACGGTGTATATTATACAAAAGCCTCTCTGTGACATCTGTTCGCCCTTGCACTATACCAACCGTCTTGACCTCTTTGTCCCATTCTGTTCGATGTGCCTTGGTTCAGAGCTGGACATTTTCTATGATAGATTCCTCCACATGGATTAGCCTTCCCGCTCTTCCGAGGGCTAAGCTCATGTCTTAGTAGTTCCCCACATCCTCTCGCTTTCTCAAGACATTTCCATGTAGGATGCTGTATCTATTTCTTTTCCCTCACTCCACCTCCAGTCTCCATTCCTGCCAATTCCAATCATATAGCTGATCTATCAATTTCCGCTAATTTACGTTGCGCTGTTTTCTATTAACAATCGCACGATCAGATCGAAAGCTGTTCAAGCAAATACGAGCTTCACACTTGGAGGCGGTTCGAAAGCTGCTGCAACTCGGATCTTACGAGAAGCAATTCAAAATGATTAAACTCATCTTGACCAAGTTGATTGAGGTACGTATGCGTGCGTTACAATGTCAGTTCATTTCAAGTACTATTAATTGCAGCATCGGCTTGACATAACTTGAAAGAAGAATGCCAGAGGTCGTGTTTTCTTAAACTTGTGCATCACCACCTGCTAATGCAGAGAGATTTGCATCCACTTGTGTTCCTAGAAAACTATAGATCTTATACTTATTTATCGAGTGCTGCCTTTGTTTATCCCGTTTGCAGTTTAACAAATGCCCGAAGTCTTCTGTTGTTCAACAGCAGTGCCTAAAGTGTTGAAAAATAATTGCCTGGACGCCCCTTACCTTTCCAGTCTGTGCTTGCCAATAAGTGGCTGGACGGCATTCAGATTTTAAAACAAGTGCATGGACGCCGTCCATGACCGTCCAGGCACACTAAGCCCTGTTCAACAGTAATTTCATTTGTTGGGAAACAACCGCCACTGATGGATTTTTCTTGAAGTTGCGTTATATAAATCAAGTTACAATTACAGAATGAGTGCATTTGCTGTACGCAGTCGGTGGGAAGAATATACAGCAAGGAAGAGGGATGGTCTTCCACGCTTGTTTGCTGAGGTTGAGAAAAAAAAAGCTTACAACCCATGGAGTTGGATTTTTCCAGTTTGATCTACTTCATCGTAACACGTGGGCCTCAATATGTTTTCCACTGTTTAATTGATATGGTTGCTGTGCTTCTTCCAGGTCTTCTTGAATTCGAGGATCAAGCTGATGGAAGGCGGATTCACTCCCGGCGATCCTTTTCCAACGGTTGAGAATGTTCGCGATGGTAAAGTCATTTGTATTCATGTGGTAGAAATTTCCGTGCAGAAATACCAACGTATTTAGTGGCTGTCCGTGGGCAAGGAGGAGTTAGAATGTTCTTTCTTGTCCACTGCAGTGGAAGATTTTCCAGGTTTTGTTCGTAGTGAACGTTAACACCATCTGAGTAACACTGGCAGCATTTTAGAGAGTCACTAAATGTACTTTTAAATGCATTTTAGAGAGTTACTAAATGTACTTTTAAATGCATTTTAGAGAGAGTCCTTCACTAAATGTACTTTTAAATGCATTTTAGAGAGTTACTAAATGTACTGATGTAAGATGTATGTACTGAAAAAATGTGGGGTGTATTGTAGAGATTTTTCAGGTACTTGATTCTCAAGTAGCGGTATAATTACAAGTACTTAATTCTGAATCATTCAAGTATTTAGTTCTCAGGAACCAGTTATAAGTATGGGTGCTTGGGTCTCAATTTTAAGTTCAAGTGTTTAGGTTTCCAGTCCATGGGGTTCAAGTTTGAGGACCCTACATGCAGGTACTTAAACCAGAGGTATTTGTATAAGTACTTAGGTCTGAGGTACAAATACTTAAGTCTCAAGTGCAAGTACTTTTGTATCAACTTTGAGTACTGGAGTTGCACTGAAGTACCACTTCACAGCATCTCTGATATTGAATTTGTGGAATTTTCCAGCGTTGTCGAGTGTCCTAGAAAACACCGTCTTTCTTGGAGAGATCGTTCTTCGAATGCCCGATGTCGCGCACGCTCTCATGCGCAACAATACGGATTGGAATGCGACGATTCGATGGGCCGTTGAATTCAGCAACGACACGAGAATCCTGAGCGGAAACGAGGAGCAACTGCTCAGTCTGGTAGGAAGCCATAGTTGCTCGGCCCCACTCCGCCTGCCTACCACGGGCGGAGACTTGGGGGGGAGCAGAGGGACCGCCCCCGAAAGTTGTGGTAGGGGACATAGTTGCTTATAAATATATCCCTATATTTCCGAAATGTTTCAAAAATATCATCCACTGTTAGTGTTTATCCATAATGACAGCTTAAAATGCTACCATTACTGTGTGCAGGTTTCGCAATTGGACATGCAACAACTTCATTATAAAACAGATTGAGGCAATTATTGATAATAAAAAATGTAAATTAAATCACAGGGTGAGTGAAATGTCGGAAATATTAGTGTAAAAAAGTCAACTATACAGCATCGTGTTCTAAAACCCGAGTTTGTTAGTTACAAACTTGTTGGTACCTAATGCGAAATCACTTGGAGATTTCTTTGTTGTGTACATTTTCAGATGGCTCAGGAATTGGGAATTAACGAGAAGAGCCCGGATTTTGTTAACCCATATCGTCAAGATGCAAAACTTGTAAGTTCTCTCTATCTGTTCATTTGTGATGTGGCAGTTGGTTGCTCAAACACATCTTTAAATATTCAGTTTTAAAGCAGTAAGATGAGTAGAAGTATGTTATTGAAGTATGTTATTGATGCTTCACTGTCTGGGTGTATATGGTGTATAGGGATACATTATGTGGTCTTTGTAGTACATGGGAGTATGACATTGTGTTCTTTCATTCAGGTTGTCCCTCCTTTTGGAATGACCTTCCTCCCGCACTCGGTTCATCTAATGACTCGTTTTTCATCACATATCTATCACTCCTTAAAAGCATTTCTTTCCCAATGAGTTTTTCGTGCTGAGAACGCTTCTGAATAGTCAATCTGCGAGTGGCACTATATAAATTATAAATACAATACAATGTGGTTGTACGCTTTTGTCTAAAGGAGAAGATTCTGGAGGAGGAGGCGGAGGAGTTACTGAAGGAGAAGATGAGGGAAGCGAAGAAGAAAGTACGTGCAGAGAAGAAGAAGCAGAGAGGTCCGAAACTGACCCCGGCAAGACGCAATGAATTATGACGTATCGTGTACACAACACCGACGGACGTACAAAAGCGCAATGCTTGTACGCAAATGTACCCCTATACGTTACGTAGGTGTATCCATTAACAGGTATATATTATGCAGGTGTATTATCCATTTATACAGGTGTATCCACTATATAGGTGTATCTATTCATTGTTATACAGGTGTACACTATGTTAAATACACATATTATGTAGTTTACCACATTGAAGTCATCTGTACATCAGTGACCCTTTACAGCATGTTATTGGAAAATTTGGACATCAGCCACACTTGGAATAGAATATTTAATTCTAGGGTTGCTCAACGATTAAAATTTTTAATAGCGATTAATTGAGCGATTAATATTTTTAATCGCGATTAATCGCATCATGGTAAAAATAACAAAGCACTTTATTTCCAGCAGCAGAGAACAGTCTTTCGCATGGAACAGTAGTTGCAAGCGATCCAAGATATAACTTGGCTAATTTAGCAAGTGTCCCGTGTGAACCTTAGTTCATGAGTTTTCCACCATTCCAAAGGGCAGCAGTCCATGTTGATTTGAGGCTCGTCTTTGTAACGCATTGCATTGTTTGGTAAATTTCTTCGTAAAATGCGATTAAAATTTAATCGCGATTAAATATTTTAATCACGTTGAACGTTAAAAAAATTAACGCATTAGTCGCGCACGTTAACTGCGATTAATCAGCAACCCTATTCGCTTAATTTCTGATCTACTAGACATGTGATAGATTTTGTTGCAAAGAACAGCATTTTAACCAGTTTCTGGTGTACATACTTTTGTGTTTTTCGTATAGATAAACCGTAAGTGTATGAAATAGTGACTCTGATCGATGCCATGCATTGCAAAAAAGGCAAATATGTTGAGGGTTGAGTGAGAGTAGCTGGGTTGACAATGAATGAAAGCTGCTATGCTTTGAAAGTTTGAAGGATGTGAAGAAGAATGTGGCAGTGTATGATTGAGAATTCGGTTAATGATAATTTTGAATAAGAGTGAAATTGAAATGTACTTCGTTAAATGTAAATAGTCACATGGAAAATTGAAAAGCAGAGTGTTTCACTTTATGACTTAATTATGATTATGGTGTGTAAAATATGTTTAGTTTCAGTTTGTTTGTCTCATATTGTGCTCTGCGCTATGCTCCATTCTACTTGCGTGATCTCTGTCGCCCAGTGTCCAACATGGCATTGCTCTGTGACGAGGGAAAATTTTTGGTTCCAACGGTCTTGCTTGTGTACTTCACGTGGGCCACTCAATCCGGAATGATCTGCTAAAGTTATGTGTACTACAGTACTAGTGCTCACCAACCCAACTGGGTTCTATAAGTCATTCCAGTCTGTTTTCTTTGGTCATTTCTGGGCTGGGAGTGCAGCAACTGAGTGGGGTCTTGAGGGAGTGTTATATTAACCCTCACAATGAATGTTAAGAATCTTGCGTTTTTGGTTTTCTAAACTTGGTATGGAATTAGCCAGGTGCTTGCATGCAACTGAGCTGCTCTAGATACTGACTGCCGTTTGTTTTGTATGCATATATGTGACCCGTCATGACGAAATGAGTCGGAAGTCGCTCAATGCAGAACGCCGCAAATCGCTTTTAAAGGTGTGCAACCGTCAAATTATTGATTTTGCTATTTTTGCATTTTTTTATCTACATTATATAATGAATCAATAAAATATTAAAATTTATTTTATTTTGCCGTTTTTAATATGTTATTTTGCAAATTAAATGGCCAATAAGATTCAAAACCTATATAAAAATTCAGAAAATCGCATTTTTTCAGAATATTTTATTTCACAGGTTGATCGATTAAAAATGTTATATCTCCACAAACAATTGGTCAATTTTGATACATAATAGCTCATTTTGAAGGTAATTTAACATAGAATAACGTGAAATACATAACTCAAAATACTCAAAAGTCCTTAGCGACTCATTTCGTCATGACGGGTCACATATTATCTGGACGTTTTCTAAAGCAGATCTTAGGAGCCTCTCAAAATGCGGTAGCTTTTAAACAACTTGCCTTTGTTTGTTATTAGTGACATTCGTTGGATTGTAGTATCTTTGCTTCAGAGGCGTTTCTACAAATTTCAATCTGCTGTTTATAATTCCTGTTAGAGGTGGACCAATTATTTAATATGCACGCATGCAGATGGAGGGATTGACCCAAAAGCATATGCTTACTTACGTTGGCTATATTGATGTAAGCCTGCATACGCCCAGAAAACGGCGGGGAAGGGCTCAATGATAATATGTATGTTATTGGTATTCAAATGAGCAGCCAAACGGCTGTTATACAAGTACTAAAGGTAGAATTCGGACTGTGCTTGGGTGCAACTTTCAGTTTGCTTCTGACTCCTATTATAATATGCTAAACTTCATTGTTACTACGCAAGTGGGGACGTGTAAAAAAAGAAGTGCGGGGAGGGGCAAATTTTCCGGATTTTCTGCACAGAACTGGAAACCCTTTTTCAACCACATTGTGTGACCAGTTTTTGAGCGATGGCCTGGGGAAAAAATGTCGCATATGATTATTTGCATCGCAAGCGCACAGGCTACATCCTACGTGTGGTTAATTATATTGATGAAAACAAATAGGCGAAACATTGTTTTTCATTTGAGGTAAAAAGCCTGTGGAGATTTAAAGCAGCACATCCATTTTAAAAACTTTTGAATTGACATCTGCGTTCAAGTGTGAAATGGTATGCAAATTATTTTCACCTGTACCTGCAGTAACTGGAGCATAACATTGAATTAACAGATTACAAGACAACAATGATAGGGACCTAATATGCGTCTTTTAGACACAGCGACTTGGTGGATCTTATCACCGCAGTCACAGTTGCTGCTAGAAATTTTCCCGCAAAAACTAGTCCTATTGCCATTCAAAATTCCAAAGTTGATCCACCAAATCATAAGATCTTGGAAAATAATCCAAGGAGTGAAGTCATTGGCATTGGCTACATTCACAATAACTTTGCTATTTACAGTTTTTCACCAGAATAAATATCCTTTGGGCAAACATTATTTTTGTTGGATTGAGACTAACTACTGAGGGCCTGAAAGGACGTCTCTGGTTGACTTGAAAGGTGAATTAAATGGTGACTTGAAGGTTGAGAAACGCTGCTCTAGCAGGCACTTGGAGGGCAGTCATGTCTTGTATAAGCAGCTGTAGGCCTACAATGTAGGCCTACATCCAACAAACGCTTGTGTATAGACGCCATTGTTTATTGTAGGCCTACATCCAACAAATGCTTGTGTATAGACGCCATTGAATTGGTAGCATTGTCAATTTATTTGACATGAGCGCAATAGTTTGGCAATCTGGCAATTTTTTATGTAAAGTAAGCTATTAGTGAAACAAACAGCCTAAAGCCATATTCGAATGTGAGCCACGGGGCATCAGCAGTAGCCTAGGCATACATACAGAAAAACAAACGGAATGTGCAACCAGGCAACCTGTACGCATGGAGTACAGATCCCTGCGGAGTAATCGTCGGTTAGGAAGCATCACTACATCTAGTGACGATTGGCATCAATCGAGTCCAGGTGGTATGAACATTGAATAGCCCGTTTAGCAGTAGCCTAATTTTCAATGTAAATCCTGCGTTTAATTATAACTATTTACTATTTATGGAAATGCGAATAGGGATGTAGAGAGGAACAGATATGGAGGAGGTCAAAAGCAGAGTGAATGAGATTGGAGATGAACTTAAAGTAAAATAAATAAGTGTAGACCATAATATTATGGGCACTTGTTACAGCGCCCCCGCAAGGTTACTATTCAGAAGCGCTCCCGACTACAGCGCGGACACTGAATCAGAGTTTCACGCCGAAGCGCCCGAGCAAAAACGCGAGTGAAGGACTTGTCCAAGGTCCCTACGAGGCGACTTGAGGTGGATTCGAGCCTGCAACCTCCGGCTGCAATAGGCAACGAGCATATTCACTACACCACCGCGCTCCACGGTGTCCTTGTTTTATATATATATATATATAATTATATATGCATACATTTTTAGGTATATAATTACATGTATATAAATAAATAAAAATTGCAACTCTGACCACCTGTATGCACTTTAAACTAAGCTGCCAAAGCCTATGATTGGATTGGAGTCCCGTGTGTTAACACGAGCCAATGGCTTGAGGCTCTCCCGTGAGAACTGGGCAATTGATCCTGTGCCTTGTAACAGTAGCAGTGACGCCGCCTTATCAATATGCCAAACTATGCAAAAATCCAGCGCATATAATTATATGCCACCCACTCACAGCCTATGATGTTAGGCTGTGAGACTTCAGGTCGCCGTTTTAAGCCACAAGGCTCGTTTTATATATATATATATATATATATATATATATATATATCAATGATATATTACAAGCTTTGTGCTCCAAAAAATGGCAGCATGAATTAAGGCTTACACAAATAAACGCGCATCATACCGTGAAATTTGCGACTGTGCTTAGGTCTACATAGCCTATATAGGTGTATTGCGCAAGTAATTTTTGTGCAAATTTGCCACGTATTGGTCTAAGCCAAGGAATTCACATTCAGAGTGCGGGCGACTAGTGAAAAAAATGCGTTAGCATACGTATACGTCTTCTTACTCTAAAACATAGATGTACTTCCCCCCCACACACACACACACCTCGAATTTTGTTTACAACATAAATATGATGTTTTTGAAAGCAATGTCTTTATGTTACAAACATGATTAATTATCTGTCAATTTGTATATTTGATAAATATCAAATTGAATGCGTTTGTCATCTACACAATAATTGATCCCAATTAATATTTCTTGTCCCGATTATCGCCATAAAGATTTCTACGCAGATGTTTAATAAGGATTTTCCAGATTTGTACATTATGGGTCTTAGGAACTTCGAGTAATCGAAAAACTCATATTATATAATTATATATACATATGTATGTGTATATATATGTGTATATATATATATATTCATGTTTTTATGGAAGAGAGAAATAGATACACGGAGAGGTACAGAGACAGAGGCAAAGATATAGACAGTCAAAAGAGATAGACAGAGGTAGAGGGATACAGTGAGAGACAGACACAGAGAGACAGAAAGAGACAGATACAGACAGACAGAGACAGACAAAGAGAGAGGCAGGCAGAGACAGAGAGAGAGAGAGAGAGACAGGCAGACATATAGAAAGAGACACAGTGATTCACACAACTATAGACAGACAGAGAGAAAGACGGAGAGAGCGGGAGGGGAGGGAGAGACAGACAGACAGACAGATATAGAGAGGGGAAGGGAGGTAAGGAGGGAGGGAGATAAGGAGAGGGAGAGAATGAGAGGGAGAGGCAGACACTGAGAGAGACAAACAGACAGAGATCGCGCGAGTTCTTCTATAAAGCTCGATGTTTGCTAGCAGTGTTGCCTATATAAACTCGCATTGCATAGGCTACATGTAGTCTACCACGTCGAACGTTAGTGATTTATTTGCAGCACATTATTTTGTGGCATTCAATTGTTCATGCGCTATATAAGTTCGTTTAAATCGACGTCGCCTCTGGAGATTAGAGTGCTGTAACGCGCTTCCGTTTGGTTCGTATGAATCTCGCGATGGCGCTGCGTTTGTGCGCCGCTCTTCTTCTCATGGCGCTACATAAATTCGTCTCTTCTTCTGCGGCGTTCATCGATGAGGTCGACCCGAGTCCCGTGTCAACAGGGTCAAAGTTCAACTGGGTTGGTCATCGAACCGACTACGTCATGCCATGGACGAGAGGGTAATACCAGATTCAGATACCTTTAGCAAAGGTAAGGTAAATAACCTTTGGGTAAGGTATATGTATGAATGTACGTAGAGCACTTGTTAAAGCGCCTCTTCAAGATTCCTACTCGGAGGCGCTCCCTACTACAACCAGGGCCGTGTTTAACATAGGTCCATTCGGTGCGGTGCACCGAATGCCCCTGAGCCGAGAGGGTTTTTTTACATTGGTCAAATGTCTTTTGCGAGTCTCAATGTTATTTAGCCTAAACCTTTTGTAAAATCAGTAAGTGTAAGAACATATTAGTTTCACTAAGTTCACCGACGTTGCGTGCTTGCTTATTGACCCGCCACAGCCGATAAACCACGTAGGTTAGCCTATTGAACAGCTGATTTTGTGAATGACTAATCCTGTAAGACTGCCGAACGGCACTTTGCCCCTGCTGTAACACTTTGCACCGACACTCGAAGAACCTTAAACACGGCCCTGACTAGTGACTACAACGCGGACACTTAATCGGAATTTCACGCCGAATCGCATGAGCAATTGTGAGTGTAGGGCTTGCTCAGGGTCCCTACGTGGTTGTTTGAAGTGGATTCGAACCCGCAATCTTCCGGCACCAAGGTACCGAACATACTCCTATACCACCACGCCCCATGGTGGTAGACCTATGTTATTAGTAGGTTAGGTCATGTTGCCTAGAGGTAAGGTATACATGATGTATGACCGATGGGTCAGTCATACTGTGTGACTTACAGGTAAGCCATATGATTATTATGAGAGACATGACATAATAATATTATTGTTCAGCCACGGAAATGATGTGTCAACCAATATAATTATCCACTATGTAGGCCTAATGTATTCAAAATTAGTCATTTGGGTCTCGTGTCACTGTGTGTGTGTGGCGCGTGTGCGTGTTTGTATGTCTGTGTGTGTATGACAGAGAGAGAGACAGGCAGAGACAGACAGAAAGGGAGAGAGAGCGAGACAGGCAGATACATAACTAATAGAGAGACAGAGACAGGCAGAGATAGACAGACAGAGACGAAGACAGAGACAGAGAGACAGATACGAAGACAGAGACAGACAGACAGAGAGAGAGAGAGAGAAGGAGAGAGACAGAGACAGCCAGACAAATCAATCGAAGGGGCTGAGTCATTGTAAGTGAAGGACTCTGTCAAGGTACATGTACCTGCAAAATAACCGTCTTAGTGGAGACGTTTTGAACTCGTCCAAGGTGAGCGTCCTGACCAACCTGTCTACCATCATACCATGTCCAATACCATGTCCAATACCATGTCCAAGTAGAGACGATCCATTGTCTTCCCTGCCGTGAAACGTGACGGACTAATTGACCTCAAGGACCCGCCTAACTTTCGTCCAATCTCCAATGTAACCTTCCTCTCAAAAACAATTGAAATGACTGTGTCAGAACAAACTGCCACTTACATGTACTTAAGCACTAACAACTTGCTTCCGAAATATCAGTCGGGCTTTCGCAGGGACCATTCCACTGAGACGTTGTTGCTCCACTTGCTAACTGACTGCTACGGGGCCATGGATGGGGGTGGGGGGGTGGGGGGGGTGACCCTTCTAGCCATTTTCGACGTTAGTGCAGCGTTCGACACGCTTGATCATGATATTAATTAAACGCCTCTCTATCTCTTTTGGACTCTCTGGCCATCAGTGGATCACATCTTTTTTAGCAGGGCGGTCCAGTTGTGTGATTTTGGGAGAAAGTAGGTCACCCCCGGCTCCTTTTGGTCTCCCACAAGGCTCTGTCCTGGCTCCATTGCTTTACTTGCTCTACACTTCTGACATTGTCATGTGCACGCTCTTAGCATCTTACGGCGTGCTACACCAGCTGTATGCAGATGAAACACAGGCATATCTGCACTGCCCTCCACTCGCAGCCGTAGAGGCCGCCCGCATCATGCAACAAGCAATGGTGGCCCTCACAGATTGGATATCCTCAAACCGACTCCACCTCAACGCCCAAAAACCCAATTCATTTGGTTGGGTACTAGGCAACAGCTGGCTAAGCTCGACCTGAGCTTTCTCTCTTTTCGATTCCCATCTATGACTTTTTCTTCGGTGGTGCGTTGCCTTGTAGTGCTCCTGGACTCTGAACTCACCCTTGCATCTTATATATACATCAGGTGTGCCTTAGCTGCTACTGCCAACTGCAACAGCTCAGGGTCATTGCTCGCTCACTGACTTCTAAAGCTGCAGCTTCTCTTGTCCATGCAATTGTGCTGAGTCGCCTTGACTACTGCGCCTCCATCTTTGCTGTTTTCCCGCGGGTTGGGATTGAGAGGTTGGAGAGGGTCCACCGGGCTGCCACGCGACGTATTGGGGGGGTTCACCAAGTACGACCGTGTATCCCTATATATGCGTGAGGTATTGCACTGGCTTCCTTTCCCGCAGCGCATCTCATTTAGGATTGCATCTTTATTGTGGCGATGCTTATCAGGTTGGGCACCCTCTTATCTGTGTGAGCTTTGCCTCCCTCTTTCCACTTGCATAGGCCGCCGCGCACTGCGCTCTGCTGTCCATGGTGACTTAATGATTTCTTTCACTCGCTCTGCAACAATGCAGAGGCGTTCGTTCTCTGTGGTTGGTCCAACAACCTGGAATGGACTTCCCTTGACTATGCGACACCTCCCAAGCTGTTCTCAATTTCATAAACTGTTCAAGACTGTTTTTTCGCTTGATCTCGGCCGGGAGCGCCTCTGAGTAGGTATCTTGAAGAGGCGCTATATAAATTACGATTGATTGATTGATTGAGACGGATCCAAGCTGTTAAACATCCATGCTTAAAGAGAGAGAAGAGCGAGGAACTCTTAAAAAGTCTCAATGATCGAGGGCAAATGGGTCAAGTCCAACAAGGTCTCCCGCCACACGCACATCCAGACGATGCTTTTAAACTGTTATCGCGCTGTAGCCTATCATGTTGCCCTACCCAGATTTGTCGTCCCTACACATTTGTAAGTCTCGCATTCGGCCAAAGATCCAATGCCGACCTAAGCGCAGATGTACCGAGATGAAATCCGATGAATAAAAGGGCGACGACAGACGGGATCTATCCATGAGTGCCTTTCATTAGAAGAGCGAATTGCCTTGAAATGGTCTATCTAAAAACTCTGATTGATTTATGTATGTTAAAACTTTGCCTACGTCCATATTATTTGTATATATAATTATGTATATAATATATATATATAATATATATAATATCCATATATATAATCATGTATGATATATTTATAATATATATGTATATATAATTATTATAACCATGACCATAACCACGTTTTTTATTGGAACCAAAAGTTAAGGAATTTAACAGATGCAATAGGTTACAAATACAATGTTTTTTTCAATGGTAGAAACCTAAATGGAGTTAAAGGACCAAGGGTAAGCCCTGCTAACAAGGTCACTCAAACATTGAATTTAACAAGTGATGATAGGAAGGTGACTGGGATATAACTGAAAGTTTAGGTTTGAATACACAGATAAGATAGCAGTTTCTACAGAACAGAGGCTTAACTAATTTACTAGATGTGTGACTAGCACATACATACACGCATACTCCTACATACATTCATACATACAAACATGCATGCATACAGAGGCCTGCATACAGCCATGCTGTCCTGGTCTCCTGGATGTCCTCAAACCGCCTGCAGGCCTGCGCCTCAACATTGCAGCTACATGTATGTCTCTACTTACATGTATCTGACTTGGCACACCCCAGCAGCTTTTTACAATTGATTTATCACATCAATTTCATATTACGCTCCTTCAAGGTTATCTACTCAGAAGCGCTCCCAGTCGCACCCTGGTCGAATAGACAGTCTTAAGATCAGTGAGAAAGAAACAGGTGGACTGCCCGCCTCAGCCCACATTCCCACGTTTGGCCAAATCTCTGAGTGCATACGGAATGTGCGTTTGCTTAAAAATAGCGCATTATAATTATTTACCGAATTTCTACTTTGGTCCGGTCTGCATTGAAGGTTTAGCCCCTCTTTACTTGCAGGAGCTCTGCTGCTCCACCAAGCGCGTCCAGCACCGCTGCTCTCTCCGCTCAGCTGCACAATCGGAACTTATTGTTCCCGCCAGCACATAGCAATCAGGCAGCGCCGCACCCTCTTCGTGGCTGGCCCTGCGACGAAGACTGGCAGGGAGTCCACAGACAGCTGTGCAAACTATTGCAAACACAACTAAAACCATTAAGCCCATATGATATCAGTATCAGCTACATGTAATTTTTTAAAGAAATGCTGAACTTTTGTATTGTGGAAGGGGCCTACGACAACATTGAACACGTTGCAGAGTCACACATGGTTTTGAGATATATTGGAAAGCGAGGAAGTTGGTCGAATCAGGTTGGCAGAGAGTGATTTCCACCACAGGGGCCTAGGGGGAGGCGGTGGAGGGAGGGACGGAGGGAAAGATGGAGGGCAACTGATCGCAAACAGCGAAGTCTTCGTTGGAGCGAATCCGCTTCTGTTTTAGTCATTCCATTTCCATGTCCTCATCTGGAAAAGCAATGGTGGAAGAATGGCAGTCGATCCAAACACAATAATAAGCCCTCTAAGTGAGATTGCATGCGTGCAGGTAGCAGTCTAATCTTACCTGAACATAAACATTATGGCGTCGATATATATATAATGTATATATATATTTATATATATATTTATGTATTATACAGTGTATGTATGTGTGTATGTCTGTCTGCATGCCTGCCTACCTGCCTGCCCGTGGAGGCGTGTGTAAGTGTGGCATGTGTGTGTGTGTTTTCGTGTGGGGTCTATTTGTGTGTGTGTGTATATGTATGTATGTGTGTGTTTGTGTGCGTGTGTGTGTATGTATGTGTGCGTTGGTGTGTGTTTGTTTTGCCCACCTGATCTGGAATTCGTTTGATATGGTTAACCGATTAGCTGCAACAAAAACGTCGGAATAAATTTGATTTCCATCACCGTGAAAGTATTTATATGCTGTGTACCAGAAAACCGGTGGCCATTTAAATATCAGATTTGTAACGCTTACCCTGAGGTATCTGGGGTACACACATGCATATTAGGTACACGCCTTACGGCTACATGTGCGTCACGGTTCGGATACGAACGCTGATAGCAACTAAACAATCCACGTTTCTGAATGATTTATTATAATACACTGCAGACTATAGATTATAATTATAATCAGCTTTTGACCATGTCATATTACGGCATATACATGTAATTATATATATATATATATATCAATGCGCTACATATTTTTGAACTCTCTATAATTATGTATGCATATGTACGATGTATAATTTTGTGAGCATATATGTATATATATATATACAACTAAGATTTTTTTGTATTAGGCCTATACCTTACCTTTCAGTGTACACGAAATGATAAATGGTTCCCAAAAATGCCTGCGAAAAATTATTATGTGGTCTGTTGTTTCGTATAGACTATATATATATATATAATTATATATTCACCATGAATATATATATATATATATATATATATATATATATATATATATATATATATATATATATATATATATATATATATATATATATATATATATATATATATATATATATATATATATATATATATATGGAGCTATTTAGGTCTACTGTTGGTCTTCACTTTTCAGAGATATTTTCGACAGTCCATGCGAAATTTGCTGATCGCTTTTGCAAACATCTCCTGGAAATCCCCCATGCAATGCCTCACTTAGTGATTCCCCGAAGGCCATGCCAGTTTTTATGACCCATAAATGAACACACACGCGCACACATTTATACAGGTGCTCGATTCACAGATGGGTTCTAGATCTTTTTCTATTCAATGTATACATTTGCATACAGTACAGTAGTTGCCCCGCTGTGATTGAGCAACCTTAACCTAGCTTTAATAACCCTACTGCACCTCAGCCCATAGTTCGTCTTATCTTACCTTACAGTCTTAGAGAAGCCTACGTTACCTCACTTCGTACCACTTGATCTATGGCGTGTAATGTAATGCAGATCTCCGAAAAATTTCTCAGTGCCCGCAAAGCCGTGGCAGGTTAATGAGATCAGCTTATGACGAATCGCACTAAACAAGATGTCGCTTCGAAAAGATGTTTATTACTTGTCATGTCATGTCATGTCATAACGCCGACGTCGCTTCGCGACGGTTGGCTGCATGAGCGGACCAATGTACACCAGCAAGATCTGTCCTTTACGGTCCTCAATAGCGCCGCTCCCGATAGACCGGTCCACAAGGTGATGCTATCGAGCCAGCAGATTCTAGGTCTACCGCGGCTACGAACACCTTCCACCAGTCCCGTCATGACACTATTTTCAATATTGTCCTGCTGTCGCAGGATATGACCAAAGTATCGTAATTTCCGAGTTTTGACATGGCCTAACAACTCGCATTTTGTCCCTGCTAATTTGTAAACTTGTTCATTAGTCAACATTTCTGTCCATGAAATACGTAGTAGTTTCCTAATGCATTTGTTTTCGAAAGCCTGTATAATTCTTTCCTCCTCCTTCTTTAAAGTCCACGTCTCACAACCGTATGTTGCCACTGGCCACACTAAGGCCCACATCAGTCGTATTTTTTGTCTTGGAGCTGATTGCCTTGTTCTTCCATACCTTTGTCAACTTAATCATGACTGATGTACCCATGGCTAACCTTGTTTTCACTTCTGCATTACAGTCTGCATCTTTCGTTACTCTGCTTCCCAAATAGACAAATGGGTCTACCTGATCTAAACTACCACTGATCACTCTAATCTTCAGTTCTGTGTCCATATTTGTCATGACCTTCGTCTTTGCGGCATTAATCTTCATGCTATACTCGTTTGCAGACCTCTCAACCCTGTCCAACAATTCTTGCAGCTCCTCTGGTGATGTAGTCAGTAATACAATGTCATCTGCGTATCTTAGGTTGTTAATGGTTTTACCCCCGATTCTGAATCCACTGTTGAATCCCTGCAAGGCTTTCCTCATTACTTGTTCTGCTAGAATGTTAAAAAGACATGGTGAAAGGTTACACCCTTGTCGCACTCCTTTCTTAACTCTGAACCATGCTGACGTAAGTCCATCTGTCCTAATATTTGCGCGTTGTTTTTTGTAAAGTTTCTGCAGCAGCTGAGCTATTTGAGGCGGGAAACCCATTTCTAACATAGTCAGCCAGAGTTTGTCGTGCTGTACCATGTCGAACGCCTTTGTGAAGTCAATGAAGCAGAAATATAGTGGTTGGTTCCTTTCCCTTGCTTTTTCCAGGATTGTTCGGAGGTTTGCGATTTGGTCACGTGTTCCTCTTAAACATGTGGCGACCTTCTTATTAATCCAAATGGCAACCCCATGATGCTCACGGCTTGCTTTTCCCGAGAATAGTATAGTGTGTCCATCTTGTGTTTTTACTTGACCATTACTTAATAATTCTTCGTGGCATCGCATTTCATCTAAGCCGACCTTATACCTTATCTTAATCTGTCTCATAGTTACCTTATCTGACTTGCTTCACTGTACCTTGACCTATATTACCTTACCAGACCTCTTCCTACCTTTTTATTGTATCACCCTATACCTTCACTTAACTTACGTTACCTTTTTCTTACCTTACACCTACCTTTCCTTAACTTACCTTATCATTATCTAACCTCTTCTTACCGCATCTTACCTGTCCACGTCTTACCATACCTTATCGTATCTTATACCCTTCCCTTTCCTACCTTTTATTGAATTATCTTATCCTGTCTCACTTGCTTCATCTTACGCCATGTGGCTAGGACGGTCAGCAGCTGTTTTCGCCAGCTCCGTCTCATCAGGAGCTGTATCAAGTCCTTGCCTTTCGAGGCCGCTATAGAGCAGCCGTCACTGCTTTCGTCATCTCTCAAGTGGACCGCTGTAACAGTCTGCTGGCCGGAGCGCCTGCGTGTCTTTTGGACGGACTTCAGTCGGTGCTCAATGCCGCGGCCAAGTTCATTTGTAATAGGAGAAAATATGATCATGTTACACCACTCCTACGCGACGTCTTGCATTGGCTGCCTGTCCCGTTCCGAATTGAGTTCAAGCTCAGTTTGCTGGTCTACAAATCGCTTCATGGGACTGCGCCTGAATACATCCGCGACTACTGTTCTGAGACCCATTCCTCCGCTTCCGGGCTGCGACTCAGGTCGCTTGGGAAGACCGACCTCCGTGTACGGAGGATGAGGACACGTTTCGGCGACCGCGCATTCTCGGTTGCTGGTCCCAGATGCTGGAACAGTCTTCCACCGGACATTAGATTGGCCGCCTCAGTGGACTCTTTCAAAACAAAGCTTAAAACTTATCTGTTTGCTAAGGCGTATCCCGCAGTTGGCCATTTGTGAGGCGCCCTTGTAGCGGTATGGCCGCGTTACGGCGCCATATAAATTGTCGTTATTATTATTATTATTATTATTACTATGCCTCGCCCCATCTTTCCTAGTCTTGCCTTATCATACCTTATCTTTTCTTACCTTACTTTACCTTACATTACCTTACCTTACCTTACCTTACCTGCCCTACCTTACCTTACCTTACATTACCTTACCTTACCTTACTTTATCTTACATTATACCTTACCTTGCATTACCTTACCTTACAGTACCTTACCTTACAGTACCTTGCCTTGCCTTACATTACCTTACCTTACCTTACCTGTCCTACCTTACCTTGCCTTGCCTTACATTGCCTTACCTTACCTTACCTTACCTTACCTTACCTTACCTTACCTTACCTTACCTTACCTTACCTTACCTTACCTTACCTTACCTTACCTTACCTTACCTTACCTTACCTGTCCTACCTTACTTTACCCGCAAGTTCCTCATAGTACGCACAGCACAGAATACGTTCCTGGCGTGTAACGGATACGACGTGTGCACAGCGCATCAGAAAAGCAATGTCTATAGTTGCACTGTAGTCTTTGACGGTGCGAGACTTCATTTGCATTGCATTGTATTGTATTGTATTGCATTGTATTGCATTGTATTTCATTGTATTGCATTGTATTGTATTGTATTGTATTGCATTGTATTGTATTGCATTGCATTGTATTGTATTGTATTGCATTGTATTGCATTACATTGTATTGCATTGTATTGCATTGTATTGAAACGGGTGGTGGAGTACATTCCCATAGATTTCATCTCTTACCCGATGTCCTAGGCGACCGGGTTCGGGTCTGGGTGGGGGTGTGGCGCCGGCGGGTATAGTCACCCGTTCGTATACGTGGCTTTCACGGCGACAAAAATTTTATGATCAGACTGTTTAAGGTTTCATTCGACAACAGGACATCATGCTTCGGCGATTCGTTACAGATAAAATTTAAAAAAAAATTTATGTAGGTTTTGGACGAGTGCGTCTTTGAAATAAATTAACAATGATGATGATGATGATGATGATGATGATGATGATGATGATGATGATGATGATGATGATGATGATGATGATGATGATGATGATGATGATGGCAATAATAATAATACAATGCGATACAATGGATGTGGCTGATGATGATCATGGTTATTGTTTTAATGATAGAAATTTTAATATTAGTAATAATAATAATAATAATAATAATAATAATAATAACAATAATAATAATAATAATAATAATAATAATAACAATAATGATGATGATGACGACGACGACGACGATGATGATGATGACGATGACGACGACGATGATGATGATGATGATGATGATGATGATGATGATGATGATGATGATGATGATGATGATGATGATGATGATGATGATGATGATGATGATGATGATGATGATGATGATGATGTTGATGATGATGATGATGACAACGACGGAGACGACAACAACGATGAGGATGATGATGATGATGATGATGATGATGATGATGATGATGATAAAAAAATTTGTATATAAAAAATAATAATAATAAAAAGGCTTTGATTTTATCTCAAATTTCGGCCGACTCCTAATTTAAAACAAGCAACCGGAGAAACCTCGACGAGTGTCAAGCATTTTATTTCCGCGTATGCATCGTATATCCATTAGTTTATACAACGCTTGAACGCTGTGCCTTTCACCGTCTCTTTCATTTATTCCCTAATTGACTTTTATGAGGGGCAACTGTTCCAGATGCACCACTTTTTTAACACCCTGCATGCATGTGGGATATGATGATAGATATGCACGAGAGACATCTTACATATTTCCAGCGACTTGTTCAAAATGTTCATACGACTGAATGCGGTGGCATTCCAAAGTTTCTTTTCATGCGCTGGATTTAAGCGATGAACAGCTGCCGTTCCAGATGGTTTTCTTCTTTTATTAGTTAATGTTTAAGTATACGATGGATCGCGTGTACCTCGGGGCAATGAAAAAACGATAATAGCTACTGCAGTAGTAGTGATATTTGTTTATTAATTCGAAATGTCAGACTCCATACTCCATAGTCCAATATCGACAAAGATTATCCTCTGCTTGTGGATATAATATGTGTTTAATCGTTCATCCGGAATCAGGGGCGAATCCAGGGTGTCAATCTTGCCATGACCTCCATTCAGCGATTGTGCATTGGAAGTGCCACCCCTGTCAGACTTCAGGAAGTTTTTCAATCAACAGGCCTACAGCGGAAACAAGAAGGCGGGAGAAAAAGGTAGCATGGGCCAAAGACTAAGAAAAGGTCATCAGAATCAAATAGGCCTAGCAGAAGTTGCACAGGTTGTTCTAAGTTTTCTGGGAGCAAGACTAAAACGATCGTCAGATTTTTCGGCGGAAGACCAGCGAAAAATATTTCAACCCAAGGCCAAACATTCTGGTGACTCCTTCAAAAATTTGTGTATCCGCCCCTGCCCGGGGTTTTATAGGCCACCGGTGCCGGGATAAGACATCTACCCGTCTGTGCATGGTCATAGAGGTCTGGATAATAATAATATTATGGCATGGCTTACCGGGCGACATATGATCAGACCGTTTACAGTTTCATTTGACAACAAGCCATCATGATCCGGCGATTAATTACCAATAAAAGTTGTATAAATGTAAACATAGACTTTTCGACGAATACTCCTTCGAAACAGATGAACTCGCATAGTAGCAAGTTTTTAGTCAGAAAATTTTAAATATGAGTTTAGTAATGAATTCGCGTTTGGAAAAGTCATCAGACTTAAATAGTTCCAAGTAAAATCTTGTTTCTATATTTTCACAGAAATGAAGCGAATAAAAGGCGCGACTCGTTTATTTAAAAAGTGAAATAAAAATAACACATTATGCTACTTTGAGTCCTCACTGAGATATATAACGAGAAAAGGCAACCTGTTTTTTCTCGTTAAACGAATGTGTATATCATATTCGTTTAATGTGAAAAAACGGGTTGACACGGTGCAACTCAGTTACATGGAAGGGAAGTATTACGGGTTACACAGTCGTTTGTTGAGAAGTCACTTATAGAGGGCTCTTGGATTAAGTTTTTATCGTCCTTCCGTGGTAATTCAAAGTCACGTGGACGTGGTCTTATAGCAGCAGTATCGACGCTTGATAACTGGAGGGAACAAGCTCCTCAGCACGTGAAATGGGATTTTTCTGACAGCCTCTAATAATAATTTATCGCCGACTTTTTTAGTAAAGTCCGATAGGCGTGGAGAGTCTAGGTATCCCATCCGCTGCGTTCTGAGAAGAAAACGGTCGAGTCTGCTCCTATCATCTCAAATTAGAAATCAAATTTTTTACCTCGGTCTCACGGTTTCAAGATCCTCGCCAGGTTATAAACTCATTATAGACCTAAAATACAATAAAATTAGTTAAACACGCTATTATATGATCAACGGATGATTTGAAATATCTGTAGTCAATAATGAATGCTAAAGAGAGTGCGAGCAGGATGTCAATCAAATGATGAAAAACGGTTTGGTAGAATTGGATGGATCTGTCTGGTGTGTTGTGTGACCCTGATCTCTCGGTTGTTCTTCTCACCGGAAAGATAATAATTATGCAAGACAGTATAGTAATAAGACCTTAAATGATTTATGGAGCAGAGGTATTGACGTGAGAAGAACGGATGAGAGTCTGGAGAGAACGGAAATGGAAAAAAGAGGTTTCTTTAAAAGACAACCAAAGAAATTGTAACATAATTTGAATGAGGGTACGGTAGGAGTGACATGTATAGATTGTGAGGCGCAGTGATGTAGTGGTGGCGTCGTTGCCTTGAAGCCGGAAGGTTCGGGGTTCGAATCCACCTTAAGTCGCCGCGTAGGGACCTTGGGCAAGTCCTTCACTCGCAATTGCTCAGCGCTTCGGCGTGAAACTCCGATGCAGTGTCCGCTCTGTAGTCGGGAGCGCCTCTGAGTAGAGAGCTTGAAGGGGCGCTATAACAAGTGCGCATACATACATACATGTATAACTGACGAGATGGGAGAAGAAGTCAGACTGAGGTGGTGTGGTGACTGTGGTCAGGTGCATGGAGCGAATGAAGAATAGCAACATCGAAAGAATAACGAAGGAGGAAGGGCTGGGCCTAAAAACCAGAATTACCTTTATTCTAAATAGCTCTTCAATTATAGGCTATTCATGAATTACAAGGATTTATAATTTTACATAGCGCCCCTTCCAGGTTTCTGCACAGGAGCCCTCCCAACCCAACCTCGGCTAAAGAAGACAGCTTTAAGACTGCCAGGGTTAGCCTATCTCTTTTCTAATAATTGTTCTTATCACTTCGTGATGTATTTTCTTCCATCCAGTTCATTTTCTCCATTCGCCTCCATGTCTATCTTGAGGTCTCCATGGTATCTTTGTATCCTATTTTTTCATGGTCCATGTCTCTGATAGGGCTACGTGCAGCACCATACTCCACATCAGTGTCTTTATCATCCAGTTCTTCAGAGAAAGGGAGAAGGAAAAAATTACTGAAAGGAAAACGAAACAGAAATCCGAAGAAAAGGTTATCGAACCGAACGCAGAAAGCCACTACACTGCACCGGCGAATTCAGAGTCTATGTAATATTGAGGATAATATATTATAATATAAAAAATATATATTAATATAAAATATATATACAGGGCCTAATATGGGGATAAGAAAGCTACGCTGGTGAATTTGATTGCAGGCCAAACGTCTGTGCGTTGGAAGAAGTGAACGGAGGTTCAAGGAGGAGATACTATGCCGATTGCATGGCCTTCATACCAAGGCGAATCTGCGAGAAACCAACGTAAGTGAATGACACAGTATTTTCTACTGTTTAAATAGGTATTGATTGATTGAATAAAATTTGATTTATGGATTGAAGACTGGATGAATAAACCTTTGATTTGTTCTTTCATCCATGCAATCGTGTCTTATTTCGTTCGCTCATTCGTCCATTCACCAGCTGTTCATTCATTCATTCATTCATTCATTCACCAACTGTTCATTCATTCATTCACCAGCTGTTCATTCTTCCGTTCATTATTTCATTCATTCACTCATTCATTCATTCACTCGTTTGTTCGTTCATTCATTCATTCATTCGTTCATTCATTCATTCACTCATTCACTCGCTTGTTCGTTCAGTAATTCAGTTATTCACTCACCAAGACCCACCAACCAAATCACTCATTCATTAATTCATCCATTTTCTCATTCGTTCGTTCATTCACTGATCATTAGCATCGTCATCACAACTGAATATATATATATATATATATTATATATGCATACTGTATATGTATACTATATGTATATATAAAATATATATATTTATCTGTAGTTTCATTCGATATCACTGTTGCACCGGATACGAGAAGGAAGACAACGCAAAAACAACTGGTTGTCAGGCAGGTAGTAAGACATGTTACACACCTGTATACCTACTTACTATCTAACGACAGCCATAACCACATTTTTCATCATTTACTTAACACATCAGCTGCTAGGTCATGTCAGATTGGACCAAGGCAGAACAGATAAGAACATATCAAAACAGACAAGAACATATCAAAACAGACAAGAACATATCAGAACAGGTAAGAACATATCAAAACATATCAGAACATATCAGAACATATCAGAACATTTAAGAACAGATAAGAACATTTCACAACATATCAGAACATATCAGAACATATCTATCAGAACATATCAGAACATATCAGAACATATCAGAACAGATCAGACCATATCAGAACAGATAAGAACAGAGCATATCAGGTTAGAATGGATTAAATAGATTAGAAAAAATGATAAAATACTAGAACTGATAAGATAAGATTAGATTTGATTAGAATTGATTAGATTTGATTATATTTGAATAGATTTGATTAGCTCGAATCTGATTCTGGATGCAAATGTCATTTCAGTGAAACCAGTCGACAATCTACTTGAGACGACCCATCATCTCTTCCTCACCGACTTTCGGAAATACCTGAGGAATTCCGGTTTCGCCGATCGCCTCAGCGACATGAGCGCCACCTATACGGTGTTCGCCCCACAGAACAAGGCTTTCAACGACCTACCTCAAGACATCAAGTGCGTATTCCAGCAAGACAAAGGTTAAGGCAAGGGTCGAGGTCAAGGTCGAGGTCAAGGTCGAGGTCAAGGTCGAGGTCAAGGTCGAGGTCGATGCAAAGAACGAGGTCAGAGTTGAAACATTGTGGCCAAGGTTGAAGCCAACAAAGTCAAGGACGAGGCTTAGATCTGGGTCACGTTCTCAACATAGGTCATGGACCAGGTCAAGGTTGCTGCCAAAGGGTCAAATGTCGACATTGTCGCCTGCGCAAAGGGGCAAGAGGAACATCCCATCCATACACTGGAAAACCGACACCTAGTTTTAAACTTACGTCTTGTCCTTTTGTAGCAAATTTCTCTGAGCACTGCTCTAGCCGAAGCGTTCAACGCCGTGGCTCTCACTGCTCTTCTAAGCAGGTTGCAGTGCTTCTTGGCCCTCGGTCGCGCACTTCTATTACGCAGCGCCGTACCTTTTCTGTCGTTGGTCCTGCGACCTGGAATTGGATCACTCTGGAACTAAGACTAATGCCTAGAATCCTAGAGATAACATTCTACTCTACCATTCAGACTGTTCTCTTTAGGCGGGGTTTACTTGGGAGCGCTCCAGAGTAGCTGTCTTTAAAAGGGGCTATACAACTCTTTTAAATGAATGATTGATTGAATGAATGAATGAATGAATGAATGAATGAAAGAATGAAAGAATGAATGAATGTATGAATGAATGAATGAATGAATGAATGAATGAATGAATTAATGAATGAAAGAATGAATGAATGAATGAATGAATGAATGAATGAATGAATGAATGAATGAATGAATGAATACTGTTTTACTGAGATGGAAGGATCGAGGAGGTGGAGTGAAGGATATAGCTAGGATCGAGACCAGAGAGGGTCCAAGGTTGAAGCTCAACTTCTATGATAAAATAAAATACCAATAATTCGATCCATATAATCGATAAATCCATTGATCCACATATCGATCCGTAATCTTCATTTATTGTCTTTTCGTCGTAGAGATCAATTATCGATTAAGTCTCCATCTGATCGTAATCTCCTTCTTCATCACATCGTCGCCAATCGATTGCAAGCGATCGATCTACGAAACGCCATCGAAATCCCGACGATCTACAGAGGAAACCAGTCTCTCATCGTACATAGGTTCACCAACAGGGTAAGATTATACATCGTTTGGAATGAATGAATGAATGAACAAGTCAACGAATAAACAAATGAATGAAGGAATTAATTAATTAACGAAGGAATTAACTAATTTATTTAATTAGCCAATCTGTTAATTACTTAGTTAATTCCTTCGTTAATTAATTAATTCCTTCATTTGTAAATTTATTTAATTAGCCAATCTGTTAATTAATTTACAAATGAAGGAATTAATTAATTAATTAATTAATTAATTAACGATTGAATTAATTAATCAAATAATTAACTAATGAGAGAATCAAATAATTAATTAATTAGCAAATGAAGAATTTAATTAATCAATCAATCAATTAATTAACAAATGAATGAAGATAATTATTTAGCTCAAATGAGATAGTTATTTAACAACTGAATGATTTAGTTAATTAATTAATTAAACAACAAATGAATTAATTAATTAATATTAACAAATGAATGAATGAATGAATGAATGAATTAATTAATTAATTAACGAATTAAGGAATTAATTAATTAGTTGATGAATGAATGAATGAATGAATGAATAATGCAATGTTTGTGTAATGGACAATAAGTAATGAATGTTTGTTGATATGTTTTAGATAATTACTGTGAATTGCGTTCGAATAATTCTTCCAAACCAACCAGCCACCAACGGGATAATACACGTCACTGAACAGGTATTATACCAGACATTTTGTGTGTCTGCATTATGATACAGTGAGTCTTTATGTATCTGCCATGTTCCGTTGTATAAACAATACATGTATATGTACGTGTGTATTTATCTGTCTCTCTGTCTATCCATATGTATGCATATCATCCGCTTGGCATTTGTTAGTAGGTCAATAATGAATGAGTGAATGAATGAATGAATGAATTCATTAATTAATTCATTAATTCATTAGTTTATTAGTTTATTAATTCATTAATTCATTGATTCATTAATTCATTAATTCATTAATTCATCAATTCATTAATTCATTCAGTCAGTAATTCATTCAGTCAGTCTGCCAGCCAGTCAGTCAGTCTGCCTGTTCCTCTGTCTGTCCGTCCGTCCGTCCGTCCGTCTGTCTGTCTTGTATGTCTGTCTGTCTTGTATGTATGTCTATCCCATTGACTGTTTAACGCTATCTTTCTGCCTGCTTGCCTTTGTATCTGTCTGCCTACTCCTTCGTCTGTCTGTCTCTCCGTCTCTGTATCATGATCATGACGCTAATGATGACGATGACGCCTTGACTTCTACTCCTCGAGGTCGTGCGTCCAGTGGAAAGTCACGTGACACTGCTTGACGTCTTGACGCGTGACGACCGATTCGTTGAGTTTGTGACGGCGCTCACCATGACGACCATCTCAACAGAGCTGAAGAAAGCCGACCACTACACCGTCTTCGCTCCAACGGATGCAGCGTTCCGCTCGTTTGACCGAACGTCACTCAACCGAATCATGGCTGACGTAGATCTGCTGAAAAGTAAGATGTCATCCAATATGTTTTCATCCAATATGTTGTCATCCAATACATTGTCATCCAATATGTAGTCATCCAATATGTTGTCATCCAATATGTTGTCATCCAATATGTTGTCATCCAATATGTTGTCATCCAATATGTTGTCATCCAATATGTTGTCATCCAATATGTTGTCATCCAATATGTTGCCATCCAATATGTTGTCCTCCAATATGTTGTCATCCAATATGCTGTCATCCAATATGTTGTCCTCCAATATGTTGTCATCCAATATGTTGTCATCCAATATGTTGTCATCCAATATGTTGTCATCCAATATGTTGTCATCCAATATGTTGTCATCCAATATGTTGTCATCCAATATGTTGTCATCCAATATGTTGTCATCCAATATGTTGTCATCCGATATATTGTCATCCGATATGTTGTCATCCAATATGTTGTCATCCAATATGTTGTCATCCAATATGTGATTCGATTGGGGCTAAATTTCCTCTTTCTGGCGTTGTTTGAGTGAGTTTGGTTGTGATATATTTTGGTTGTAATTCAGGGGTGGATCCAGGGGGACCAATCCGGCCATGGCCCCCCATCAAAAATGTGCATAGGATGTGCCCGCTCCCATCAAGTTTCGACCAATGCAGCGGGAAAAGTAGGATACGACAAAAAACCTAATTATTCAGCATTGGCTTTGGAAAATGGTGCATGTTGAAGAAATTTCGTCGATAGAATTATCAAAAAAGTCGTCAGGCATTTCGTCAGGAAAATTCGTTTACATTTTCAAGACTTTTTGACCAGATGACTAAAAAGAGGTCATCAGATTTTTTCGGCCAAAGATAAAAAAATTCCCGACCCAAGTTAAAAAATTTTGCACCCGCCGCGCCCTTCGAAAATCTCTGTATCCACCCATGTCGTAATTTCATTAGTAGTTATTTTGATGGTCGTTATTTTTGAGCTAGTTGTCTGTTTTTCCCAGCGGGATGTCCATCCCTTTAGGGCCCCCCTTTGTAACCAATGCATGCATAGTTTCTGCTTTTGATGTCATCTGGTTTTCAGGTTGCAATAAGGCGAATTGATTGATTGATTGATTGATCAAGAGAACATTCTTGGTGTTGTTTAATCGTTAGGTGATTGCCTTTTGGTACTATTTGGCTGTCATATAAGCATCCTTTGGCGTCATTTGGTTTATTGAGTATATCCATTCGTTTTGTTGAATTGTCATGTAAATATCACATCGGTGTTATTTAGTTGTTTTTCGAGCGTTATTAATTTTGGTGTTGTTTAGTTGTCATTTGAATATCCTTTGGTGTAATATATTATTTTGGTGTAAATTCGGTGTTCATCCCAGAACTCATCTACTACCACATCATCGATTGTTGCATTTGCTCGGCGGCCATCTTGGGTCCAACGTCCGTTCGAACCCTCGAAGGTCAGAAGGTCAACCTGACGTGTGACGTCATCGACCGTCTGACGGTCAATGGCGTCGTCTGCACCGACGTTGACGTCATGGCGTCAAACGGCGTCGTACACGTCATCGACAAGGTCCTCGTTCCGGATTCCGTGAAGACGGTCGGTCAGATCCTGGACCAGCTGGGTCTCTGGATGTTCCTCGAGTATGCGAGGGCCGCAGGGATGGAGGACTATCTCGATGCTAGGCGGGGAGCAGAGCATCTGACAATCTTCGCGCCCAACGACGCTGCCTTCAAAAGTAGGTCTGCACTAAGGGAAGGCATGCGGTGCCCAAGGTAGTGATAAAGTTGAAGGTTGTGGTAACGATGGTAGTAACGGTATAGTCCAGGTAAACCAATAGAAGAAAAGTTAAGGTGAGGTTTGAATTAAACGTACAGTGAATGTGAAGTTATCTTTGAAGGCAAAGGTTGCATCAGTGTCAGTGCTACGATTAAAGTAGAGGTAACCGTAAGAATATAGATGAGGTAACGTAACGGTAAGGGCAAGGCTGTGAAAATTAAAAGCAGGTAAAGTAAAATGCAGAGGTAACGTTGCAGTTGACGTAGAAGTTAACGGCAGCGATAAAAAGAAAAATAAAGTGACGGTTAAGGGAAAATTAAGGTCAGTATAACGATAATGCTAAGATAAAAGAAAGGGTAAAATCCAGAAAGATAGCGTGAAGGTAAAAGTGTAGATAAATTTACAGCCAACAGTGAAAGGTACACTTAATGATAAATGTAACGCAGAAGGTAGGGTTCAGTCACATGGGGGGGGCCCGGTAGAGTAATGGTTAACACGCTGGCCAAGAGTGCGAGAGGTAGCAGGTTCGAGCCCCCGTTGGGCGGATATGCTTTGTAGGCTGCTATTAGCGCCGTTGTAATTACAAAGCTGTCTGTTCAGTTAGTAGTTAAGTTTAATTAAGATTACTGCATAACTTGTAAATGTAAAGCGCAGTGCGTCTTGCAGGCGCTCAATTAAAGAAAAGATTATTATTATTATTATGTTCAGTGCTCAGAATTCCATAGATTAGTGATTGGGAAATTCCCGGCGTCACCATAGCAACCAATAACCATGGCAACGTTTGTTCTTGCCTGCAGAGCTGAATGACACGCAGACGAAGCGCCTGCGATCAAGTGATGCGGAAGTCCGGAAGGTGTTGGAATACCACACGGTCTCCGGTAAGGTGACGACGAAACAGATGGTTGGAACGGAAGTACTCGACACTAGAACGTCGGAAGAAGAGGAAAATGGAAACGGAAATGGAAGGGCACTCTTCCTCAATATCAATGTCGAGGTATGTATGCGTGTATGTTTGCACTGAGATGTTTGTATTTATTTATGTTATGTTTGTGTATAATTATGTATATGCATATATGTTAGCGTGTATGCACGTTTGCATTTTAAAAGGAAAATGTGCGTTTGTAATTTTCAATGTATACAGTATGTGCACCTATGCTTGTGTCATTCATGCATGCCATGCATGTAGGCCTATGCGTTTTGTCTATTTAGTAGACCTACGTCTGTAAATACCTAAGGATTCACTGGATTGAGTGTCAGTTTAATCCCCAAACATTAATTTCAAGTTTGCGATTTGAGAAATATTATCTTTGGCAACCGTTAGCCACAGCATTCATTGTAGCCTAATCATAATAATTTTATGCTATTCGCAAGGTGGCAAATTATTTATTTTTAAATGCCCTGAGGTAGGCCCCTACTTCGTTCCCCCAGGGACTTATAATAATAATAATAATAATAATAATAATAATAATAATAATAATAATAATAATAATAATAATAATAGTAATAATAATAATTTTTATATAATTATTATTATTATTATTATTATTATTATTATTATTATTATTATTATTATTATTATTATTATTATTATTATTATTATTATTATTATTATTATTATTATTATTATTATTATTATTATTATTATTATTATTATTATTATTATTATTATTATTATTGTCAAGCTATTGTTATTGAAAGGCTACCCCTTTTCCAAAGCGGGCATGGAATTAGCGAAAGAGCCCGTGAAGGCCACAGCGTTAAAGCGCTGAATAGTATTATTATTATTATTATTATTATTATTATTATTATTATTATTATTATTATTATTATTATTATTATTATTATTATTATTATTACTATTATTATTATTATTATTATTATTATTATTATTATTATTATTATTATTATTATTATTATATAGCATTGTTACAAAGGCAATGTGGAAGAGAAGCAGATGGCGTTTCCCCGCTGGACTGCCACCGAGATTCTTTGAAGAAGGTAGCTTGTTTCGAGTCTGTCCTGAGTCGCCTCGGTCAACCTTCGTCCCAGGTCTAATACAAAGTCCAGTCCCTCCGAGCTCCAAGAACCACCGGACTCCAATGCCACCGCCACAAAGGCATGTGTCCGAGTGACTGCGGCGTACTTTGTTCTTTTGGCGACGGCTGCCTGGTTTGCGGCCTCGCCCGCTCCTGCTGATGTTGCCGCCAGATGCGATGCCGCAAAGGTGTCTGACACTGTCACATCCCAAGTGAGACATCTTCCACATGACCAGGGAATAAGTGTCACGCCGTCCGGCCGCTTTCCATCCTCCCTGGTGAGCCCTAACGGTTCCTTCTGGGATGGAATATTCGCTCTTCTTAAGGCGCGCCATATGATGTCGTTCAGCATGTTATGTCGTTGTTGTCTGCCCGCGTTTTTTCTGCAAGCCAGACCGTGGAGTCCTCTGGCGTCGACTCTTTCGCCACAGTGACACAGGTGTGGTTCGCAGAGAGTTGACCCGAGACGCATTCCAACTGAAATCCTAATCACTTCATCGGACAGGCGCAGACCCAGAGCTGTTACCGGAGGTGCTAACAGCCAATCTCCTGCGTGTGGTGCCTGAGAGGCTAAGAGACGAGCCCGGTCAAGTGCTGTACTCGCAGACTCGTTCAGGGATATCCATGCCTTTTTGATCCAGAGGCTATCCCATTCTCTTTGACGGTGTGCTGCTGATCCGGATGGTGGTTCGGATCCCGTGAATGTTGACCATGCGTTTAGCGCTGTGTCCACTAGGTCGTCCGAGGTGTCGGCTAATTCTGGTGGCAGTATGTTTGCTTGAAGTTCGCTAGTGCTTATTATTATTATTATTATTATTATTATTATTATTATTAATGGTAGTGGTAGTGGTAGTGGTAGTAGTGGTGGTGGTAGTGGTGGTAGTGGTAGTGGTAGTGGTAGTGGTAGTGGTAGTGGTAGTGGTAGTGGTAGTGGTAGTGGTAGTAGTAGTAGTAGTAGTAGTAGTAGTAGTAGTAGTAGTAGTAGTAGTAGTAGTAGTAGTAGTAGTAGTAGTAGTAGTAGTAGTAGTAGTAGTAGTAGTAGTAGTAGTAGTAGTAGTTGTAGTAGTAGTAGTAGTAGTAGTAGTAGTAGTAGTAGTAGTAGTAGTAGTAGTAGTAGTAGTAGTAGTAGTAGTAGTAGTAGTAGTAGTAGTAGTAGTAGTAGTAGTAGTAGTAGTAGTAGTAGTAGTAGTAGTAGTAGAATAATTATATTTTAACATTAATGTCATTATTATTCAAAGTTCCCATCATGTTCTTGTATTTAATTGAACTTATTTCAAGCAGGAGTTCAGTATAAACAGCGCTCGAATAATCAGCGGTGATCACGTGGTTGCAAATGGCGTCGTACACGTCATAGATCGCGTTCTTCAACCGCCAGATGACAGCATCATCGATAAAATCAAAGATAATCCACAACTGAGGTATCTTAGATTTTATAGCTCTATTGCACTAAGTGAATCGAAGTGTTTAATTTCCGCAAAATCATTCAGATTTGTTTTCATTCAGATTTTATAAGTCGTCCAATGTTTTATAATTTTGTTTTCATTTATTCAACAATCCGGTTGACAGACTACCATATCCTAACATCTGCGGGTGGCTCGGTCGCAATATAAACGTGGAGTAGCGGTGGTGAAGGATCTCACCCTCAGGGTCGAGGCCATAAGACAGCCGCTATATAAATATGCGATTACATTATAACATTATCACTAATCATAATAATGATGATGACCTTTTTTAAACCTCACTAACCTCACAGTGCGTTTCGTCAATCGTGAAGTGTGTACATGTCCTAACACTTAGCGATTGGAAGGACAAATGCATGGGTCGTTCCCTCACCACATCCATTGAGGGGGAAACCGTCCCCCCCTAAGTCTCCACCCATGCCCTTCCTCTACAGAAGCAGGGGATGGGGCAGCAGCAATAGCAGTATAAAGAATTATAACAATATCGTCCCTCTCTTAATTAAGTTTATCTGCATTTGTCCATCGTAGCACCCTCTATGACCTTCTCCAGCTCTCCGGCCTAGATTCAGTTCTGGAGGCAAGCGACGATCAACAATCGACCTGGACCATCTTCGCCCCAACCAACGCCGCCTTCGCTCGCATGGATGACCGACAGCTGGCCCGTCTCATGGATAACCGCTCAGAACTCATCAAGGTGAGTATTACCAATTATTTACCATGCATGGACAGGGTTTGTAGATTTCGCCTGTGTACTGTGTAGCGGTTACGGTGCGAGGAGAGGTAGCCTATTGGGAGATTTGAGGTAGGGTAGGCCTAATGCTATATATGACATATGGTTAGGTATTGTAGAGTTGGTAATGTAACTTAGGGCATGGTATCGTATGGTAAGGTAATGTATGGTATGGTCAGGTGCAGAATGGTACGTAAACCAGGGCTGTTTTTAAGGAACCTTTAGAACTGCACAACTCCTTCTTTCCTTTCCCATCCTCCATGGTAAATTGCTTCCAATCGGAGGACAATGACCTCTTTTACTAGTTTTAACTGTACAGAAGTGCTTCTACAACTGCACAAATCCATTTAGAACTGCACATTTTGTGTACAACTGCACGTTAAAAAAGTCCTGACGTAAACAATTGTAAGATACAGCAAGACATGGCATAATGAAGTACTATGGCACAGTAAGATCATCCCCTAACATAACAAAACCCAATTTTCTCCATAAATAATGATGGTGCTTCCTTCTTCCGTGCAGTTCCTCAACTACCACATCCTGGAGAGAGCCGTCTTCCTGTCATGCGCAGTCCGACCGCGGCTCAGCTTCCGGTTCCAGACGGCAACGAAGGACTGGATCCGGATGAAGCAGGCGAAGGAAGGGGACCCGATCCGGATCAACGATCACGTCACCGTCACCGTCAGTGACGTCCAAGGCGTCAACGGCGTCATGCATGTCATCGACAGCGTCATGACGTGTCCGTGCCTCAAGAAAACCTGAAACGACGTCAGAGGCTAATTTTTGCAGAGATGACGTCGTCGTAGTTTGACTTCTTATGAAAGGCTTTTTGTATTTTCTTCATCAGACTTTGTTGTGGCTGTCTGATATTTGCAAAGTATGGTGTGGCTTGATGTATGATATTTGCCCGAAAGTAGTGTGGCTTAATGCTGTTTTATATGCCTCAGCATTTTGTGTCGACACTGTAGGCTATCACTGACTAGATTAGATAGCACATGAGAATATAGCAGCCTAATGTCTGGAAGCAGCAGGGAATAAAGCGGCTTAGTGTTTGGTATAGTGGCAGAAAATTCCCTAGCTAAATATCAGCAAACCGTGATTTAATGTGACTAACCGAACACAATACACTAATAATGTGGCTTCAGGTCTAGTGTTGTAGGCACTGTTCTTGCCAGATCTCTGCCACACATTACCTCACATCGCAGACACTGTGACCTGCCACGAGACATTGGCGATGATGATCGTCAGATTAAAGACGACACTGACCATCTAACTGCAAGCCACACTAAGATCATGTCTGTCAGCACACAACGGTTTCGCTTTTTCCTATTGCCAGACAGCTTATGTTGATGAGTATTTAGCCAGGTTTTGGGTAGCAGTGTTTGTGCTTCAACGAGTGACTTTAAGAAACATACGTACGTAAGTACACAACGTCGCGTTCAATCAAAATTAGTTATGTGATTAATATTTCTCTGATAAAAAAGCAATTTGTTGCTGAATGGAAACATATTCTATGCATCTCAAAACGATTTTTCTAGACTTCTTTGTCAATCGTTCGTTGGCAAACATAGCAAGGTGCGTTTTCCATCGCTCCTCAAAAATGGACAACTGGAATTTGTTTGTGTTGCAGGTCTTTTCTTAACGTGCAGTTGTACACAAAATGTGCAGTTCTAAAAGGATTTGTGCAGTTGTAGAAGCAGTTCTGTACAGTTAAAACTAGCAAAAAGGGTCACTGTCCTCCGATTGCAAATAATTTACCATGGAGGATGGGAAAGGAAGGAGTTGTGCAGTTCTAAAAATTCCTTAAAAACAGCCCTGTTGTGTTGTTGTGAATTTACGCCATAGCTCAATCAATCTCATTGGAGAGCACCTCAAATATTATATCATACTCCACCGATTTCGGGTATCGTATTACGTAGCATCTTACACATCTTGCCATATTAACCCTAACGCTGACCTTAACACTTGACTTCTCTATGAGGTTTGTTTATATTATCGTCTGCAGTCTGCTGTACTCAATGCTGTTGCAGCTGCTAATATTATCATGTCTTCCTTCATTCTCTCACATTTCTGTATCAATGCCTGAACAATTTCACTGGCTCCCTCTCTCTGCCCACATGCAATAAATTCAAAGCTCTTATTTTGCGCCTCAAGTCTCAGTTATAAGGTCTTGCTCTGAAGTATCTTTCTGATATTTTACTTCGCCCCCTCCCCCACTCTGCCGCTTCGCTGCGTCCTCTTAGGTCCACTGATCGGCGTGGGCTCTTTGTTCTCCGCGTGGCCGCCATAGCTCAATCCAGCTCATTTGACTGCATTGGTACCTCCCTATGGAATGGACTTCCAAAATCAGTTCGCCCTGTCATCCTCTCTAGTATAATCTTTCCTCGTCTTTCTCTCACCTCAAAGCCTACCTTTTCTCTCGGGATTGGCGGTTGCACGCACTGGGAGCGATTTTGATATGCTCTTGCTGAGCAGTGGCGGCGCCAGGATTTCAGTTTCGGGGGGGCTGAAGCCCGCGTCGAAAATTCTCCATTTTCGCCGCCAAAATTTCTGACGACCTTTTTTTTAGTCGTCTGCCGAAAATCATGGATTTTTCAATGTAAAAAATTAGGATGTCCCTTTTTTTACGGGGGCTGAGCCTCTTGCAGGGGGGGCTTAGCCCCCCAGCCCCCTAGCGCCGCCACTGTTGCTGAGAGGAGCGCTTTCTAAAAATGGTCAGATACAATACATTACAATGCAATACATTATAATGCAATACAACATTGACCCTAACCATGATTCTAACCCTTAACCCTTAACCCTAACCCTATACCTATTACCCTTAACCATAGCCCTGATAAAGGAAGTTGATGTGTTTATTGCCCTGTGTGAACGAACCTGTGATTAATGTCCTGCTGCAATTTTCAATTGTGACAAATACACACGACTATAATTACTATAATTATCTCGAATATCAGGATGTAAACCGCTGTCTAGAACTTGGCCGCAGCGGTTTCATCTTGTGGTTTGTTTTGTCTTTGGTTTCAACAACCACTAACTAATACTACTGCTATCCAGGGCTGTATACCCGCGTATACCCTCATGTACAGCCCTGCTGCTATCTTCTCATCTGTAACACAAGAACCGAAGCCATGCTAGATACTGCATGCGCCTGAAATTCTTACTGATGGATTTTGAATAGTCTTCCCTGTTTCAGAATAAAATGCGAGCATTTTGAGAGTTAGGCTAACTGGTTGCTGTAGGAATGTGTTTTCGTCTATGAGCCAAGCACTTTGTTGAGAAACATTTAAGGTAAGGAAAATATAATTATCAAGTTGGCCAACGACACAAAAACCGTCTTTTTTCGACCCCTTGTTGCAGCTCACACATTTTGTAGAAGCCCCCTCCCCTTGCGTTCGTGCAAACAATCTTTTCTCCCATTTATAGCATAGGCGCAACCACCCTATGGGACCCACGGGACGCGTCCCCCCAACTTTTGAGTGGTCCCCTAGCTTTATTATTATGGTCCCCTCCCCCAACATTTAGGACGTGACTCATTATGGTCCCCCCAACTTTTAGGACGTGATTGCACCTATGCTCTATATACAATTTAATTATTAGCAAAGACCATCCATAAAATATTTATTTTGTGCCAAGCTATTAGGCTTACATATTTCTCGTAAACATCATATTTGTTAGATAAAATATTATATCAACTGTTTTGGTTCGATGTTTTGATCTGAATAAGCTTAGAGTTTAATTACTGTGCACGTAATCAAATGACATCGAACGAGTTCAGATACAGAGTTGTAAATAATGAGAAATCTATTTTACGAACGCATAATATTATTTTCTCAAGACCCCCCATCCCCCAAACGAACTAGTTTGAAACATCGCATAAATCTATCACCCTACCCTGAGTAGGCTACGTAATAGCCTATTTGGACAGCCCATAAGCAAAGCTCAACTGCTCATCATCATATCTTTCTCTCTCTCGGCCTCCAGTATCATCCTCTCTCAAGTTCTGCAACCGCTCCTTAGTCTATGCTGCACCAGCTCTTTGGAACGGACTCCCAACATACATGTACCTCCGCCTGTTCGCTCATCCTCCTATCTCTCCTGCAGTCTCACCTCCAAATTCAACCTCTCCTCCGCTTGCATTCTCCTCTGCTGCATTCCATTCACGACTGAAAACCGAACTCTTCAACCTATCCTATCCAGATTCCAATCAGGTTCCATCACCCAACCACCACCATCACCGACAACCACCGTAGCACCACGCTGTCTCCTTGGCTTGACCTCCCCGGATTTTGACCTGACACCGGAACGAAAACGGCAGCTCTGGCTATTGCGGACTTGATTTGATATAGCGCCGCTGAATGAGCTGGTCTCCCTGACATGGCTTTTGTGGGCGCTGAGAAATTCTTGAAGATTTACATTACATTACATTACATTACATTACAACTGTTGACTTCGTAGCAAGCGTTTTAAGTTCCAGGATTCTGTTGTCCCCTTAAAGCGTTTGTAGGTCTACGTCATTAAAAGTTGTAAGTGTTGCCTAACAATAAATTATATAATTATTATGTGCCTGTTGCTGTTCGACAATCCTGCATTATATCAAGGATGATTAGTGTCGCCCTCCTCCTTTACCCAGGCTTGCGACTGGCACTGCCAAAGTACGACCATTGAAGAGTTAGGTCTAATCATATGTGTTGCACTGTCTACTTCTTGTCCCCCGGTCACGCACTTCTATTACACAGAACCGTGCCTTTTCTGTCGTTGGCCCTGCAACCTGGAATGGGCTCCCTGTGGAACTACGTCTTGTGCCTAGAGCCTTTGAGACTACGTTCTACTCTGCTCTTAAAACTATTCTTTTTAACCGTGGTTGGGTCGGGAGCGCTTCTGAGTAGATACTCTTGAAGAAGCGCTATATAAGTGCTTGAAATGAATGAATGAATACTGTGATATACCAGCCATTCTCTTTCAATGTCTGGCAGAATTTAACCGCTAAGAGGTAGGCATTCTGACCTGCAATGAACTGACCAGCAACTCGCTGAATGTTCAGTTTTGGTTGACCGACTACAGTGCAACCAGTTAACTCTCTACAGTGCAAGACTGCCTTGCTCTAAGACTTCTAAGTATTGCTCTAAGTCTTGCTCTAATAGGCTTAAAACGACCTCTTTGTTGGGTGAGTCCTTTTGTAACGTCTGCAGGTATCGACTCTATTAAGTGGGCTGATACATGCGATATAGGATCCAGGCTCTATTCGGAGGTTCATTTATAAAATAATATTCGCCGAGCACCACAGAAATTTTCAATTTCCTAAGTTTCTATTTGGATTATTAAGGTAACTGTCTGCTCTTTATATTTCCCGTCTTAAAACACAATTGATCGAACTGGAAGTTTTAAGGTTGGCGACCTAATTGCTTGGTTTGACAGGTGAGCACATCACAGAAGAATTTAGGTGTTTAGCCTACGGTTTACCAAAAGCGCAATTTCATTTTCTATTAAACACGATTAGAGGCCATAATTTCTATTTCATGACTCACCCTTAATCAGCGCAAAACCGTAAAACTGCTATGAAGCAATCTCACAAAGGAACCGATGATAATCATAATCATAATCAAAATCATTCATTCATTATGGAAACTTATATAGAGCCCCTAGGAGGTTACTATCCAGGAGCGTTCCCGACCCAACCTCGGGTCAAAAGGACGGTTTAAGGCTGCGAAAAATCGCACCTAAAAAACATTAGGCGAAAGGCGTATACTGTATACATAGACTTGGGATCCCATTCCATACTATGTGGCGAATAACAGAGAAAGCACGGCGCTGTCTAAAAGCAGTTCGTGCTCGGGGAATGAGGAATTCACTTTGAGAGGAGGATCGTAGAGCTCGACGTTTCTGTACAACCAAAGTATATATAGTCACAGAGCTATTTGTGTGTATAAAATGATGTACCTATTACCTATGTATACACGAAGTATAGGTTAAATTAAATGTGCATAAAAATGATATTTTATGCTAAATAATGCTTGATAAATATCACACGCCAAACGTTTTGTCTCAAAAATGTTGTCTAGCCTATTGCTGTCCACGACATGTCACACCCCCCCGTTGCAAGAAAGGGCGATCCACGTGATAGTATTTTCAGACTTGCTAATTTTGTAACAAAACTCTACATAATTATTAACTTTTGCAAGCAACTCCACACGCAATAAAAACACAAATACAAATAATTACCTTACGACACAAATACACACACACTTACATACACACACACTCAAACATAGTTGCCTTACTATATATACAAATGCAAACAAATATTATCTTAGGTTTCCTTATGTTGACTAACTTGTCTTTGGTTATCTTTTCTTTGATTACCTGACCTGTTGATAACCTTATCTCAGATTATCTTGTCTAGATCACATAACCTTAGGTAACCGTACATTAGATCAGATTATCGTTGATACATTTACCTTAGATCACCTCACCTATCACCTCACCTTAGATTACCTTTTCCTCTGATTACTCACCTTACCTTTGATTCCTTTACCTTTGATTACACCGCATCAAATTACCTTACCATAGATTTCTCTACCTCAGCTTTTTCTTTCTTAGATCACCCTACCTTAGATTGCCCTATCTTGGATTACCCTATCTTACATTAACCTATCTTAGATTACCCTATCTTAGATTACCCTATCTAAGATTACACTATAGATTACCCTACCTTAGATTACCCTACCTTAGCATGGGCGGAATTTGGTTTCCGTTCTTGGAGGGGTTAACCTATGAGTCTGCGTATTCTTGGGGGGCTAAGCTCGGAAGAAGATACCGTTTACCCGGTAAAAAACTGAATCTGGGTCTTCTTGGAGGGGCTTAGCCCCCCTATCCCCTGATAAACTCCGCCCATGTACCTTAGATTACTCTACCTTAGATTACCCTACCTTAGATTACCCTACCTTAGATTGCCCTACCTTAGATTACCTCACCTTAGATTACCTCACCTTAGACTACCTTACCGTTAATAATCTTACCTTAGATTACCTCAATCTGACTTACCTTATACCTTCAATTACCTTACTTCAGATTACCTTAACTTAGTTCCCTATCCTCATCTATTTATCATCTTGCACCGCCATAGGCCTACATTACCCCACCCTATCTGCAGGTGAAACGAAAACGCCCCATATATGAGTAACCCGACTGGCCGTCTGAGGACTTATTAATAGGGCGTATCACACATCCTCCCATACTATTTCACATAATAATTACCGTATAGCCTTATTTACTTCCTAACGATAATAATATTATTGTTTATGACCAGCCTCATGATGTCAGAAGTAGGACTATACGAATCTCTTAAAGACACGATTTCTTTTGTGGCCAGACCGCCATAGTTCCGTGTTTGCTCAGAAATAATATCTGATTACGATAGTCACCTATATAAAACGGATTAGTATAATTATTATCCAGCAAGATGGCATAGCGTCTTGTGCTTTAGCAGCAAAAACAACAACAGCAACAATAACAACAACAGCAAGCGACAACAACAATACCAACAACAGCAACAACAACAACAATAACAACAAACGACAATAACAACAACAAACAACAATAACAACAATAATAACAACAGCAACAGCAATAAACACAACAACAACCGTGTCCAAAGTACGGGACTGCCACTGGGTCATTTTACTATGGTGGTGATCATGGTGAATGCCATCTCACTCGCCATATCATCTGAGCAAGAGGTCAATGTACTCATTACAGTTGAGTCGACTAGAGGGAGCACCTAAGCAGAAATCTGTGAAAAATATTTCTGAATTCCGAACTCCCAGGTGAAAAGTGCACCAATCTATTCACTTGAACTATCGTCCGGTCCAGCTTTCAAAGAGCATTAAGGCACAGCATAGCTGGTAACGGACCGCTATTCCGAGGGTCCACTATTCCGAAGGTCCACTATTCCGAATATCCGCTATATTTTGTTCGTTATCCTTGGTGGTTAGGGTTACAGACTACAGTGGGTTAAGGTTAGGGTTGGGTGGGTTAGGATTAAGTTTAGGGTTATGGTTAGGGTTAGGGTTGGGGAGGGTTAGGGCTATGGTTATGGTTGGGTGAGTTAGGGCTAGGGTTATAGTTAGGTTTAGGGTTAGGTTTAGGGTTCGGAATAGTGGACCTTCGGAATAGTGGACCATCGGAATAGTGGACCCAAACCGTATAGCTTCTGATAAAAGCCTGTTATGCTCAGCCGCGCGTATCTACGCCGATATCCACATCGGTCCCTTAACGCTTGGCTTGAGACGCGAGTGGAGCGTGCAGTCTTGCGGAGCCGAGTTGTTTTCGACACTGCAATGACAACAGCGACATCACAGTTACGCTAGACTAAGTCACAACAATGATAAAAGTGCTTTGCCTGAAACGGCCTACCCTTAACTCGTCTCAAAGGACCCCACGTTACCCTGCCTACCCTTGCCCTTCATCTCTCTCTTGAACTGCGCCAATGGCTCGTGCACCAACCCATCTATTCACCCACCCATCACGAACTCTCTTCGTCTCTTCTGTCTTGTGGTAATAGTGGTAGTACGGTGATGGTAGTAGTGGTGATGGTGATGACTACGGCTGCGGCGGTTATGACGGTGCTAGTGGTCGCAGTGATAGTAGTAGTAGCGGCAGCAACCGCAGTGGCAGTGGTGGTGATGGTTGTGGTGGTGGTGGTGGTGGTAGTAGTAGTAGTAGTAGTAGTAGTAGTAGTAGTAGTAGTAGTAGTAGTAGTAGTAGTAGTAGCAGCAGCAGCAGCAGCAGCAGCAGCAGCAGCAGCAGCAGCAGCAGCAGCAGTAGCAGTAGCAGTAGCAGTAGCAGTAGCAGTAGCAGTAGCAGTAGCAGTAGCAGTAGCAGTAGCAGTAGTAGTAGTAGTAATAGTAGTAGTAGTAGTAATAGTAGTAGTAGTAGTAGTAGTAGTAGTAGTAGTAGTAGTAGTAGTAGTAGTAGTAGTAGTAGTAACAGTAACAGTAATAACAGTAGTAGTAATAGTAGTAGTAGTAGTAACAGTAACAGTAATAACAGTAGTAGTAATAGTAGTAGTAGTAGTAGTAACAGTAGCAGTAGCAGCAGCAGCGCTAGTGATAGTAGCAGTTGAAGAAGTGTCATCGGTTTTTCTCTCATTCTGCTGCTACTTCTACATAATACATTACTATATGATTCTCAGACACACAATGGTTCTCTTTCACAGCACTGCACCATATGATACATGCTCACTGATTGCTCAGGTCTTCGAAGGCATATAACGGTTGGCTGCATACCGACAATTTTTATGAAGCCGTCTTGCAAATCCCTCTGTATCCGAGTGAGAGTGTGAAACATCACGGCTGAGGTGCTAGAAGTGCTTAGAAGAGGCCGTCGTAGTTTGCATATGGATGTCAGCAGATTAAAGTGCCACCAGTGACTACGGGCTGAAGTCTGAAGAGGTCATTCCAACGATTTTTTGCTAAGTCGAGGCGAAGCGAAGTGGTCCGGAACAAGACGGAAACACCCGATTGAAAGCGGCGTACACTGTCCATATCGGTCCAGACTCGAGCGGATAATAATATCAGACTGGCAAAAATATCAGCTTGCAAACATTGAATTGGTTTAAATGAAACTGAAGAAACACATGCGGTAATGCTTCTCAATTTAGTTTACAGAGACAAATAAGATCGCCTAATTTGTATCTTTTATCGACGAAAGATGTCTTGAGAAATTTGACGAACTTAGCTCCAAATGTAATTTTTTTTTAATAGCTTGAGAAATGAATTTGGAGCAAAGACCCATTCAGCTTTCAAGTGAAGTCTCACCTTGCAGATGTCGCGCAGATAGATTTCTTTTGACTTGTTGCGAGCATACGAAAAGAATGAGGCTCCTTGTCAAAGACACGTACGAGTTTTTTTAAATCTCTGGCTTATCGTGACGTAATCTGAAATTTATGCCAATCTGCAGAGACAGAAAGAGACACAAACAGACAGACAGACAGACAGACAGACAAACATACAGACAGGGAAAGAGGAAAGAGATGAGAAAGAGGATTAGACAGAATGATGCAAGGACGTTTACAGTGTAAGGCATAGAAAGCGCACAGAGGAACACACATACAAACAGGCGCACACAAATAGACACTCAGGCACACAGAAAGACAGATACACAGGCAGACATACACAGACAGACATACACAGACAGACATACACAGACAGACACACATGCACAAACGCATAGACATGATCGCTCTCAACATTCCACAATGTCATATTTGCTGTCAAATGCCTGTTTGAAGTCTACGAAGTTTACGAAGATTCGCTCCTTGTAGCGTTCACGCTTTTTAAGGTATTGTAAATAGCAAATAAATTGTTCTTCTTATTTATTTGAATTCTGTGTGTTCTTCGTCAAGTGCTAACACAACAATATATATCAACTCTGAGAATTTATGCAGCGCATTTTGAACTGGCGCTGTAACCCGTAGCCGCTGTCAAGTGCCATCGAAAATGAAGGAATATTGCACCCGTTAGCAAAACAATACACGCAGTACGCTGGAAGAGTCACCAGTGGCGTCCCACGCACGCACGTGGAACCAACCAACGGATTCTCGTAGACAGTTGACAGATCTGATGGGAAGAGTTGGATGGATGGTTCACTTGCTCAGAGTTTCTGGAACAATAAAGCGACTGCATTCTGCAGGGCTGGTGTCTCTTCTGTACAATTTGCAGTCTTGTGGATTTTCTTTCAGTTTCATAATTTGGGACGACTGTCGATTTAACCTGTTTTTCCGCATGACATTTCCTCCATCTACTGAATCTTCTTTTTAAAAGGCTATTGCAGCTTTACCAACAGCTTCTCCTCCACCTTGAAGTAAGCCTATACATGTAGTTCCGTATTGATTCCATCTTCCCTTGTGCTTCATCCTTTTTCATTTTATTGTAGCAGCTCTTATCTCGTTCTGTGGAAATTTTGGCATCCGTTCTCCTGAAACCATTCATGGGAAACTCTGAGAGAATCGTATACGATCGTAATGTGTGTGTGTGTGTGTGTGTGTGTGTAGGTGTGTGTGTGTAGGTGTGTGTGTGTGGACATTGTAGGCCCTTCTACGTTGGAATGACCTCCCTCCCACTATCCGTAGTAAGATCGTATGGTGTCATCTTCATCCCTTCGCTACTTGAAGTCTTTTTTATTTCCTCGGGGCTGTCACGCTGAGAGCGCCTCTGAATAGCTAGTCTGCAAGAGGCGCTCTATAGATGCTTATATGCAATATAATTATACAATGGAAAAAACACAAACAGCTCCAAGCATAATTTTTTTTAAATCCCGAGGGATCCTAGGTACCTCGGCTAAAATAAAATTATACCATACAATTAATAGTTGTTCAAAGTATTTCTTCAATCGTTTCTCCGCAGGGCTTTTTTTAACATGCAGTTGTACACAAAATGTGCAGTTCTAAATGGATTTGTGAAGTTGTAGAAACATGTAGAAGCACTACTGTGCAGCTAAAACTAGTTGAAAAAGGCCATTTTCCTCCGATTGGGAGTAATTTACAATGGAGGATGGGAAAGGAAAGAAGGGTCTGTGCAGTTCTAAAAATTCCTTAAAAACAGCCCTGTTTCTCCGTGATAGCATGATAGTCTGCTAGTATTTTTATCAGTTGCTTTTATGGTTGGTGCAACATACTGATCTCTCATTTTCCAATAAGCACTAAGCAGTCTTACATGTATCTAATTACAATACTTAGTTCATACCGTTTATCTTGAATGTATCCTAAGCTATCACACGTATCTTGTTATTGTCTCTCGCTACAGTTTCCTTAGCACTTTTCTGGTGAATTTCATTAGCGAACCAGCCCAACTGTTTCCAATTATAGGTGCATGCCCCGAAAGTGTCAATCTATCTTGTAAATTATGTCTACTAGCTGGAGGGGTGGTGGGGGGTTTCCGGCGTTGCCTGGGAAGTTACGTTTTATTGTCCCCGCCCGCAGGGTGAGGGGCGGGACGGGGTGGCGGTCCTCTCTTTAGCTGGGAGGTTTGCGTTGAATAGGTGGTCGTCCAGAAAAGTTTGGTTTTCGCCCTATCCCGACCCCCATGTTGAGGGGATTCGTCAATCCCTGCACTGGGTGGTTCTGGTTGCCCTCTTTGTGAGATTTCAGGTCACTAGTCTGTCTATCCTATCTGCCTTTATTCATATCTCACACCGAGAGAGAACATGATCGTTGCATCAATCTATCGCGTCAATAATTGAAGTACAATGTAAATAATCGTGACATATAGTGTCAATTAAAGTACAATCTACGTGACCACAGAATAATTGTATCCTGTTTTATATATCTTGCCGGATCTCTTTCTCTCGTGTCTCTCTCTTCTCTCTGTCTCTCTCTCTGTCTCTCTCTGTCTCTCTGCATCTCTGTCTGCCTGTCTGTCTGTCTGTCTGTCGGTCTGTCTGTCTCTATCTATCTATTTTTGTTTGTTTGTATGTGCACTTGTTATAGCGCCCCTTCAAGCTCTAACTACTCAGAGGCGCTCCCGAATGCAGAGCGGACACTGCATCGGAGTTTCACGCCGAAGCGCCGATGCATATGTCTGTCTGTCCGTCCGTCCGTCCGTCCGTCTGTCTGTCTGTCTGTCTGTCTGTCTGTCTATCTATCTATCTATCTATCTATCTATCTATCTATCTATCTATCTATCTATCTATCTATCTATCTATCCATCTATACATCCATCCATCCATCATCTACCTGCCTGCCTACCTACCTATCTACGTACGTACGTACGTACGTACGTACATACGTACCTACCTACCTACCTTCCTACCTACCTACCTACCTACCTACCTATCTACCAACCTATCTATATATATAGTATATACCTACCAGCCCATCTATGTAACTACGTATCTACCTACCTACATATGTATCTATATATTCGTCCATCCATCAATGCATAGGCTACATCTACACGTAATCTGCCAAATAAATCGAGATAATATTATTACCTAAAAAAAGGCGTCGTTGCAATAAATAGGTCGTTGGGGAAAATTGTGACCACCTAACTCTCCCGTCTGTTGCCGTCATCAACCGCGAGACGACAGCAGTGTATTACAATACTAAGCCGGGGTCTCTGCTAATCGTCGCACCGCGCCATTGATCGCTCAGCATATGATAATATTTTAGCAGGCCTACAGCTGTTTGGATGCGCTGCACGATATCCAAACGGAACGAAACGAACACGGAATCGACTGATGTCGCTCGCTCACCTGTAATAGACTTCGCTTTCGCACGATAAGAATCTCTCACATCATCACGCATTGTCGTGTCGTCGTCGTCGTCGTCGTCGTCGTCGTCGTTGTAGGCCTACTCATCGCCGTTGTCGTCGTCATCGTTGTGAACGGTGATTGTGGAGCGGATAAATTTGCGAGTCAGAGAGAAAGCGATGAGTTGACAAGTGAAAAGATCGCGCTGAAATTATTATTATTAAGCTTAATTGTTGTCAGATTTAAACGAAATCAGTGAGCGACTGACAGATACTCACAGACAGACAGAGAGTGAGTGAGGGAGGGAGACAGAGAGTCAGAGACACAGACAGATAGACATACAGGAGATACGTGCAGGGCTTAGACTTCATCAATAAGTCTTTCCTTAGCAGCCGGTGTTTAACTGCACGGAGACCTTCAGGTACGTTTCGTATTGATTGCGAATAAACCTTGCCTATAATTTTATCGCATTGTAAATCCAGCTTGAGTGAGAATGTATTAGGTCTATTTTGAATGTAAACACACACGTGAAAGCATCGTTAATTGCAACTTTAAATGTAATAATTGCAGTTGTTATTATCCGTGGTGCTGAATATTTGAAGGAGTGCGTTCCGTAGAAAATAACCTAAGCTATTTCTTTTTACCGTACTCTAAATGTTAGCGTGTGCCCACATCGCTTACAAAACATCACTTCAAATTACATTACATCGCTTCATGTCGATTCGTCTTTCCTTAATGTAGGCTACCACTGTTTGCTCGGAAGGGAACATCTGACAAACCCGATGTTTACGATTAGGAATAAGATTACCAATACGTTTTCGATTAACAATAAGATTACCAATACGATTACGATTAGCAATAAGATTATCAGTACGATTGCGATTAACAATACGATTGCCAATACGATTACGACGGTAAAAGCATTGCGACGATTTGTTTAGAACATCTGCTGAGCTACGAATGGTACTGTAATGTAATGCCCGAGTTGTCGCAATTTGTAAAGGTCATAATTAGGTCAATGATTTTCCATCCGAAAAAAAACTAGAGTTTCCAATTTTTCCCGTCTTGTAACTTGTTACTATGGCCACAAATTGCATTGTGAGTGCAGCTTTTAAAATGTAATTCTAAATGTTTCAAATGTGGACGTCGAGAAACTATAGAAAAAGAGAGAGACAGCAAAGAGACGTAAAGAGATAAAGAGAGCGACAACGAAAGAAAGAGACAGACAGCGAGAGAAATGGAATGCCAGATAGAGAAGGGCAGAGAGAGAGAGAGAGAGAGAGAGAGAGAGAGAGAGAGAGAGAGAGAGAGAGAGAGAGAGAGAGAGAGAGAGAGAGAGAGAGAGAGAGAGAGAGAGACCATGGATTTAGAAGGAGAGAGACGGACTGAGAGAGATATGACAATGACAATGACAAACAATGACAATGACAAACATTTTATTCCTTGGAGCATATCACACACAACCTTTACACAATGTAACTTAACTAGACAACGTAATCATACTGTCTGACAAGCACATTAATATAACATATTTGAAAAATATGCAGAAAACATTTCATTGTATCAACCAGGGAATGAGAAGACCCCGAAGGGGCAGTTGCCCCGCTAGGGAGGGCCAATCCTCTAGCTAAACATAATGTTGGTTGCATGTATACATGAACATATCGGTTATGTTAATGAGACAGAAAATGACAATGACTCAACACTTTATTAGAGCAATATGCACACATCTGAAAGACAGAAAAAACAGTAAAAAATGCAAACAAGCTAGATGCACTAGATACGTAGATATTGAGAGATAGACAGACAGACAGACAGACAGACACAGAGACAGAGAGAGACAAAAACACAGAGATGTTTATGCCAATGTCACGGTTAATGGCATATGCAAATGCAAAATTAGACAGACAGACAAACAGACAGCTAGACAAACAGACAGATAGACAGACAGACAGAATGCACTGAAGCGCAACCTACGACCGAACCCACTCTTGACAGCAGGCAAGAGCAGTCGCCCCAACTCGGTCTCTGGCATCCATGATATGTGTGTCCTGAACGGGGGGAGGGGTTGGGGGGGGCAAAATCCAACTGCTCCCAAATTCTCGTCTATTTATTTCAATTATATACACGACAGAACTTATGGATGACAGGTCAAACATGAACTTGTCTTGTGGTGTTTCGCAAAATCGTTTCTCATGAGGATTTTGTGCTCATCATTAGGTATCACACAGCTTTTAAAAGACACAGTTTGTTCGAATGAGCATCATGTTGTATAGTGTATACAGATCACGCGTTAATCAATCAATCAATCAATCAATCAATCAATCAATCACATAAATTTATATAGCGCCCCTTCAAGATCTCTACTCAGAGGCGTTAGGTCACAGTTTAAGTAGCCTACTGCATCATTTGGGCGCGTGTCCATACCTGAAACAGGACATCAAAGAAGCGGAGAAAGAGCAAAGACATCTAAAAAAATTATTTGGAGCTACAAGATTTTGAGCAATAAAGAAAGATTGAGAAAAGATGCGAACTGACAACATTGAAAAGATGGCGATCTAATCTAATCTAATCTAATCTAATTTAATCGAAGCATATGCAAGATGATTTCACTGGGAAAAAATGAAGCATTGCAGTTCTGAACTAGCATCACACAATACAACTGATGGAAATAGGCAGAAATAAAATCTAGGAAACCAAAGGAAGCATGTGGACAAAGTATCAAACCCGCATGGATTGGACGAATGGATTGGAAGGAAATATGCCTACCGATCATGTGGATAGGCTACTGCCGCGGCTTGAAATGGAAAGTTTGGAGAGAAAGGCTATCTAGCATTACAGGTGAACTTGCAGTGACTCAAACACAGACTTCGAGTCTGCTAGATCACTTATTGAGACACTTGTCACGCCATGTTACGTTATGCTAATTGATTTAAATTTTGCTGCTCGATGGATCGCATGATGAATCATTCATATGGCAAGAGGATCGATGACGTATGACGCAATGCGTTGACGCCCATCAGCGACCTCTGCAGCTATTTGACAATGGTATCATAATATTATACATGTACATATATAATCTTTGATTTGTTTGCTTCACAACTTAACTGATAACTCAACTGCAAATAGTTTCACACGCACACACTCACGCACACATGCATTCCTGCATATATAATACATAATATATATTATACATATATGTGGGTCTATTTTTATGTATAATATATATATATATATATATATATATATATATATATATAGGCTAATCTGTACATACAACGACCTGTTGCAACCAGATATGTGTACGCTCTTATCGCAATTAGAAAGTTTGATGAGTAAATCGAAGGACAGCTTTTGCCTTCATTGGTCCGGCATTTTCATAATTGGTCCTGCATTTTCATAATTGGTCCTGCATTTTCATAATTGGTCCTGCATTTTCATAATTGGTCCTGCATTTTCATAATTGGTCCTGCATTTTCATAATTGGTCGTGCATTTTCATAATTGGTCGTGCACTTTCCAATCACAAATCTCCATTGACATGTTGTCGTCGTGTGCTTCGTTGTTAGCACTGCACATCATTTCGCTGCCTCAAAACTACTTTCTTTTCTCTGCATGGGTCTTGCGCACTTGGAGCGCATCTGATTTACTGTGCACTGTGATAGACGCTTTACAAATTTACGGATACAATGATAGACTAGATGAATATAAAGACAGCGAGGTCTACAGTCTCCGTAAAAATGCTAATTTCTGAATTTGTAAAACCTATTCTGTGGAATCTGCGACCATTGGAAAATCTCCATAAACGGAAGCCCAAATTTTATCCTGGCCACGCCCGTGCATAGGCCTACGTGTTTTTATGCATGTGTGTGTGCGCGCGCGCGAGTGTGTGTGTGTTTGTGCAGTTGTGTGAGTATGTAGCTTGTAGGCTTGACGACGTGCTGAATTCATCGCCCATCCTAAGCAGGTGGATGTGGAGGGGTGCTGCGTTGACAACGGAATGCCTCGCTCTTCTCTTTGCCGCCTGACGTTGACGACCGGAATATTAAGCAGGTCCAATTGTCATTAATTAGGCAGAATAATTATTATTTGTTTGCCTGCAGACAAACCAACTCATTATACAGCGCAAGTTGATTATTAGCCATTGGCCAATGTTTACATTACTTCCTTCACGCGATCCATAATAGCACAACCCAACATGACTTTGCTCACTTCTCTCTCCATGTGTCTGATTCCGTGTCTGTTTGTTTGTCGGTCTGTCTATGTCTCTGTCTATCTGTCTCTGCCTCTACCTCTGACTCTCTTTCTGTCTCTGTCTGTCTTTCTGTCTCTGCCTCTGCCTCTGCCTCTCTTTCTGTCTCTGTCTCTGTCTGTATGTCTGTCTATCCCTCTCTCTTTCTCTTTCTCTTTCTCTTTTCTCTCTCTCTCTCTCTCTCTCTCTCTCACTCTCTCTCTCTCTCTCTCTCTCTCTTTTCTCTCTCTCTCTCTCTCTCTCTCTCTCTCTCTCTCTCTCTCTCTCTCTCTCTCTCTCTCTCTCTCTCTCTCTCTCTGTCTCACTCTCAGACGGACCAGGATTGCCCCTCTAATTATCTGATCAAATTGCCTGCAATTAACTTGCCTTCTATGTTCTGCCTTTTTGTTCGAGAATCTGTTGCTTTTATCTCTGACCTTTCATCTAGACTTTTAGTCTCCTATATCTGATAATATTATAACTCGTAGTCCACTCGCCTTGGAGGGGGGAGTTACTCTGCGATTATTTGTCCCTGCAATGTTTGCTTTTGCATACAACGTTGTGCGTTTAGTCAGCTCGTATTCGTCTTGGTTTTGTTCGTGCACATACGCTGCTCATCGTGATATGAAACATAATTAGATCAAGTATATAGGCCAGCGACAAGAGATTAAATCTGGACGGTTCTTTTTCGTATCTATTCATTTATAAAGTCCAAGGCTAGATAGTTCAGGGTGAGAATTGCCGGGGGGGTTGGGGGGTTTCGACCCCCCAGTCTTTCTTAGAGCCCCATGTTAAAGTATGTTTTTTACACCCCAATTCCAAGTGGATAATGGTCCAACCCCCCAGTTATTTTTCTACAATTCTCACACTGAGATAGTTATCTGTTCAGGCTCTTCAGTCTTGCATCAGGTTCGACTGAGTTGACCTTTCTCCGAGTTCCGACCGACTCGTCTCAAACCGTTTTGCCTGTGCACGATTAAGTCAAGTTAAAAGTCTTGACAAAACACTCTAAAGTCTTATATCGGTCAATTAATTAGTCTATCCATGGTTAGAGTCCACTATGGTCCAAAGCACCATTTATATAATTTTTATTAGAAGTGTCTGATTTTAAACTATAGCACGTTTTCTCTACCCATACTAGCAGGGCCGGCCTTACCTATAGGCAAAGTAGGCAGTTGCCTAGGGCGCCGCAGTCTTTGGGGGGCGCCGCGGCACCGGCGAATTTATTTTGTTTACACTTTAATTCTTTTAAACTCAAAACTTTTGCTAATGGAAAGAATTTAAAATAATTATGGATTCTTTGCACCTGTTCACTGTTCAGGCAGACCTAACTCAATTTCAAGGACTGTATAAATTTTAAATCGACAAATAAAATTCGATTTTTAACGACATTCCGTAGACTATAGCTTATACTCTTTGCTTTAGGAGACAGGTTAAAATACGCGACGCTCAATTTCGAGAGTGAAGATGTTGCAAGAAATGAAATGTATGAAATGGGAGTGGGCCTTGCTGAGTATGAAGATGAGATTACAACATTACAGCCTGCCCTTTATTCATATTGAAATAAAATAGTCTAGTAGGGACGACGATGAAGAAAGGGCAGTAGCTGAGGCAGGACCGACCTAAGGCATAGGCAAAGCAGGCAGTTGCATGGGTCGCCATGACGCCATTGCAAGTTCTATAGGGCGCCATTTCCACAAAGAGGGCGCCATTTCCACAAGAGTGTATTTTAATATTTTAAAACTTATACCATTCTTCACAAAATTGAATTTTATATCCAGCCTTCAGTGCACTAATAAAAAAATTATAATGAATTACTCAGTTGAGCGTATAGGCCTACAAGACCGTAGCTATGGGGATGTTTTTGGTGTTTGAACACCGCCCCTCTCCTAAATGAAATAATGTAAAAATGAAATAATTATGCATCTGCTAGCACATGACAGTGTGTAATGCAATTTTGAGCAGAAAATAGTCGAAAGTCGCGGAAAATAGCTTTTTTTGGACGTCAGAAAATTCAACGACTAACAAAAGTTGTCAGAAAATTTCGACCAAAAAAGTCGCCCGCAGCGTGTACGCACCTCAAAATTCACGGTCAAGAAAACATCCCATGAAATAAAATCTTAATGCAGGCCTATGCCTGAGGCGCCAAATGTAGGCCTATGCCTTGCCTAGGGCGCCACTTGGGCTAAGGCCGGCCCTGCATACTAGACCCTATGTAATGTAGGCTAACTGGTTGTTTGCCCGTCCGAAGTCGGTAGAATTTATCAGAGTTTGCTGCCATTTACGCAAGCAATCAGTTCACCATAACATTTCCAGTTTAAGTCGCATTAAACTGCATACAAAACGAAAATTAATTTCTTCCAAATCGTCAAATTCTCTGTTTGAGTTACATGAAACTGTTCCTATAAATGATTTAAATCCATTAAATTAGCAAAGAACTCCAGCCATGTGGATTTCACATACTGAGGAAGAAATAAAAACAGGTTAATTCAGTGAAGATCCAGAGTTGGTCAATTCACACACAGTCTTGCTACGATTAGTGAAACTGTCGTAAGAATGCATGTAAGTGACTCAGTAGGTCAACGGTGACTGACTTTTGTTTTGTTTATTTTACCACCAGTCTGCGATGGACTTTGCTTTAGTGCTTTAAAGTTTAAAGTTTAACGACTAGCAGTGTTTGATTGTATTTAATCGCGATTACCCAGGCCTATATATTCACAAATTTAGGTTTAAAGAGAGGTGTCTATAGTCATTTATATACACACCAGTGGTTCCCAACCTTTTTTGACTGTCGGGCCACGTTTTCTAAGTTGAAGGGCACGTGGGCCACTTTTTCTTAGTTGAAGCCTTGAAGGACACTAGAAGGGGCCACAAGGCTAGATTTTAATTAATTAAAAGCATATAAAATGGTTATAATTGAATCAAATTATAATGTTTGATGTTATTTATAGACGTCAAAATAGAATAACTTGTAATAGAAAATAATTATGTGTTATATCCTGTCCAAATTGTCAATTTTTGTATATAGGCCTATTTTTGTTAACTCTTTGAGAGACAAGGGCCATTTTTGGAGATCTGGCGGGCCACTCTTCGCCCGCGGGCCACTGGTTGGGAACTACTGACATACGCTGTCCGGATGAAAAGTAGAGCACACAAAAAAGTGTCATAACTCGATCAAAACTGTCAGTATTTACCTGAAATTTTACACAACAACAGTGACCATATTTACACGAGATCCTGTTGGAAATTTTGGTGAATTTGTCAAAGTTCAGCTACAGCTGGTGTTCAAAATGTCCTCCTTCGTCACGAACACACGACCGTAGACGTATAGACGATACTGTTTGATGGTCTGGTCGATTATCACCTGGTCAAACAGCTGCCACTCTTCATTCTTCAATCAGACGCGCGCTATAGACAGTTATCGATGTCAATAATAATGTCATGAATACGGGAACGGAAAACGCGCTCCTTCAGTAAGCTTACATGTAGGCCTACTCCGGATTGAGGTCTGGACTGCCAGGCGGTTGCAACTGCGGATATGAAACCGAGTGTCTCCCGGGACAGCTATTACTCTACTACGTCTACGGTCGTGTGTCCGTGAACAATGAGTACATTTTGAACACCATAATTATATATATAGCTGAGTTTTACTTCCTTTCAGCTTTTGCATGTTGGAAACTTCCGTTTTTCGGTGCCGCATCTCAAACGCTCATAATTTTAAAAAAACTCACGAATATTTCTAATCGCTTTAGGAGTGTGTGGTAAAATGGCCATTATTGTTGCGTTTAAAATTTCAGACAAATTCTAAAACTCTTGACCGAATTACGACACCTTTTGTTGTGTTATACTTTTCATCCGGACACAGTGTAATTACATGGGTGTAAATTACCTATATTATAATCACCGAATTCAATGAGTTCTCACAATTTTTGACATGAAATGGTGCAAGACAGCACCCCACCCGTGTGTTTTGGACACACTGCTCGAGTCCACTTGTGAGTGGTATTGTATTGTATTGTATTGTATTGTAAGCATCTAATCAGACGAGCGTGCATGGGGCTTGACCCAGGATACTTGTATATTCGTGTTTATTATTGATCGATACTGACACATCGCAATGTGCATGATTGCAAGTCATCGTGTATGAACGGATGATGTCAAGTTGTGTATAGAGGAGTCGAATTTAACTGTTTGCAAGACATGCAAGTTGCCCATCATGTCATATTGCAGCACTTTTTTACCATCGTTCCCTATAGCGAATGCATGGTTGAGTGAACCTTTGAGGGTGTAATAGGGAGTCGAACCCACGTCAATGCGTTTTTCCTCTGATCTTCACGCCAGAGTCTTACCTAAACCCATAACACCGTCTCTACCCGTAGGCCCTATGTCTGCGCGGTTTCTTTTTGCCGTGCTTTCATTTATGTCATCGTAATGTATACAACGCATCTGCAGTGTAACAGTAGGCCTATAGGCAATATATGATATATAATTATGCATATACAATACATACGCACATATATACATATATGCATATATATATTTTTACACATATAATTATATATAACCTGCAATATCCAACAGTAATAAATTTCAATAGATGACAATCTCCAATGTTTATTCGAAAAACGACGTCGTCTTTTACATGTATCGGCCTACTATTGTATAGGCCTATACGTCCAATCATGAACAGCAATAATTCAATGATCACATTAGTATAGTTGACGAGTCGCGACAATCTTTAATGAATTTGTTTTCATCCACGTTCGACGACTGTCACAACAATAATATTCATCCAACTTCTATTCATATCAAAATAAATATTTATTTCTTTCGAAGGGTTTTTCTCGACGTAATATATTGGCAGGCATACTGTAACAACGATCATCTTGTATGCCTATTTCGGTATTTTCATCATCATCATCATCATCATCATCATCATCATCGTCATCGTCATCGTCATCGTCATCGTCATCGTCATCGTCATCGTCATCGTCATCGTCATCGTCATCGTCATCGTCATCGTCATCGTCATCGTCGTCGTCGTCATCGTCATCGTCATCGTCACTCTCGTTATTATTATTACTATTATTACTATTATTAGGCCTACTACTATTATTATTATTATTATTATCATTATTTTTATTATTATTATTATTATTATTATTTTATTTTAATTTTATATTTTAAATGTTATTATTATTATTATTTATTATTATTATTATATTTATTATTATTATCATTATTATTATGAAAACCATCATTTATTTGCATTTCAAACTGTGCAACGCCAACAGTACTGGCTGTGCCTGATGAATGGTGAACGCCAAGCAAAATACTAACATAATGTGCTAATGTTTTCCCACAATTGCATTAGATCTGTTATTATAGTTATTCGACAAAATCTGGTTGGACAAAAGAACCGCGGAAGGCTACGGCATTAAAGCGCTGGATGGTGATTGATAAGCGCTGGGAAAAAATTACTATTATTATAAATATTATTATTATTATTATTATTATTATTATTATTATTATTATTATTATTATTATTATTATTATTATTATTATTTATTATTATTATTATTATTTTTTTTTTTTTCAAGACAAAGTTTTTTTTGCTTATTATTATTATTATTATTATTATTATTATTATTATTATTATTATTATTATTATTATTATTATTATTATTATTATCACTATCATTATTATGACTAAGTCGTATCATAATATTATTGTTATTTTTGTCGTCAGTGAGTAGCCTACGAAAAAATCTCCCTTGTGTCATTCCAAGTGATGCTCTGTTTTCGCTTATATTATTGTCTATTCAGTGTAGTATTGACCAGTCTCTGATTTTTTTGTCGAATTTTCCATACAGTGCATTGTGTGTGTGTGTGTGTGTGCGTGCGTGTGCGTGTGTGTGTGCGCGTGTGTGTGTGAAGCTTGGAAATGGCTTTCTTTCTCTTTACATGTCCACTTGTCCAGACCATTGGAGTCATCGCTGATGACTGTCGCTAGCGCAGTTGTTTGGGCTGCTTTATCTCAGTCTGTCTGTCTGTCTGTCTGTCTCCCGCCCTCCCTCTCTGTTTCCTTCACTCTCTCTCTAATGTCATCGCTTCTTATAATTCCGTGTTTTTCGGTCATAGGCCTACCTGTAATTTTCCGCGGCCAACTCAATAATTCGGCTGCGAGAATTCTATTCATATCTTGTGATAGACGACATATTCATTCATTCATTCGGACATTTATATAGCGCTCCTTCAAGAAAAAACTACTCAGAGGCGCTCCAATATATATATTGGACATATATATATATAGCCTATATATATATATTGCAGTGTTATTATTATTATTGTATGGTTCAATACGGATGTAGGACATTATCCTCCCGACGAAATTCCCAACCACATTTTGCCTAGGACATATTCCTCCAGGACATTACCCCTCCCTACTGTGCAGATAGCCTATTTATGCTTAATAGTATCGTCCAATTTTCGTTGCCTGTTAATACTATACTGGTAAAAACCTCTCAGTGTAAGTCAGACGTTAGCTTAAAATTTGTTCCGTGTCGTTCAGTCATTCCAACAATAAAGCTAGTAGGCTACTTGTTGGTGATGGTTAGGCTACAATGAAGATTTGTTTATGCCATTTGGTCTAAATATAGAGACTTGTGAACGTTGTTCAAGTTCAAAATTGTATTTAAAATCAACGAATGGAAATCGTAGATTGGTCGTTTATTCAAACAGGAAGACGAATGAAAAGTTGAAGTCGGAACACTGAAATCGTCCGCTTTCAATCGTAATTAATTTGTTCAGTTTTATAGTCATAGTTTTAGTGCATACTTTGTGTTGAAGGCCTATACAAATATCGAAATAGGCCTACTCGTTGATTGGATATTTTGGCCTAGGCCAGTATTTTTTTTATAGTCATGGGAAGCTTTGGAGTGAAATAAACTCTGGTCGATGTTTTTTATGTACAGTTTTAATTTTATTTATTAATGTATTTCTCCATTTCTATAGCGTCCCTTCAAGCTCTCTACTCAGAGGCGCTCCCGACTAAAGTATCATCTATAAGTGACATTCCATTCCATTGTACATTCTATTGATCTGCATAATCATATGATTGTAGTGCCACTCATTATGCCTCCATCATCTGCATATTAAGCCGCAGGCACAGTTGGCCTCTCTTCACTTTGTCCGCAGTAGCAGCAGCTCAGCTTCACACGGCTGGTTCCATGATTTTTCGACGGCTCTACACCTGTATAATACAGGTGTTGCCTGGCTCTGCTGAGAGCCAGACGGCCCCTACGACAGGTGCTTTGTAGTGAGCGCCAATGCCCGTCCCGGTCCTTGGCTCACCGGCTCTAGCCACGTGATGGCTCGAGTCACATGACGCTGGAGGGAGCATTAAGGCGTCTGGGTATGGGGAGGGTGTATGGGTGTATGTATGCGTCACTGTGGTTGTCTGTCTGTGTGGTTATGTGTGTCTGTATGTCTCGATTTATCTGCGTATTATCTTTTGATGTTTCGTTATCTGTCGCTTCTGCTCTTATCTCTCTGTAATCTGCTTGTTGATGTCATTGTCTCAATACATGTATTTGCAGATATGCATGTGTGCATGTGTTTTGTATGTATGTATGTATGTATGTATGTATGTATGTATGTATGTATGTATGCATGCATGCATGCATGTATGTATGTATGTGTGTATGTATTGTGAATGTATGAACGTTATTTATAAAATTATTAGAAGTTGTTTGCACGCACGGCTGCAGAAAATTAATAGTCTATTACAGGCGCAGCAGACAATCAGTTTGTCTGTCTGTCTGTCTGTCTGTCTATCTGTCTGTCTGTCTTTCGCTTGTTCTCTCTCTCTCTCTCTCTCTCTCTCTCTCTCTCTCTCTCTCTCTCTCTCTCTCTCTCTCTCTCTCTCTCTCTCTCTCTCTCTCTCTCTCTCTCTCTCTCTCTCTCTCTCTCTCTCTCTCTCTCTCTCTCTGGTTGTACCTCACTGCTTCACTCTCTGTGTCTCTCTGCTTGTCTTCCTGTGTGCCTCTGCCTATTGATCTGTCTTCACAAGCACGCACCTGCAGCTACACATGTATAATTATGCACATGATTATACCGCAATGAAACAATAGGACAATAGCGATGCGAATTTTGTTGACTACTAGCGAATAATTATACTAATAATAATTCTGAATTTTTTGCTCTAATAATACCCTCTCCTATTAGGCCTAAGCGATCTGCGCCAACGTTTCTGTATTTCTATTGCTCTCTATCTGTCTGTCTGTCTGTCTGTCTGTCTGTCTGTCTGTCTGTCTGTCTGTCTATCTGTCTCTCTTTCTTGTCTGGTATTGATTCGTGAGTAGTCAATACTTTCTAGGCTTACAAGGTTTCTCGACTTGTATGAATGGTAATCTATGGTAGGCCTACATACGAGAACAAGATACGTTCAGGTGTGTTGATGTTAGCAAGTGTTCTCCTGAGTAAGATAATTAAAGCGGTTTATAAATTTCTTCTCCGCTTCTACTTTCACCTCCTCCTTTTCCTCTTCCCTCTTCTTCCTCCTTCTCCTCCTCGCCTGATTCTTTCGCTTCCATTTCCAGTATACCGTCTATTCTTCCACCGTTTCCTCGTATTCCTCCTCTTCCTTCTCCAGCAACATCACTCCACACTCTGTTCAAACAGACTTGATCATCTAGTTCCTCATAATAGAACAGCACTGGCTGAATGCAATACAATAAAATGCAATATAATACAACACAATGCTATATAATACAATAAAATATATGCAATACAATAAAATGCAATGCAATATAATACAACACAATGCTATATAGGCCTAATACAATAAAAATAGATGCAATACAATACAATGCAACGCAATAAACTGCAATGCAATGCAGTAAAATGCAATGCAATATAATACAACACAATACAATATAATACAATAAAATAAAATACAATACGATACAAGTCTAACGTCAATGCAAAGACTTAAAAGTGCCATTTTGTACTTGCAGATAAAAAACGGAGGTCGGCCTTTGCGGCTATAATAACACGCAACAATGAGGTTACCTATAGGACGCAATTTCCTGACGGTGCTGGGTTTCTTCGTTGTTGTCGCTGTCTACATCAGCTTTCGAGAGGGATATCTGTCCTACCCATCACCGGATGTGGGAGGGAAAAACGTAGGAACAGAACCCGGGCAGCAAACACTGATGCCTACAAAGTAAGCAGGATGATGGAGAAAGCAGGACTAAGGATTTTAACGATTAACGAATCGATAAATTATTATCAGTGTCATTTTCCCATTGTCATTGTCATTTCGTCATTATCATTGTCATTGTGCTAACATCATGTCATTGCCATTTCCTAACTACCATTTTGTCATTATCATTTCCCTCTTTGTCATTTTGTCGTTGTCATTATCATTCTGTCAGCATCGTTGTCATTGTCATTTCCTCATCGTCATTTTGTCATCATCATTTCATGTTGTTGTTGTCACTGTCATTTTGTCGGTGTTATTGCTATTGTCATTTTCATGTTGTTATTATCACTGTCATTTTGTCGGTGTCATTGCTACTGTCATTTTCATGTTGTTATTGTCACTGTCATTTTGTCGGTGTCATTGCTATTGTCATTTTCATGTTGTTATTGTCACTGTCATTTTGTCGGTGTCATTGCTATTGTTATTTTCATGTTGTTATTGTCACTGTCATTTTGTCATTGCCATTGCCATTCTCTCACTGTCGTTTTGTCAATGTCACTATTCTTGTTATTTTCTTATTGAGAATCGCTGTCATCATACATGTAATCAGCACTATCATTGCCACTATCTTCATCAGTGTTACTATTATTAGTATTGTTGTTTCTATCTAGTTCCAACTCAGCAGATGAGGTTATTCGAATACAAAACATCGTTGATTCGATTCCTGAGATGTCGCTACCGTCTCAACTGAAGTTTGGATTCGAAATGTTGACGACGTCGGCTGAGAGATCGAAAGCATCTCCAGTGTTGCCATCTATGCAACCATCCGTCGCTGAAGGTCTTTTCTACAAGTGAGAGGACAAGTTGCTGCTCAGGATGATAATAATGATGATGACAATGGTGATAATGATGATGATGATAATGATGATAATAATGATGATAATGATGATGAAATTGTGCCAGAACTTCGCCTCTCGCGTGGAGAAAATTGTGGAATAATATGGATGGATAAATAAGTGAATGGACCGACGGCTACATTGATGATGGATGATGGATGAACGGATGAATGAATGGGTGAATGGATGGATGGATAAATGGATGACGGATGAATGGATGGATTAATGAATGGATGGATTAATTAATGAATGGATGGATGGATTGATGAATGGATGACGGATGAATGGATGAATGGATGAATGGATAAATGGTTGAATGGATGGATGATTGGATGGATAAATGGATGGATGGATGAATGGATAAATGAATGAATAGATGAATGGATGGATGAATGGAAGGATGGATAAATGGATGGATGAATGGATGAATGGGTGAATGAATGAATGAATGGATGGGCACACGATAAATGATGACGTTGCATGGTTTCTCCAGATATATTCAGGCGCTGCAGATCAAGTGTCCACAGAAGACTCGAATTGGTCGAGTTGAGGATGGTGGATGGGATGCTTGTATCGCAGAGCCTTTCAACATCTCTGCACCGTGTCTCGTCTATTCCATAGGGTACGATGATCAATAAACATACTTTTCGATAAGATGCAAAGCAGGTTTCGTAACTTGTAATCTAATGGTAATTCCGAACGCCACGAGATTTAAAAATAGTGGACACACTGTCAACAGCAGTTTTGCCGACGTGTCTTAAGTGTACAGGCAGATCTATCTACATGTCTTATTGCACGTTTCCACTTTTTGCATTTCTCAGTGATTACCTTAAATCAGCAGTAGGCCTACATAGGATTTCGCAATAAAGCCAGACATGTTAATGATCAGTTCATGTACAGTTTGGGTAGTGTGAGGAGGTGTGTATACTTGGCATTTCTGAGTATAAATTTAGGCATTGGTCCTTTGAACGGACAAGACAATGTCATGTACATTAGAAAATAATTATTACACTGTAAATGACATCGCACTTCAATTTGAATTTGCAACAGTAAATATTTCTATTAGGATATTCTTGCAACAGATGGGGGAAAAAACGGTTACGGTTGAATTTTCTGGATCAGCTTTGACGAATGCAAAGCAGAAAATTAATAAGAACATGACAATGTGTAGCCTATAGTTGTTTTATAGAGGCTTCAATTTTAGATTTCACCGTTTCACGGCGGTGACACGAAACGGAGTATCCCCCCTGAAAGCTATCCGGGGGGATGAATTAGTCTATCCCTCCGGATGGAATTAACCGGTCTAGACTTTCCGGGGGGGATGAACCAGTCTATCCCCTTTTTTGAAAAATGCGCACAATAAAAAAGTTTATGCTGTAATCAAAATTTAAAGTGACTCGAATTGTTGTAAGTGTCCTAAGCAATGCTCAGAGAAAGGCAACTCGAATTTATTTAGTGATTCTGAGTGTTCTTAAGTGTTTTAAATGTTTTAAGTGCTCTAAAAACAGGACAAAACAAATTATCTAGTAGGAATAAACATACTTGTTAGTGTCATTTTTCAAAACAAAGCAGATGGAATTAATTTGCAAAACAAAATACACGCGGAAGCGGTTTTTTCGACTTTTTAAAATTTGAGGGGATACAATAAATACGGGGGATACTCTATTTCGGGACAGCGGCATTAGCATCGTCGGTGCATTAGTGCAAAGGAAATTTGTTAAAAACCAAAAAGAATCATAATTATGGTCTACAAGTTTTGAAAAATAGATGACAATTGTCCAAGTGCAGACGCCCAAGCTTCTACATCTTTAGAACTTTCGACTCAAACATTAAATTTGAACATTAGAATATAGCATTCCATTAGAACAATACATTGGATTTATTACATTAGAACATTACATTAGAACATTCTATTGAAACATTGCATTGAAATGTGTTGCCTTGGTCGTACTAGGATGGGCGGAGAGTGGAGCTTCGACCATATGATCACTGACACGTACAAGTGTCTCGATATGGCCTACGACCCGACGTAAGTAGTCAACGCAATCTATAATAATTATGATTTGGGGCGCGGTGGTGTAGTGGTGGCGTCGGTACCTTTGAGCCGGAGGTTTCCAGGCTCGAATCCACCTCAAGCCGCCGCGTAGAAACCTTGAGCAAGTCCTTCACTCGCAATTGCTTGGGCGCATCGGCATGAGACTCCGATGCAGTGTCCGCGCTGAAGTCGGGAGCGCCTCTGAGTAGCGAGCTTGAAGGGACGCTGCAGAAATAGAGAAATAAATACATAAGATTGGATTTAGGATTAGGCTATGCGTGTCCAGGGCTGTTTTCAAGGAATTTTTAGATCTGCACAACCGCTTCATTTCTTTTCCCATCCTCCATGGTAAATTACTTCCAATCGGAGGACACACCTTTTTCAACTATTTTTAACTGCACAGAACTGCTTTTACAACTGCAAAAATCCATTTAGAACCGCACATTTTGTGTGCAATTGCACGTTAAAAAATGTCCTGTGCGTGTCATTTTAAAACATTTGGCTTTTGATTGGTTCTATGAATGACGTACCGTACGTTTATTGCCATGTCTGAAGGCCACACCATAATGCCGATTACAATCATTATTATTTGTCGATTAAGGAATAGATCTTGTCATCTTACAGCGGCTAAGGTTGAGTCCCTGCGGCGGCATTTACATAGCCATTTATATTAGTCCTAGTATTGATTACAGATTCGTTGCCTGCCATCATAAGCACGCCAGATGACGAGTCTAAAATCAAATCAATTTTGTTGTCATTGCTGATCGACGTAGACTAAGCACAAACCGTTTAGTGGCCAACCTTTACATTCCTTTAAGTAGTGTTTGAGTGAATATCAAGTTCCACCTGCACCATCTTTGTCTATCTATCTGTATGTCTGTCTGTGCGCGTCTGTTTGCCTGTCTGTCTGTCTGTCTGTCTGTGTATCTGTCTGTTTCACTCTGTCTGCTCTCCTCATGCTCAATGATATTCCTGCCCCACCGCAGCCAACTGCTGTGGCTAACCTGAATCAAACAGTCGACTCTATAAAAATACCTCATTGAGAAGACTTTCATTAAATGCCACTCTCTGAAACGGCGGGGTCAGCCGTATAGCTTTTTGACGACCTTGGAAACTGGGACATAAACTTCTACAGACACGTACAGAAAGACTCAAATGGACATAGAAGCATACACACACGTAGGCTACACTGTCTTGTACCCTGATTAGGATCCTGTGGGGAGAAGGGACCAGGAAGACAGCTTGACATTAGGTGTGAAAGCTATGCCTATAAGACGCTTAACATGTCCCGTCCTTTTCAGCCCTGATGTAGTTTGCAAACAAACCCCTTTGACAACACATTTGCATCCAACACATATAAGCGCACTACACCGGCTTATTGACAAGTGTTGCGTCAGTCAGCACTTTTCAATAAGCCGGTGTAGTGCGTTATACCTTTAGGGCAGCGTTTATAGGCGTAGGCCTATATGCAGTTTACGCAAGGCCGTAGCCAGATTTTTTCGGGGGGGGGGTGTTTATATTCAGCTGAAATATTTATCGAGCACTTCAGCAGCGTCCACATATTCATCATGACTAGATCATCATCATCACGTGATCTTCATTGTTGTAGAATTTCACATAGAAAGAAGAACATCAGAATAAAAATTCCCCTTAGTTCTTGAATCGTGTGTCAGTAAATGTATTTTTTCATTCTTACATTATTTCATTTGTGGGGGGAGGGCGGTGTTCACCCAGCCCCCTCCCCTAAATGCGACCTGGAGTTTGCGATCACAGTGCACTTGCATCCAAAATAATAATCTTTAGAATAAGATCTACGTGAACTCGATCTCTCTACCTTTCAGAACTGTATTATGTTTTTTTGCTGAAGAGAGTAGCACACACGAAACTCAACAGGCCTAGACACGTAGACGAGTTTTCCGTTGTAATATCTTTCTCCGCTTGATAGAGATGACAGTCTTGTTTTTACCTGTCTGTGGTCGTGTTCGACGAACGCTGTAGGCTGCTTAATGGCATGGCCAATTGACCATTGCACCTGTGCGGCTGAGCATCGATAGCGAGTCACGCCATGTGAGTCTTGCCTGGAACGAATAAGTTTAATCATCAATGGAGAGATTAAAAACCGATGATTGTGTCGTGCCATGTATTTAATCGTGTATTTACGTGTATGTCTAGGAATAAGGACTTTCAATGTGAGCATATATGTATATTTTTTATACGCCTTTAATGCTTGTATGTAAATATGATATTTAATTCAACGACACGCATGTCTAAAACGTCAGACTCTGCTTTCGTTGACTGCGCACCGTGGGAGAAACTTTCTCGTTTGACAAGTTCCCCATTATCAGCCGCATGGTTGGCATGGGCGGAGTTTGGTTTCCGTTCTTGGAGGGATTAAAACCTTCTTCGGGGGGGGGGGCTAAACCCGGGAAAAGATACCATTTACACGGTTTAAAAAAACGAATCTGGGTCTTCTGGGGGGGAGGGCTTAGCCCCCGCCCCTAACCCCTGATAAACTCCGCCCATGATGGTTGGCCTTCGAGTATCTCTCTTCGCTGTCTCAACGCCACTTTTTATCGCTTTTTTAGCATTCCGGGAGCACCTCTGATTAGTATGAACTGCTAGAGGAGCTATAGACACAATGACCGAATGCTATAGGCCTACCAATAGCAGACAATCAGATGATGATGAAAACATTTGTTACTGGAATGCTGCGTATACATACATACTAATTACTTTGTTTAATCTTGATAACTATTGATGTCTTATGCGAATTTTATATGTGATACTTGTTCACCAAGATGCTGTTTTACAGCTGGTTATATTAAAGAATATTTACTTACTTGCTTACTTATATAAATTTATAGATGCAATACTTTGTTTGTGTATATGTATGTGCCATGCATGCCAATGTATATCTGGCTGCATGGCCATCCTGATAGGGTGAGATTCTTCAAAGATTGTGCAGCCCACTGCGTTTAAGGTCCCTCGCCCCAAATCCAAATACGAAACAGCATCGTAAAATTATTTAAACCTTGTTTTATCCACGTTATCATCGCTCATTTAATTTAGTCATTAAGACCAATAATTCTACTTCTGTTCAGACATAATATTATCATTTCTCATCCAATTAGGCCTACTTCTACTTCAAATATTAGTATTTTGATCACACATCCAGTGTGTAGAATCTATTTAGTCTAGTTTTGCTACAATAATTTAGGATCAATACCATGGCTTCATCGCGTATCCAACTTCTAGTTTTACTACAGCATTTTATTTATGAAGAGCTGTTCGCATTGGGAGTTTTGGAACTGAGCATCGTGCAAGCCCCGGATTCAAATAATTGCAATATTAGAGAATGTGTCACATGAGTGTTGATATAAAAAGGCGACTGTGATGAATGGAAGAGACTGTTACATGCAATTAAAGATTGTACAATAAGAAGTTTTTTCTTTTCTTTTCAGGCTGGGTAAGAAAGATCACAAACCCAAGGAGCTGCTTTGGTTTTACAACACCGGTCTAGGAATTTCGAACATGGTCAACTCGAATAACTGGAAGCTGAGGACGTTCGGGAAACTACTGGAGGAAAATGGACATGTTAACGTATGTCACTTTAGCCATCTATAATTATTATCTCCATGCAATGTACACGCGTTAAGTATCCACGTAGGCCTATGCAAATTTGTATGCTTACATACTTGCTCATTAGCATGCGATAGGCCTAATGCTAAGCATAGTATAAGTTTACACGTATAAGCACTAGAATTGGTATCCTAGTGAATGCAAATGGCCTTTGAGCTTCTAAACAACACGTGGTAGATGAGGATCGATAACAAAATGATCGGTAAATGACTTAATGATGGCTGATAGATGCAGACAAACATGCGTCACTTGAGTCAATCAATCAATCACATAAATTTATATAGCGCCTATTCAAGATCTCTACTCAGAGGCGCTCCCAACCCACGCCTGATCAAAAAGAAAGGTCTTGAGAAGACGATAGAAAGAGCCAGCAGAGTCACGGGGAAGCGAACGGAGAGCCGCAGGAAGGCCATTCCAGATAGCTGAACCCACCACGGAAAATGCTCTTCGCTGTCACAAACTCACAATAACGTTGCCTAGACAACCCTAAGCAATGTTGAAATGTTCATCAAGGACGACGAATACATTGATGCAGGCCCACTGTATACACATAACAGCAGAGTCCCCGCTGGTGTGCTCCCTCACACTTGTAGAGCAAAAACCTCGGAGTCGACGGTTTAATGAAGGTTAAGAGAAGATGATGGACAGTGATGAGCGCGAGATGACAGATGATGAATTGTCATCAGAGTTTTGTCTCGCATCACCTCTTCAAATGACACTGCGATATAATTAATACAGCATAGAGAGAAACCACAGAGAACTCGTGCTTCTACACCATCCCAAATGATATTATTTTAAGCCGGATAATATAGCAGGCGTTTAATAGTTGTAGACCTAAACAGTGCCCTTGTTACCAGGATGTTCGCAGATGACAATCTCCCTACCACACTGAAAACCCGGTCAATGAATATTCAATTACCATCCAGGATATTTACAACAATTATGTGATTGTAAGTAGTAGCGGCTAATACGCTGGTGTCAAATGTCAAAGGCGCCTACCCATAGTACACTTAACCACAATCAGTTCAACATACAAAGATCCGTACGCGATGATAGAGAGGTAACTTATGGTCTACAAGCAATTTCAAAAGTTTAGTCCTAATTAAGTTCAATAAGTAGGCCTACATGCAATCTCCTTATCCAGGGTTCCATAACGCTCAACCCTTTACCCGTTCATTTTTAAATTTTAAGCCCGTTTTCAGTGGATATTCTCGGGGCAAACGGGTAAAAGATTACTAAACAATGCGCCACAATTTATTATCGAAGCCTGCATGCTTTGATGAACAGAAAGCCAATACCAAGATTTCAGCACAGTTGCTATAATGAACGAATCATAATAAACGATGAATAGCAGATTTCTTTCTCTTGCAGAGGACAGTCGACACACTCAAGATCGACATTGAATATTCAGAATGGGAGTCGTTCGAGGCGATCCTACGCGACGGAAGCCTTCGAAAGGTCAAACAACTGATGGTTGAATTCCACACAATGGAAGTTCACGAGGGGAAAATTAGCAGCGCCCGGAACTACGCCTACTACTGGAACATCTTACGAGGACTTGATAAGCTCGGCTTCAAGTCGTGGCACTATCTACCCACTCCCACTGGACACTACAAGTCGGCGCACACGGGAACAAAGATGCCTTGCTGTGCAAACGTTTATTTTGTCAACACAGCACTACTGATTTGATGATATAGTACTCGTTTTTGTTTACTGCACTTCGAGGGGGTGATGACGGAGTTTGTCATCCACAGGTTTTGATCTGTAGGCCTATGCATATACTAAGTTCGGATCTCACTGGTTCTCGTAGGTTTGGAGCTGTGTAATTGGGCGAAATATTTTCATAAATTATGGGTCTTGAAGTGAGACAGGAGGGCGTGAAAAATAGACAGAGAGAGAAAGAGAGAGGGTGTGGAGGGAGGGAATGAAGAAGAGAGAGAGAGAGGAAGAAAGAGAGATATAATGAGAGAGTGAGAGAGGGAGGGAGAGAGGGAGACAGACAGACAACAGAGACACGTAGACAGACAGAGATAGGGACAGAAAAACACAGAGAGACAAAGAGAGACAAAGAGATACACAGAGAGACACAGAGAGATTCAGAGACAGAACACAGAGAGACAGAGAGACAGAGACAGAGAGTCTAAGGGACAACCTTATCCCAGTGGATGCAGTTTCTAGATTTATCGGGTTGGCGCAACTTACGAGAGGTCAATGTAAGACTAACTTATTTATGCTGCTCCTCCGTATATATACAACATTTATAAAAGGCGTCCTTTGAATGAACTACATTATTGCTTGCACTCTGTTTATCGCTAACGCTACTGCAGCGGTGCAACGGACCGTACAACATTCCCTTTCAACTGAACAACGTGGTATTATAATAGATCTTGTGCCCAACCTCTCACGCAGTGCAGGAAATGAGAAAGGAGAAAAGGTTAAATTATTTCGACGCAGGGTAAGATAATTAAGCAGAAAATAATATATGCAGACAACCTGTGGGCGTACTTCGATAATTAATAGGTGCCACTGAAGATCATTGATGGATTTCAGCCCTTGTTTTTTAAGAAAAGTGGTTTTGGCATAGGTAGGATGGCAGATGAGCAAGCGTTTAACTCCACGATATTTTACTTGAGTGAGCACTGTTGTTGTTGACTTTAGACTCCGCCACTGGTTGTTCTCCGCTGGTGCCAGTCCCAAGCCTGGGTAAAGGAGGAGGGCGACACTGATCATCTTTGATATAATGGCAGTGTCGTTAAACATGTAGACAGTCTGTTGTTGACTTTAGGATGAACCTATTATCGTCACTTGCCAATTATTAAGCCATGCACTCGAAGCACGACGTTCTGATTTGTGTTCTGATCTTTGCGTTTCGTCTCAGTTATTTTTTTTATTGTGTTGTAAGCAACGTGAAGGTCGTTTATGTGATTGCAACAAAGTTTTTTGTGTTCAAAGTGGTTTTTGCATTTTCGATTTTCAATTGCACATCGTTTACGGTACGTCAAATTAATAATGTTTCATCTCAACGCCTGCTGTGTCCAGTTTCGCTCATTTTATGCTAACATTGGTAATCGTAATCGTAATCGTAATCTCCTAATTTCTAAAGCGCCACTCGAAAGCCAAGCGCGGTGCACCGGCTTATTCACGAGCGCTGCGTTGAGTCACAAGGGTTGTCCGTAAGAGTAGTTCATGGTGGTCCAGGTCGAGTTACCGTAAGATCAGAGGAGTGGACCAGCTACTAAGGCGGGTGTCGTCTGAGCCGGGAATTGGAGGGTGGAGGATCAGATGAGACAGGGTAAGAGTTAGTTAAAGGTATAGCAGATGTTTTGTTCCTTTTGTTTGTCTGAACGGTTGGAACCTCCTTCTTTTGAGACAGTCACTGCTTAGAAACCTTGAGTAGCCTAAGTCCTCCACTCGCAAGACTCAGCGCCCAGGCCCGGCCCGGCCCGGCCCTACGATTTGCAGGGCCCAAGGCAGCACGCGATGAACGGATCCTTAAGCAAAAACTGTCGGAATTGACTTTCTATCAATAACCTACCGTACTGATTAATATCATATTATGTAGGCATATAAAAGTAACGCAAATCGAAATAAAATTGGTTAATGGATATAAAATGCAAATCGAATACCTAACACTAGCAGTTACTACTTAGCCTACTATGAAAGCGCATCTGCCTCGTCTAATGGCTATACATGTAAGTAGGCATAACGTTTCCTACGGAATTAACTATAGTTGCCAAAGAGTAGGCTAAATTCTGTCCAACACACAGGAGAGGACTTGATGAAGTCAATCCTCAAATTGCTTGATATAATATTATTGTATTGTATCTGACCATTTATAATGCATTTCTTGCAGCAAAATCCTTTCAGGAGCGCTCCCAGTGCGTGCCACCACCGAGAGAAAAGGCAGTTGTTTTAAGGCGAGAGAATGACTAGGAAAGACCACCAGAGTGGGTGATAGAGCGATCTGTTTTAAGGGGGAAGAGAAGGGAAGATTTGCAATAGAAGCCACCTGAATTTCTCTTGTGGAAATAATACATTGCTCAATTACAATAGGCATTGTCCCAGCATGCTTTAAAACTGACAAAATGATTCCAATTAAGGACATACATTACAAAAAATAGCGCATAGAAAAATTCCATTTCACCATATTTCTTTAAAGTGTCGGGGAAAAATTATATGCAAAAACTCAAGTCATAATTATTATATGGGTTTATAGGCAGGTCTGTAGGCTACTGGTAAATTTTGAGGCGAGTACACGCTGACCGGGAAAAAAGCTGACCACTTTTGGGCCCGATATTTTCTGACGACTTTTTTATTGAATCATCCGGCCGAAATCTTCAGTAAATGTCACCAATGTTCCGTCCGAAAAAACTGATGACTTTTTGTCATTTGCTTCGAATTTCAACCGAATTACATCTGAATGGCAGCGTGTACCCTGGCTTACTCGCGTAGGCCTATACCCGTGTACCCTGGTTTTTACCCGCGTAGCTTATAGCCCTACCCTGGTTTTCGGGAAGTAAGTATACGATGCCGTTTTTCCCGGAGGTCAGTATACGGCGTACTATACGCCGTATACCCGCGTATACCCTTGATTACAACCCTACCTATAGGTTCATCAGCCAAAAACATCTTACTTAAGGGCCAGTCTGGCTTTCGAACTCAGCATGAGGGGCGGATCCAGGGGGGTCAAAATGGCCATGACCCCCCATTAAAAAATTGCATGGACGTGGCCCCCCATTTGGTTTCAAGAAGCCATGAAGCCATTAATATAATGCAACGGGAGAAAAAACAGGATACCACCCCCCCCACTAAAGAAATCGCACGGGACGTGACCCCCCCCATTTGGTTTAGTATACTCCTGACTATGACAAGACCGACAAAAGAGTCATAAACTTTTTTGGGTTTTTTTGGCGGATGAATCGGTACCGGACAATTTGGATGAATGACTAAAAAAAGGTCATCAACTTTTTTGGCGGATGAATCGGTATCTTTTCCCGGACAATTTGGACGAATGACTAAAACAAAAAAAGTTTTCTCGGCGACGAAAATCACAAATTTTTTCCCCCTGTTCTACCAACAAGACAGACAATTTTGGCTCCCCCCTTTCGAAACGTTCTGGATCCGCCACTGCTCAGCATTCTGCCCACATGGCCGTCATGGAGATGTAGGCCTATGTATTTGACACGATCTTCGAAGTAAGGGATACAAATTGCTTTTGCATGGGTGTTTTCTCTGATTTAGGCATACCCAGAGCATTTGACACGATAAACCATGAAATTTTGGCTAAAAAATTAAGCATATATATATATATATATATATATATATATATATATGTATACGTCTTAAGAGGCAAAGCCTTCATCTTGACTGGCTAACAGACTATAGGCTACTTGAAAGCTAGAAGGCAATGCGTAGATCTATCATATAACGGACATGCAGACTACTCATACGGACAACCCTTTGACTCAACGCAGCGCTCGTGAATAAGCTGGTGCCCCGCGCTTGGGTTTCGAGTAACGCTTAAAAAATTTGGAGATTATTATTATGATGTCTCGCAAAATCATATGCTCTATATCGGGGGCCTCTGCTCTAAGCCTACGCTAATTCATTCATTCATTCATTCATTCGGACATTTATATAGCGCTTCTTCAAGAAAAAACTACTCAGAGGCGCTCCCGACTCCAGCGCGCCCAAAAAGAATAGTTTTAAGTTTAGTAAGGAAGGATCCTGGTAGAGTCCCAGGGTGCAATGTCTCCAAAACATGAATAATGAATTAAATCTTGCACGCGAATGGTTCAACGCCAACAAATTATCGCTCAATCTTTCAAAGACAAATTTTATCTTGTCTTGTTTTGTTCTTTAAAAAAATTGATTCCGATTTAGACATCAATCTAATTCTTTGCATAGATAATCATTAATCATTTTCTTCCAAGGCTAAAATTTATTGTAAAACTGCGCTATAAACTTTTGAATTTCGCAGCGACTGACGTCAGCCTTAAATCTGACCTATTTGTAGACCAATGGCAGACACTCAGGACTCAATCCTCAACCAATGAGCGTTAGCTATTTAATTAAAACTATGTCACGAATTTACACTAATATGCAAATTAGCTTGCATATCGCTACAGTAACTCTGCACTGCACGTGAGTACTAAACTGCAAATATTATCTAATTTCAATAAAAATCTCGTTATTAAAATTCACAATTCCCATGGATAACAATCCAGGATTATAATTCAATACCCCACGGATTGGCCAACCAATTTGTCGCACCATTCCGTCTATTAACAACGGTGGAAGGTTAGACTTGAGTTTTAGTGACGTGTACTTTACACCCTGTCACCATTTGTATGTATAATAATAGGCGGTAACAATTTTTTGTTTATTCAACGATCTCGTTGACAGACCGAAAATGGTTAGGGTGTACAGTTATGCAGTTATCTTAATTAACGCCAATCTTTACTACTAACAGGACCGACAGCCTGCAATTTTGAACTTCCGATCAAAGATGACCGAACTTTGTCTCTAGAGTTATTTTCTTGAAAACATTATTATTATTAAAGCGTAGTATAACTATCGATTCGATTCAATTCCAATAACTGATTGCTCCCTTTAATATTTTTTGTTTCAATGTAATTTTTTCCTATCTCAATGTACCAAGTTGCGGTTTGCAACCTGTTTTTGCCTCTCATAACCAGACCTACCAGGATCACTGACCATACATCTACATTACTAGATAACATATTCACTAACATTTGGACCAAACTTATTTATTCTTCTATTCTCATCGAAGACATCTCTGATCATTTACCAATCATAGCATGGTTTGATTTTAGTCCTATTAAACCTCTTAACAAGCCTCAAACACTGACATTTAACCTAGTATCTGATGACCATAAAGCCAAATTTTTGCAATCCTTAGACTCTACGGACTGGTCTGATATCCGTGAAGCTTGTACGGAACTAGACACTGATAAGGCCTATGACCTATTTCTTAGCAATTATAAGAAGCTTTACGATGATTCTTTTCCAATTTCCACTAGGACTTATGCTCGCAACTCTATCCCAAAAAAGCCCTGGATGACTCGGGCACTGGTAAAATCTAGTAATAAGAAAGCGAAACTATATAAAAAATTCATAAAAAATCCAAATGAGGCCAACAAAAGGAAATTCATCCTATACAGAAACAAATTTAAGAAAGTTAAATTGCAAGCCGAAAAAGATTATTATGCATCCGAATTTTTAATCCATAGTAATAACCTTAAAAAAACCTGGGGTCTTCTGAGGAGTATACTGGATAGAGATACTAACAGAGAAACTGTAATTACTGCATTGAATGTAAATGGTGAACAAATTACTGACCCTCAGACTATAGCAACTAAATTCAATAATTTCTTCACAGGCATTGCACAATCTCTCTTGTTAATAAAATACCTGCTGCAACTAACTCTTTTTTCTCCTACTTATCCCAACCCCTTCCACATTCTATAGCATTAATTCCTTCTACACCTTGTGAAATAATGAACCTTGCGCATACCATTCGCACTACGCATAGTAAAGGAGTCGATGGAATTGACCCTGCCATAGCCCTATTAACACTGCCTAAAATTGCAATTCCGCTATCAGAGATTGTCAACTGCTCATTTACCACTGGAGTATTCCCCTCTGCATTGAAAACTGCCAAGGTCATACCCATTCATAAAAAGGGCCCGAGGGACAATGTTTCTAACTACAGACCGATTTCTGTACTCACATTCTTTGCCAAAATATTTGAAAAATTAATGTATGCACGTTTAGATAGTTTTTTATCAAAAGAGAAAGTACTATTTCAGTCTCAGCATGGATTCCAACAGGGTCATTCTACCTACATGCCCCTTCTAAGCATACAAGACAAAATCTCTAATGCAATTGAAAATAACGAATACTCCCTTGGTATCTTCCTTGATGTAGCTAAAGCCTTTGATTCTGTAAATCATCATATTTTGATCAAAAAACTTTATAACTATGGAATTAGAGGGACACAATTACAATGGTTTGTTAGCTATCTTGAAAATCGTTTTCAACTGGTTTCTGTTAACAATTGCACTTCTGATCTACAACTCATTTCTCACGGTGTCCCTCAAGGATCTAATCTTGGACCTCTTTTATTTTTAATCTATATTAATGATTTACCTAATGTATCGCCTTCTATGTATTTTGTACTATTTGCTGATGATTCCAACTTATTTCATTCTGATAAATCTATTGATACCCTATTCGACACTGTTAATTCTGAGCTTCACCGAGTCGTTGATTGGTTTCGATCAAATAAACTTACTCTAAATTTGGATAAAACCAACTACATCCTCTTCAGATCCCATAAGAAAAAATATCCCAATGAACTTCCTATTCTACTTATTGAAGGGACTCCTATCACCCAAGTAACATCCACAAAATTTTTGGGCGTATACATTGACCAGCATCTAAATTGGAAGGAACACATCAATAATATCTCTAGCAAAATTGCTAAGACTGTTGGTGTGCTATTTCGCTCATCTAAACTGATTCCTGTCTCTATCCGGTCTATGCTATACTATTCTCTTATTTATCCTTATTTAACCTACTGTAATTTAATTTGGACGTCTACTTACAAATCTAATTTTATCAGACTAGTCACCCTTCAAAAATATGCAATCCGTTTTATAGCTAATATTCCTCGCCGAGCCCACACCGCTCTGTATTTCAAGGAATTTGGATTATTA
>OX457043.1:55328653-55353653 GCA_949752735.1 Lumbricus terrestris
AATGGATGGGTGGATGAATGGATGGGTGGATGAATGGGTGGGTGGATGAATGGATGGGTGGATGAATGGGTGGGTGGATGAATGGATGGGTGGATGAATGGGTGGGTGGATGAATGGATGGATGGATGAATGGGTTGGTGGATGAATGGGTGGGTGGATGAATGGATGGGTGGATGAATGGGTGGGTGGATGAATGGATGGGTGGATGAATGGATGGGTGGATGAATGGGTGGGTGGATGAATGGGTGGGTGGATGAATGGATGGGTGGATGAATGGATGGGTGGATGAATGGATGTGTGGATGAATGGATGGGTGGATGAATGGGTGGGTGGATGAATGGATGGGTGGATGAATGGGTGGGTGGATGAATGGATGGGTGGATGAATGGATGGGTGGATGAATGGATGGGTGGATGAATGGATGGGTGGATGAATGGGTGGGTGGATGAATGGATGGGTGGATGATTGGGTGGGTGGATGAATGGATGGGTGGATGAATGGGTGGGTGGATGAATGGATGGGTGGATGAATGGATGGGTGGATGAATGGGTGGGTGGATGAATGGATGGGTGGATGAATGGGTGGGTGGATGAATGGATGGGTGGATGAATGGGTGGGTGGATGAATGGATGGATGGGTGGATGAATGGGTGGGTGGATGAATGGGTGGGTGGATGAATGGATGGGTGGATGAATGGGTGGGTGGATGAATGGATGGGTGGATGAATGGATGGGTGGATGAATGGATGGGTGGATGAATGGGTGGGTGGATGAATGGATGGGTGGATAGATTGGTGAACGGACAGATTGGTGGATTGATGAAAGTGATGGATACTTAGATTGATGGATGGATGAACTGATGGTGGAGGACTATAATTGATGGTATTTTCAGATACATCAAGACCTTGCAGATACGTTGTCCTCAGAAGACGCGGATTGGGAGGGTCCAAGATGGCGGATGGGATGCATGTATCGCAGGACCATTCAACATCACTGCTCCATGTCTCGTCTATTCCATAGGGTAGAGAGACATTTATGTATAATGGCAATCATCATCATCACCACCACCATCCTCCTTCTGTTCATCATCATCATCATCATCATCATCATCATCATCATTATCAGGACATCCATAAATTTATGTATAAATTTGTTACGAGTCCAATGCCATGTGTTAGATGATGATTTGTCTTTTCGGTTTTATTGATTTCTCTTGGACGATTCATAAGCTGTTGGCATACCTATTTATTCACACAATTTGTTTGACTTTCAGTTCTAAACGAAATCTGACATTAAGTAGTTGAATTTGAGCAATGCACAATGGACATATCATCGCTTTATGACATTGTATATTGGCGTGACTGCGTTGGAATGTGTTGGTCTTAGGATGGGAGGAGAGTGGAGCTTCGACCACATGATCACTGATAAATACAAATGTCTCGACATGGCCTATGACCCGACGTAAGTAGTCAGCGTTTTTATTCGTATTTTAAAATTATTTTTCAATTGTCCATAGGTACATGATCCCCAGGGACTTCAATATCGTCCATTCTAGAAAATAAGTGTTTTGAAAGATCTTAGTCGTTTTATTTCCTGGTCGCCGAAAGTTTTGCCCCATGGCAACGGATCTATTAAATAATATTATTAGTTTTATTAAGCCATTATTATTTTATTAATGTGACTGCTACTACTGCCACAAGTACTGCCACTACAACAACAACTACTACTATGCTACTACTACTACTACTACTACTACTACTACTACTACTACTACTACTACTACTACTACTACTACTGCAACTGCTACTACTGCTATTACTACTGCTGCTACTACTACTACTACTACTACTACTACTACTACTACTACTACTACTACTACTACTACTGCTACTACTACTCTGCTACTGCTACTGCAACAACAACTATATAGTACCACCACAGCTACTTAAAAGAATATTAGTACTAGAATCGAAAAAATGTCTTTACAGTGGTCATAAACACTTCGACCAGGCAGAAGGATAGGTTATAGAAGAACGGATGATAATAATTTGATTGGTAATTGTATCTACATGTAGCTGTGGCTGATCGGTAATGCGCTTGCTCACAGAGCGGGTGATTCCGGTTCAACTTCGGGTAACGACCTTGGGCAAGTTGTTTACGCACACGTGCCTCTGTCACTAAGCAGTATAATTTGGTACATGCGCGAGCTGGGAAGTAAACGGCAAGTCCTGTGACAACACTGGTCCCGTGTCCAGGACCTTGGGATTCGCCCATTGCCGGCTCAAGTGCTTCGGAAAGGAGATGAGCGCTTCGCTAAAGGGCCTGCGGCCCAGGGATGACTTTAACTTAACTTTAATTGTATCTTCTGCTGTCTTTTCAGGCTGGGTAAGAAAGATCACAAACCTAAGGAGCTGCTTTGGTTTTACAACACTGGTCTCGGGATGACAAACATGGTCAACTCCAAAAACTGGAGGCTGAGAACATTCGGGAAACTGCTGGAGGAGAATGGACACGTTAATGTATGTCACTTTAGCAATGAATATCTCTATGCAATACACATGTGCAACATGCGTGCATGTATGCAAGTATGTATGCCTATGCTCATGTGCATGCACATGAGCATGCTATGATACTAAGGCTATTATACATGTTTTGTCACGAGAATTATTATCATGATTGATGAGTTTTTTAAGTGTTATCAATATGTGATAGATGATGATGATCGAGAACAAATGATCGGTAAATGACTTAATGATGGATGCATTCAAAATTGTTAGTAACGAATTTGTGTAGCCTATGCTGTTTAGAAATGCTCTGAGTGAAATCAAACGCATGTGAATAGCATTAAGTAGACCTATTGGACACGCTACAGATCTTAGTGTGATAATACATGAGTTGCGTACTATTCAGCTTATTTCTAATAAACAAAGGTTGATAGATTGATTGATTGATTGATTGATTGATTGATAGATTGATTGATTGAATGATTGATTGATTGATTGATTGATTGAGTGATTGATTATTTGAGTGATTGATAAGTATGGTTTATTAACGAAAAGACAGTTGAATAATGAATGCTAAATTTCAAGTGTGGTTCAGTGTTCTGCAAAGTAAGAACCCCCGTTTGTGGACATGGCCTTTGTTGAACAGGAACTTGCCAATGCAAAGAGTTAGGCACAGTGGACATAATAAGTGCGTGCAAACCAATTGTTCGTCAACGTATAAACAACAGTTGTTTTTCTCTTGCAGAGTACTGTCGACATACTGAAAATCGACATTGAGTATTCCGAATGGGGATCATTGGAGGCGATACTTCGCGATGGAAGCCTTCGAAATGTCAAGCAGCTGATGGTGGAATTCCACACAAAGGAGGTTAACCAGGGAGGAGACACCAGCATCTTGGACTACGCCTACTACTGGAACATCTTACGAGGACTTGATAAGCTAGGTTTCAAGACGTGGCACTATCTACCCACTCCAACTGGACATTACAAGTCGGCGCACACGGGAACAAAGCTGCCTTGCTGCGCAAACGTTTATTTTGTCAACACAGCACTACTGATCTGATGATGGGTACTGATCTGATGATGGGTACTGATCTGATGATGGGTACTGATCTGATGGTGGGTACTGATCTGATGATGGGTACTGATCTGATGATGGGTACTGATGATGATGGGTACTGATGATGATGGGTACTCGTAACTGTTCACTGAACCCTCGCGGGATGGTCTGTATGCGTAGGTTCTGGTCTCACTGCAGGGTTCTCAGGGTTTTGAGGCTGTTGTTTTGTTTAGATATGTTTAAGAATACTGATTGGTATTATTGGCTGTTCAGTGTGTTCTCTTCGCCTTCGCGGGATCGTGAAAATAATCGTTATTAAAAGTTGTACTTGCGACAGTAAACGTTTTGATAATTAATTATATGAAACGGATTCTGCTCTCGACTCTGATCATACGTCGAAAGGACTGTAAGTGTAAAACAAACAAACTGGACTATTTTGGTCATCGTTTCGCTCATGCCTTTCGTAGCATAGTTGTTACAGCCTACTGTAAACTTCTTCGCTTCCGGGTTACGACTCGTATCGTTTGAGAGTGTTTATTTTCTTTATTGAAACAATCCGGTTGACAGACCGCAACCGGTTACAGTGTACATTTTATGAAATTTAAACAATACACAAGAACGGAAATGACAGAAGACATTTATTCTTATAACTAGTAACAGAACAGACGGCCTGCAATTACACGACGCAAACAGCAACCTACAAAGCATAGATGTAAAAAACGATGGAAACGGAATAAAAAACGGTAAAAAACGTCGTTTTTTTCGAAAAAATAAAAAACGACTAAAAAACGATAAAAAACGGAAACGGTAAATAATTTGACTTTGCTACATCTAAAACCGCATTTTAACCTTGAAAACATTGATTAGGAACCTACTACACGCAGGCTATCTCTTAAATGATGATGTTAAACGATGAAATAATGACTTTAGTTAGCTGAATCCTTAAGAGTTGGCGGAAAATTAAAGGAATATCAGAAAAAATAAAAATTAAGGAAAATAATAACAGAAAGTCAATGGATAAATAAAGTTAAAGAAAAAATAAAAAACGATGGAAAAAATAAAAAACGATGGGAAAAATAAAAAACGAAAAAAACGACGTTTTTTGGGAGAGAATAAAAAACGGAAAAAACGTTTTTTACATCTATGCTACAAAGCATGCCAGCGTGTTATCCAATGCGCTGCCGAGCCCCCACTCCATGCACAACATAATTATAATGTGATTTTTCTCCGCAGTAATAAGCGGAAACAGTTTCGGATTTCTTTAGAACTTATTATCATCATCATCATCATTAATCATTATCCATGGGTTAACAACCCGTAGGTGTCCAATGCACACTTTGTCGTTCTCCTCCAAAGTCCGCGGTCCTGAGCAGATCTGCTTAAGCTGTAAATGTCTTGATTACACCACTCTTTGATGTCGTCTATCCACTCTCTGTTTGGTCGTCCTCTTCTTCCAGTACCATCCATACTTCCCAGCATCACACTTTTTATCTTTCTGTCATCCTCCATTCTACATATGTGTCCGAATAGGCTGAGTTTCCTCCTCATTACTTTCTGCATAAGGTCTTCTTTTATATTTAACCTGCTACGAATCTCCTTGTTTGTAACCTTCATTGTCCAATTCAGATGTAATATTCTTCTATAGCAATACATTTCGAAGGCCAATATCTTATCTCGGTCCGTCTTCTTGACAGTCCATGCCTCACATGCGTATAGTGCTGTGCTGAACACACATGTCATTAAGACGTTCAATTTAGTCCTGTAACTTATTTGCTTGCTGCTCCAGATGGTGTTCAGTCCTGCCATGGCTCCTTTTGCTTTTGCTATTCTTGTCTTTATTTCTTTTGTGCAGTCGTTATTCCACGTCAACAGGCTGCCCAGGTACACAAACTGTGTTACATTTTCAATTGTCTAATCTTGCACTTTGATTTCCTTGTCTATTGTTTCTCTCCCAAACACCATTGTTTTTGTTTTTTCCACATTTATCCTTAACCCAGCCCTTTGTGCATCCTTATTTAGCCCACCTACACTTTCTTGTAACCTTTCACAACTATACTCCAGTAAGTCAATGTCATCTGCAAATCGCAAGTTATTAATTTGCTCTCCTTGTACAGAGACTCCAGTTGAATTCTCCTGAGTATTCTCCATTACTCTTTCCAAGTATGAAATAAATGTGTTTGGTGAAATTGGATCACCCTGTCTTGTGCCTATTGTAGTCAAAAAAGAAAATCAAACATAATACATTACATAATATTAAAAAAGAACTTATTATACACATTAGTAATCCGCATCTAACTATGAAGCAGCAAGTCTGGGTCGACGAGGATGAAGAATTATTATTGTCAGTGAAGAATAATTTGCTCAAAGTTCGTTCACAGTTTGGTTTCCTTCCATTTACACTGGCGCATCATAAACTGTGGCGTTTGATGAAACCTTCAGCAAAACATTGTCCACAATCTTCTTCCATTATCTGCGAATGTTAATAAGTCAATAAATTAATAAATCAAACATAATACATTACATAATATATTAAAATAAATATATATTACATAGCCTACATTGCATAATATATTAAAGTTAAATTAGGATGGAAGTACGGCTTCCATTTATTTTGTATTATACAAAGAACGTGTCCCTTGGTATTGTCACAGTGGTGACTGTCACGTTCTTTATTTAAAGTGTTGCTATTATTAATTGTGCTGAAATATTTGTATACCACGTGACAGTGCTATGTTCATCGGAAGCCAGGTCATGCCGCGAAATTGAATTAATGACGTCGATGACGAAGATGACGATGATGCAAGGGCGGATACATAAATTTTCGAAGGGGTGGGGGCCAAAATTTTCCGTCTTGGGACAGAGGAAAATTTTTCGTCTTGGTCACCGGAAAATCTGATGACTTTTTTAAAGTCATTTGACTCGAATTCCCAAGAAAAAGATACAATATTATCTTTATCCGCCCAAGTAGCTGGTCAAAAATAAAGAAATTTGTAAATCGGGGGGGGGGGGCATGGGGGGCATTGGTCCCCCTGGATCCGCCTTTGCGATGATGGTGAAGTAGAATGGTAGATGATAACGAATAATATTATGAAAATGACGATTATGAAGAAAACTATGATGAAGATGAGCATGATGAGGATGATGATGATGAGGATGATGATGCTGACAAAAATGACGATGATGACGAAGAAGTTTATAACGGAAACGACCATGACGAAGATTACGATGACGAAGACGAACCCGATGAAGATTTTGACGACGAAAATGACGAAAATGACGACAATGACGACAAAGAAGAAGCATTATGAAGAAGATGAAGATGACGATGCTAAAGATGACGATGAAGAAGATGACGATGAAGAAGACGACGATGAAGAAGATGACGATGAAGAAGATGACGATGAAGAAGATGACGATGAAGAAGACGACGATGAAGAAGATGACGATGAAGAAGACGACGATGAAGAAGATGACGATGAAGAAGACGACGATGAAGAAGATGACGATGAAGAAGATGACGATGAAGAAGATGACGATGAAGAAGACGACGATGAAGAAGACGACGATGAAGAAGATGACGATGAAGAAGACGACGATTAAGAAGATGACGATGAAGAAGATGACGATGAAGAAGATGACGATGATGAAGATGACGATGAAGAAGATGACGATGAAGAAGACGACGATGAAGAAGATGACGATGAAGAAGATGACGATGAAGAAGATGACGATGAAGAAGACGACGGTGAAGAAGATGACGATGAAGAAGATGACGATGAAGAAGATGACGATGAAGAAGACGACGATGAAGAAGACGACGATGAAGAAGATGACGAGGAAGAAGATGACGAGGAAGAAGATGACGATGAAGAAGATGACGATGAAGAAGATGACGATGATGAAGATGATGATGAGGAAGATGACGATGATGAAGATGACGATGAAGAAGATGACGATGAAGAATATTGACGAGGAAGAAGATGACGAGGAAGAAGATGACGACGAAGAAGATGACGATGAAGAAGATGACGATGAAGAAGATGACGATGAAGAAGATGACGATGATGAAGATGATGATGATGAGGAAGATGACGATGAAGAAGATGACGATGAAGAAGATGACGATGAAGAAGATGACGATGAAGAAGATGACGATGAAGAAGATGACGATGAAGAAGATGACGAGGAAGATGACGATGACGATGCCAATTATGAAGACGTGCCTACCAGCACTCTCAAGCATCTGTGCTGCTACGCAGTTCCATCTCTTCCTCGTTGATGTTTTCCTTGAGATATTGTTTGTAGGGATGGGCCTCCATGAGGTCCCCGAGGGACCCCTTGCGGCTCTTCATCTCATCCGGGGCACGGGGTCGATCGACCGAAGAGTACGTCGTCGTGTCGGAAAACTTTCTTGGTCTTGATTCTGCACAATACAATACAAATACAAATAAAATACAATACAAATACAAATACAAATAAAATACAATACAAATACAATACAAATACAAATACAATACAAATACAACACAAAGGAAGAAGACATCACACGGCGGTAATCGTTATCGAATTTCGATTTGTAATGCACACGACCGAAGACGTTTTATAGTGTAGTAGCTGTCCCGGGAGACACCCGTCTTCATATCCCGCAGCTGTAGCGCCCAATAGTATAGACCTACAGGTCTACTTTTCATCTGGACTCAGTGTAGAACTTATACTCAGGCAGGAATTCCTCTCAGTGCAGTAGTACCCATGAATAGACGCTATACGAATTCATTTAAAGAATAAGGAATGAATGAATAAAAATCATACATGCACGACTTATACTAGGATAGTTTTCTTACAAAGAAGCCGCTACAGAATCTACTAGTGCACATATGTACGGCTAGCGTATACAATGCGTTGAACGTAGAATGTGTTACCTGGACGAATGTTCGCCTGAGGATCGATCTGCCGATCAGTGATCGATAGTTTCCTGAAGTCGGTCGACTGATGCTGGGATCCGCCTTCCTGCAGGTCCTGATGATGTTCGATGATGATGGGGTTCGTTGGTCCTTCAGCGTCGTTCTGTCTCTTGGCCAACATCCTCTTCTCTAGACAGACGGAGAAGGCACATCCGACGGCGTGGTTCAACCTCTCGCCCTACGAGAAACACACGACGGATGACATCGATGACATGTGTCATTAATTGATGTCATTAATTGGTGTCATTAATTGATGTCAATAATAGCTTAATAGGTGTCATTAATTGGTGTCATTAGCAGGTCAGTTGACAGATCTCTTTGAGAAGATAATCTTCAACAGGACTTGGTGCTACTATCAGCCACCATTAAAAGATGTTAATATTGAAATAATTTCATAAACACCAGTTATGAAGATGAAGATGAAGATGACGAAGAAGAAGAAGAACAAGAAGAACAAGAACAAGAAGAAGATAAATATGATAAAGATGATGATAAAGATGATAAAGATGATAAAGATGATGATGATGATGATGACGACGACGACGACGACGACGATGATGACGACGACGATTGGTTATCATCAGTTACTGACGAGGTCTTCGACAGCTTCCATTGCGTGACAATTCCATTTCCACGGAGTCTCTCCGCGACAAATGAACGTGAAACCTTTGACATGTTGACCGATTGGACAACAGAACGAGATACGGGCGATCGGTGTTTCAACGAGAATTTCCTGTCAGCATAATTATTAGACAATCCGTTAATTAATTAATTAATTAATTGGCAAGTAAGTAAGTAGGTAGACGTTTAGTAATGCAATTCAAAAACTCACATCTTACATAGACCTACATGTATGTTCTAGTAGACAGTTGCTGTTAAATGCTGCCGATTAATCTAAATGTATCTGTGTTTGCAGATCAGTCAATCAATCACAATGATTTTGATATAGCGCACCTCAAATGCAGACTACCCAGAAGCGCATCCGGCTCAGCCACGGTTGAAAAGAACAGGTGCTTAGATATAAATAAAATGATGACGAATTTGTTTTTTGTGGCAACCTTAGTTCACATGAAAGGTCGTGTTTAGTTTCTGGTTCACATTTTGTCTTTGGCCGTCGTTCATTCACAGTTGCTGGTCCATTCATCTGGAACTCTGTCTATCTTCTCATGGGCGTAACTCTCTTAGTGAGACTGTCTTTCGCTCTAAGGTGAAAACCTACCTTTTCCAGCTATCTAAAAATGTATGGCTCTTAATTGTTGCCCAGCCTCAATGTCCACCTCTGAAATTTGTGTTGTGGGCATTGTCAAATTACAGTTGTAGGCCCTATGGCATTGTACTAAATCGGTTGGACAACAATAGAGAAAGTTCGGTATTACATGGTGAAAGTGCGCGCAGAGAGGATTAGTAAATCACCATGGACTATAATACAGAACGTCAAGATAGGCGGCCAGTACATGCCGAAGCCGAACAATGGAGTTTCCGTGAGTATTTGGGGGAGGGGTGGTCACCAGAAGGTGACGTCACGCAAAGGCAGAAATGATCTAACCAAGACTTGAGAAATTTGGAGCCTGTAAATTGAAACTAATGCTGACAATTAAATTTAACAAATCATATGAAATCATAAAATGAAGCAAAATTTAATGAAAAATCGAATAGTAAGATGCAAGTAATATAGCAGTTACATCGTTTTCGTCAACGATACGAACTGCGTCCCCGTTTATATGAAACGTCGCGTATTGGTGATGACTGTCTGTAGAATTCTGAAATACATGAACACAAGCAAGTCTTAAGACCAAAGCTACACAATTAACAAAAAACATACAAACATGAAAGGGCAAGGCGGCAGAAATATTGGCACAAATGTTATTCTTTATTGGCATATAAAGAAAAAGCTAAACATGTATGGCATAATCAATTGAAAAATCTTATCTGATACTGATAGCGGAAAATTGTAGCCTATATTTGAATATTCATCTATCGCAACTGTAACAGCAGAATAGACCAGAGCCTGGCAGCCAGTGATATTTTCGTGAATAAGAAGTAGAATAAGAATAATAATTATTGTATTTTCGTTCAGCAGAAGTAGAAGTAGAATAAAAATTATTTTAAGAACGAGAATAGAATAAGAAGTGGAATTAAGACCTTCAGAAGTGAATAAGAATAAGAAGTATAATTATTTTAAGAACGAGAATAGAATAAGAAGTGGAATTAGAACATTCAGAAGTGAATAAGAATAAGAAGTATAAATATTTTGAGAACGAAAATGAAGAGACTTCTGATTTTTATGGGCCGTATTTTAGTCATGTGAGGAAGCAGATTAGTCACTGAACAAAGAGGCGTTTTACCTGTATTCCCGCGGTCATAATTATGGCTCTAAACTAGTCTAAACCGGTTTGGAGCTAGGGGCTATTCGAGGTCAATCCACGCAAGAACCTTGGAGCTATTGATATGCAAATTGGGATAATGCAGGGCTGAGGGGATGAGGAAACCAGGGCCGACTGGCAGGGTCACCATTGGAGTTAGGTAAGATATGATTGGCCTGTGAATAAGGAGAGACAAGAGTCAGGCACGTGAGACTGAACAGACGCAGTCCGCTGGCAAGAAAGACTTTAGTTGTAGCTGGCTATGAAAAGGAGGGTGGTTGTCTCTGGGGTTAGAGAAGAGCATAGGATTGCCTTTGGAGAGAGAAACCAACAGAATTCTCTGACCAGGAATGATTTAATATCCAGGGTGAAATATATCAGGCTTGAACAATTTCTGTCACAACATATTTTGAGGGCAAAGCAGGAAATGGACCACTTTGTTTAATCTGAGGTAAAAAAAATAAGCCGTAGAGTTTACAGTTACAAAACATTCTCGTTGATAATGTTGGAAATCAGGGTCATGGGGTTTAATTTTTATTAGAATGACCGTCCCCGTGTCCGTCTGGGTATCTGTGTCTGCCTGCAATAGGCATAGCCCATGTCTGCCTCTAGCCTATGTCGACCTAGCCTATTTCTACCTAGCCCAGTTCTACCTAGCCTAGTTCTACCTAGCCTATTTCTACCTAGCCCAGTTCTACCTGAAAGGGGCGTGGCCTCGTGACACATAAGTACGAGTGCGTGCGCAGGCACGGCAGTCACCGAAGGAGCCAGTCATCAAACGTCAGTCTTCGAGGAACACAGTGATCGGAAGAAACAGTCAGTGAATCGCCGTGACACAGTGGAAAGACGAGTCGGTCGAGCGTTGCGGGATCGAATCGCGGTGCAGTCAGCAGGAAATCGTCTGAGGAAAAAACGCTTTGGAGAGCTGGACGACGATTTGACGACGCTGCCGAAATTCAGCGCCTGCCGACGACGAAAGGCTTGGAGGCCTTTGCGGTGCAACACTGTCGACTCGGGTTCGATTCTTGACCCGCGGTCGTGCTCTTCTGCAACCCGACGCCTACGGACGACCGAAGGATCGGTGATCGTCGCTGTGCCACGACGGGCAGGATTCAACGCCGGATCTGACAACGCTTCCGACCGGGTGAGCGCAGTGGTTCAGTTTCCGACGTCGACGACACTGAATCGGGTTCGAAACCCGACCCGCCTCACGGACTCTCTGCGTGCGCTGGCGAGGCAGCGGTGAACTACACGCCAACGACTGCTGATTCGACTCCGGATCTGCCGACGCTGCCGACTGGTGAGGACGGAAGGTTTGGCGACCTTCCGCATCTGACGACGATCGGGTTCGAAACCCGACCCGCTTCACGGACTCTCTGCGCGCGCTGGCGAGGCAGCGGTGATCTACACGCCAACGACTGCTGATTCGACTCCGGACCTGCCGACGCTGCCGACTGGTGAGGACGGAAGGTTTGGCGACCTTCCGCATATGACGACGATCGGGTTCGAAACCCGACCCGCTACACAGATTCTCTGCGTGCGCTGGCGAGGCAGCGGTGATCTACAGGAAGACGACTCGGCGTCCTACAGTGACAATTGCGGTGAACAGTAGTGCAGTGGTTTGAGACGGTAGTGCTCCGAACATTGCTCCGAACATTGCTCCGAACATTGCTGGCGCTATAGAAGTCGAACGAGAACTGCAGTACGAGTTTCTTCTTTGACGTCGTGAATAAATGAGTTTCAAGCCTGACGGGCTAGTCGTCAATCTTCAGTTGACGCCGGACTGCACAGACGGACGATTCCGACAGGACTAGGGTTTGGGGTTCGGTCCCTGGTGTTAATTGCCCAAACCTAGTTCCGCTACAAACTGGTACCGAGAAGTGGAGTGATTGAATTTCGTCGGACGTCTACAGAGCTGGTCCCAGATAAAACTGGTTGCAGCAAGTGGGGTTTTGATTGAATTTCGTTGGACGTCTCGTTACAAACTGGTTCCAGACACTGGAGTGAAAGAAGAACTCGTTGGACTTCTTGGAAATTCGGACTCAGCCAGTGGAGCGAAATTCAGCAATAATGTGGAACACTGCAGAGATGGACGAAAACGCCGCTGACCGCCCGACGACTTCGACGCCAGCAGCCGGACGAAGGACGGACCTCTTGGTCGACTACGAGGTCGAGTCCAGCCGCTTCCTGGAGAGAATCGACTTCGACGACGTACCGAAGAAGGATCGCAGAAGTCTGCTGATTTCTGAGAGAGACTCGACCGCCGTGGAATCGAAAGTCTTGGACAGGGTAAGCGCTTTGGAGACGAAAGTCTTGGACAACGCCAGTCGCTTGGTCGGTGAACGGAAGATGACCATGAAACCAGCAAAGTTTGATGGGACTGGGTCTCTCGAATCGTTCTTGGCGCAATTCGACGTATGTGCACGCCACAACAGATGGACGGCAATCGACAAAGTCGACTTCCTCCGTGTTTCCTTGGAAAAGGCAGCAACGCAGCTGTTGTGGGACTTTGGAGCGCGAACGGAGGTGACGTATGAACAGCTGGTCGAGAGACTCCGTCAACGATACGGCGCGGAAGGTCAGGCTGAGACTTTTCGTGCGCAACTCTACTATCGTCGACAGAGGGCGGATGAAAGTCTGGGAGACTTGCTGCACGACATCCGGAGACTTGTCGTTCTCGCCTACCCGGTGCCGTCGAACGAGACGACCGAGATCGTTGCGAAGGACGCCTTCCTGGAAGCCATCCGTGACCGGGAGCTGTCTCTAAAGGTGAGAGAACGGGAACCGAAGACGATCGACGAGGCGTACCGAACAGCTCTACGCTTGTCGGCGTACCAGCAGACCGCAGACCTGGAGGATCGTCGCAGACCTGCGAATCGAGTAAGAGGAACCCAGGAGGCCGACGCCGGAGGACAGCTTCAGTCTCAGCTGGACGACTTCTTCACTGCCCAGCGCAAGTGGCAGCAGGACATGGAAGGAAGAATCTGCCGACAGCTGGAGGAACTCCGAGGCTCGAACAGGACGAACTACAACTCCGCGCCGATGGTTCCGCCGACCATTCCGTCTCAAGGTAACGCATCAGGAAGTCTGGGACGTGGGTCGACCTGCTTCAAATGCGGGTCCCCAGGGCACTATGCACGCCAGTGCCGACAACGTCGACCGTTCCCCAACCGTCGGAACGACGACGAACGCGACTCGGGTCAGCCGACGACCGAGCGGAACGAAGAGACCGTCACCAACCATACAACGAGAGACCGAGCAACAGGCGTGACGAACAACGCGATCTACATCCATGGTGTGATCAACGGACAGCAAAGAACGTGCCTGGTAGACACTGGGTCGGAGGTAAGCCTGGTTCCCTCGTCTGATGTGGATGGTTTGCTGCTCCAGCCTAGTAATCGCATTCTCTTGGCTGCTAACGGAACGCAGATAAGGGTTTTGGGTCAGGTTGATGTCCCAATTAGGATTTCTAGAGGCTTTTCTATTGAGACTAATTTTCTCGTCTCTGATCAGATTGGTGAACCAATGCTTGGGATGGATTGGTTGAGACAACACCGCTGTCGACTTGGTTTTGGTCAGGGTGCGCTCTTTGTGGGTAGACGCCGCATTCCTTTGGTCAAGGGAAATGGTTCGCTTTGGTGTCGCAGGGTTATTGTTGCGGAGGAAACCACTGTCCTTCCTCGTTCGCAGTGCGATATTCCTTGTAAAACGCAATATCGTGATTTGACGACCACAGCTGAAGCATGGATGACTGAATCGAAAGAAATTCAACCTGGACTGCATGTAGCTAGAGTTGTGCTGAATGATGATGCTGATAAAATGTGCGTGCGAGTGGTGAATTTAAATGAACAGCCTGCTATGTTAACTGCTGACTTGATGTTGGGTGATTTGCACCCCGTAAATGTTGAAGTAAGGGAAGGCAGTGATAGACAGACGGGTCCAGAAGCACAGTTAGTGGAAAAATTGATGGAAGATGTTTCTGAAGATGTTTCGGCTGAGGTGAAAGAACGTCTGAGGAATTTGCTGGTCGAGTATGAATGCATTTTCTCGACCACTGACCATGACTTGGGAAGGACCATGATTACTCAGCATAGGATTGATACCGGGGACTCTCATCCGGTGAGACAACCGTTGAGGAGGCAACCGCTTCCCTATCAGGCTACCATTGATGCGCAACTAGAGCAAATGTTGGTAACTGGAGTTGTGGAACCGGCGATAAGTAAATGTTCTGCAAATGTGGAGAATGATTTGTCTTTGCGGTTTTGCTCTGGTCCGACCCGGAAGGATTTCAGTCCTTTTTCCGAAACTGATGCCTGTCGGAGAGTCTCGTCTTACGCTGTGTGTTGCAGCACAATTGAATTGTATTGTGGTTATGCTCCGGGAAGCATGAGTCTTGGTCGCGCGAGTGAGTCTAGTCTCGCGAGCCGCAGGTGGATTTTGGACTGTGGGCTTTTGTCTTTCGACCCTGGAGGGCATTGGTCGGATTTGGGTCGACCGAACTTGGAAGACGGAGTGGCGACGTCTACAGGCCGACCACGACGCAACGTTGGCCGTCCTGTTCGATTCCAGTGAACGTCGAAAGAAAGTTAATTTAATTATTATTGGGTCGTGCCTGGCCCGTGTTTTTATTTTTTTGAATTGATTGTAAAGCCGTGTGTGGCTTTTGTTTTTCTGTAACTTGCTCGTAATTAATTGTATAATGTCGTTTGAAAAAAAAGAGAAGAAAGAAGGGGGGTGTGCCCAACAAAGCACACCGTACCCAAAAAGAAAAAAAAATAGAGAAATAAGCCTGAAAAAAAAAAAAAAAAAAACAGGCGAGAAAAACGAAAAGGGGGGTTGTGCGCGATTGCACTCCGCACCCGATAAAGGTTTTGCAATGTCGCAATTGAATTGTCGATTTGATGTTTTCGTAATGAATCGCGGCGAAGGGTTTCGCTGAAAACAAATGTACTGGATTCATCGAACGATGAGAGACTGTATTATTTTGATTTTGTGTATAAGAATGTTAATTTGGGCCTATTGTGTAGACAGAAGTAATGTGGTAGATTTTTGTAGACATTGGCCCCTGATTACGTTTTGGGGGATGTTTAATTACTTACTCCAAGTGGGACCTTGGATTGCTTGTGGGGGAAGCGTGTTGGAAATCAGGGTCATGGGGTTTAATTTTTATTAGAATGACCGTCCCCGTGTCCGTCTGGGTATCTGTGTCTGCCTGCAATAGGCATAGCCCATGTCTGCCTCTAGCCTATGTCGACCTAGCCTATTTCTACCTAGCCCATTTCTACCTAGCCCGTTTCTACCTAGCCTATTTCTACCTAGCCTATTTCTACCTAGCCTAGTTCTACCTAGCCTATTTCTACCTAGCCCAGTTCTACCTAGCCTAGTTCTACCTAGCCTATTTCTACCTAGCCCAGTTCTACCTGAAAGGGGCGTGGCCTCGTGACACATAAGTACGAGTGCGTGCGCAGGCACGGCAGTCACCGAAGGAGCCAGTCATCAAACGTCAGTCTTCGAGGAACACAGTGATCGGAAGAAACAGTCAGTGAATCGCCGTGACACAGTGGAAAGACGAGTCGGTCGAGCGTTGCGGGATCGAATCGCGGTGCAGTCAGCAGGAAATCGTCTGAGGAAAAAACGCTTTGGAGAGCTGGACGACGATTTGACGACGCTGCCGAAATTCAGCGCCTGCCGACGACGAAAGGCTTGGAGGCCTTTGCGGTGCAACACTGTCGACTCGGGTTCGATTCTTGACCCGCGGTCGTGCTCTTCTGCAACCCGACGCCTACGGACGACCGAAGGATCGGTGATCGTCGCTGTGCCACGACGGGCAGGATTCAACGCCGGATCTGACAACGCTTCCGACCGGGTGAGCGCAGTGGTTCAGTTTCCGACGTCGACGACACTGAATCGGGTTCGAAACCCGACCCGCTTCACGGACTCTCTGCGTGCGCTGGCGAGGCAGCGGTGAACTACACGCCAACGACTGCTGATTCGACTCCGGATCTGCCGACGCTGCCGACTGGTGAGGACGGAAGGTTTGGCGACCTTCCGCATCTGACGACGATCGGGTTCGAAACCCGACCCGCTTCACGGACTCTCTGCGCGCGCTGGCGAGGCAGCGGTGATCTACACGCCAACGACTGCTGATTCGACTCCGGACCTGCCGACGCTGCCGACTGGTGAGGACGGAAGGTTTGGCGACCTTCCGCATATGACGACGATCGGGTTCGAAACCCGACCCGCTACACAGATTCTCTGCGTGCGCTGGCGAGGCAGCGGTGATCTACAGGAAGACGACTCGGCGTCCTACAGTGACAATTGCGGTGAACAGTAGTGCAGTGGTTTGAGACGGTAGTGCTCCGAACATTGCTCCGAACATTGCTCCGAACATTGCTGGCGCTATAGAAGTCGAACGAGAACTGCAGTACGAGTTTCTTCTTTGACGTCGTGAATAAATGAGTTTCAAGCCTGACGGGCTAGTCGTCAATCTTCAGTTGACGCCGGACTGCACAGACGGACGATTCCGACAGGACTAGGGTTTGGGGTTCGGTCCCTGGTGTTAATTGCCCAAACCTAGTTCCGCTACAATAACATGCTTTGTTTGTCACCTTTATTTAGTTATGTACAATCCGGTTAGTACTAGGCCTATGTGAATACTGAATAGTCGTCCAACTTCTAATTCTGATTCATTCACATTACAATAACGAACTTTGGGATGTTTAGTTCTTTGTATTCATAGCCAGACTAGTGTTATTAAGCGTTCTATAGCAAATGATAGACTGAGCGGATCTTTGGTATGATAGCGGGAATCTATCCCGCATCCTACCTGATGTTCTGCTCTTCACGCCAGTTGAGTTATGTTATCATTATTCTTTGGATCCCCCACATGCATAGCAGGAACATTAATTTCCTCGGCCCGTAACCTGGGCTTGCAGGTCACAAGTCCCTCCTTTATCATGAGACACGGATGCCATCGGCCTTCTGGCAATGAAAACCATGTATTCGACAAAATTGGTCCCAAGCCCAGGGTGAGAATTGCCGGGGGGGTTGGGGGTTTCAACCCCCCAGTCTTTCTTAGAGCCCCATGTTAAAGTATGTTTTTCACATCAAAATTCCATGTGGATCATAGTCCAACCCCCCAGTTATTTTTCCACAATTCTCACACTGCCCAAGCCTGGAGTTTAATCACCAGAAAAGCACCCACAAACTTGAAGCTTTATAAGTTTATATCATAGCCTTAAATTCCAAGCTTCTAAAAGTGTCATCACGCAGAAAGCATTAGGTCTATCATCGTGACTATAAATAAGCTAAATTGGCAGATTGCAAGAGCGAGAAAAACTGACAAGTGCACGGATAAGTAAAATTATGTCTAAACTCTAATTGGAAGAAGAAGTGAAATTATCTGAGAACTGGAAGTAGAAGTAGAAGCAAAATTGCTCTAGTAGAAGTGAATAAGAACTAGAAGTAAAATTATTTGAGAACTAGAAGTAGAAGTGGAAGTAAAATCACGTCAACAGAAGTGAATAAGAACTAGAAGTAAAATTGTTTGAGAACTAGAAGTAGAAGTGGAAGTAAAATCACGTCAACAGAAGTGAATAAGAACTAGAAGTAAAATTAATCTAAGAACTAAAATATCACTGCTGGCAGCGAGGGTTTATGCATTAGTCAAGGCGAAGCTCATTAAATGTCACTGAGAACCAGAAAACAGTAGTTGGCAAAAAGAGTATACTTCAAACCAGAGAGGAATCACCATTATCTGTGGTGTCAGTGGGTGGCTATGGGCCCATGCATTCACGTTGAGCCCATGCAAAAAAATATATTATTTCCGTCTAACAGATGATACATTATTCAGTGAATTACGAAACGAAGCGATTTGACGAATAGCCTACCCGAGTGATTAATTATAATAAGATTAATAAGCAATTAAATAAAAAAAATTGGAGAAATTATTAATTACAGAAGCTGGCTAAGTTAATAGCTAAGCGAGATAGTAGGCCTAAATAAGAAGTAGACTATAATTATATATAAGCGATTGGAAGAATAGCCTACTTTAAATGAGAGTTTAGCAAACCATTCATAAACAAACAATTAAAGAAATTAGTGATTATAGAAATGATGATAGCAATTAAGCAATTCGGTGATGTGATAATAATGTGTTCATTTAATAGATAAGCGAATTAATTTATTAATAAATAAATAGAGATGGAAATAACTGAGTTTAATTCTAACCCTGCGTTTGTTCCGATTGAAAATGTGGGCGAGCGAGACACCAGACTCATCGTATTTCTGTGCAAAACGAAAGAGATTAGATCTACAAGTGATGTCTATGATAATTATTTTTGTGGCCCCGAGGCACCTCCGCCAGATCCCTCAGGAATTCGTTGCTTATAAAGCACTCAGTTCTTTCAAACTCTTTTCAAAGCTGTGAACGACAAATGAGAGGGATTATGACCATTTCTTACCAGTCTGTGAAATGAGTGTTTGCAAATGTCTGTTCCTTTTGATTCGTGAACTTCTGTGTAGCCAAGATACTGCAGAAATCACAAGAATACACTTACTTTAATAATTATAAACATCGTGAAACTGACCGGGTCGTGAGCCTCAGACTACTGTCTTCAAGACTCTCAATCTGGAAACGATGCTCAATTCAAATTTAGAAAATACAATGCGGTATCAATTAATATTATTGTCTCTTTTTCATGCACATCAATGGAAAGCAGAATAGATTTTGTGTTGTTGGGTGTTGATTAAGAATAGTAGAAGGGCATTCGTGTGGCGCCACATTTGAGGCAAATCAATGAACATGGCAAATTCATTCACCCTCATTTCATTCATTCAGTCGTTCACTCATTCAATCGTTCATTCATTTAATCATGCATTCATTCATTCCTTCATTCATTCATTCATTCATTCATTCAGTAAGCCTATTCATTTATTCATTCAGTATTCATTCAGTCAGCAAGTAAGTGAGGCAGGCATTCGTTTACTCATTTTCGACATTCATCCACTCATATTTTTCTTCGATCAGTAGGCCTATACAAAACAATAGCGTCACGGGAAGTAAGTATAAGCAAGTATAGGCGTTATTGCTAATTGTACTTTGGACAAGTTTGTTGTACAGATATCCGATAGAAACAGCTCAGAAGAGTATTGCATCTCAACAACAAATGCTTTACACATCAGACTTTCGTCTGAGGTGGTTACCATGATGCGATGAGCAAGCGGCTGAGAAGAGAATGTACCTGGTGGTGGTAGGCCAATGGAACCAACCCCGCAAGATCTGCTTCCGTTTGTCCATGGAATAGCACAAGCGTGCAATGACCAATTTACATCCGACTTAGGTAGGAAAGGTTATGAATGGAAGTCTCACCTTGACCTGGAAATCACATGTTTCATGTCTGACCGCATTCTCATCACTCTTCCACTGATCCTTCTTCGACATCGTCCGCTTCTTCAGGGATTGCCTCCGCACGTGCATCCGATGGAAGAACTGCTCCATCCTTCAGTGATTCGTCACGGATCAATGGATTGGATTCAGATGACAACTTGAACCACCGCGAATGCCTAAGCGATGAACGAAAAATGGTCGAAGTTAGCGAGATATACAAGGCACAAGGCACAAGGTAAAGGAGAAGAGCGGTATACATGTAATAAAGCACAAGAATTAGAATAAGAAGGAGGGAGGTAATACGGTACAAGGTAAAGAACAAGAGGGACCGCAGATGTAAAAAAAGACATGGTGTACAGAGAACAAGAGAGGTAGAGACAAGAGAGCATAAGGCAGAAAGCAAAAAAGAGATGAAGAAATGGCAAGCAATGGTACAGGCAACAAGCTTCCTTGAGGCCAGCCATTGGTCTTAAAAATCCTATTAACTTAATCGAATTCATTTTATTGGTGATCGAATTCATTTTATTGGTGATCGAATTCGTTTTATTGATTCATTGTTGAAGTGGCACTTTATAAATATCAGGTTACTTTCAAAATTGCAACTACACATTAATCTTAATATAGCCTACGCGCGCATGTGCGTATATGGAGTTGCCAGTCAAAATTAAAATGTAAAGAGAGTAGGCCTATAATGCTGACAGTAGCCTATCCCTATCTGAAGCCACGTGTTCGACTGTCAGCATTAAAATGCATAATTATATAGGTAGTATTGGTGACATGGTCTGTAGTCTCGTTTTTCGACTTGTCTGAAAAGGTCGTCGCCAGTTCCGCCCCTTCTTGTAAATGGAAGTCATAATTATTGGCAATATTATTATGTGACCAGCGAACCGTGACATTTGGGCCACTAAAATAAATGTCTACGTGTCCCGATACTCATGAAGCAATCCTTGGTCTATATTTGAATATAATGCATCTGACATACACTTTATATACAATGTACATTACACGCTCACCAAATTCACAGCCGTGTTAGCCTATATATAAATATATTGTTTGTTTGTATGTGCACTTGTTATAGCGCCCCTTCAAGCTCTCTCTACTCAGAGGCGCTCCCGAATGCAGAGCGGACACTGCATCGGAATTTCACGCCGAAGCGCTGAGCAATTGTGAGTGAAGGACTTGCCCAAGGTCCTTACGCGGCGAGGTGGATTCGAACCTCGAACCTTCCGGCTTCAAGGCGACGACGCCACCACTATATAGACAATATACGTACAAAATAGCCTATAATAATAGGCCTATTATATGCCTATATACTAGATAATTATATTACAGTAGGCTATATACTTTGGCAATGTTTGCTAGTTACTGTTTAGCGGTACTGAGTCATAATAACAGGGTTGATTATCGTGATTTGACCCTCCTTCTTTCTCAATAATTCCGTAGTTCGGATTTGAAGGATAGGCAAATTGCTAGAAAAATTCAATTGAATAAAAAAATTTAAACTAAAAATTACGCTTGGACAACCAATTGAATTCAAAATTACCGAATATAGGCCGTGAGGGTTATATTAGGCCTAGCTTTCGCCGGGCTTTTTTCTGTCTTTATCTGTAGGTCTACCATAGATGTTAAAATGATAAGAAATCGAACTAAAAAGGATCGAAACATCATTTTCTCAGAAACAATTAAAAACAGAAAGCGCCCATGTAATCACTAAGACAGGCACAGAATTATTTCTCGACCACCTCGCTTGAACTTCAGTTTGAACATTGGTGTCTGATGTATACGCCCTGTCTCTCGCCCAGTTGGGAAACTATCTCCTATAGACATACATGCCATCGTTCTGCCAGTCATCACAGGTTGGTTCCACACGAGTGCGTGGGCTCACGACAGGTGACTCTTTTCTATCTCAGTGGGTTTTTTGCCACCTGACGTAAGAAGCCGTTTCACAAATGGCATTCAACATCGCATCAAATCGCTTAGGACTAAAATGCTCTAGTCATAAAAATGCTTTAGTCTCTTGGTAGCCTGCACGTCGTCATAAAATATGTAACGGGCAAAATGCATTATTCACGTAGCCTGTAAGCATCAAGTATCTCATAATAGCCTACCTGCACGTAGCCTACAAAGCAACAAACTCAATCTGATGGAAATTACCGAGAATGAAAAAATTAAGTCAAATAAAGATTTATTAAGGCAGCAACCGTTGCATAAGGAACACAAAAAATAATAACATTAATGATAAAAATAACAGAACGGATAATCAGCCCATCGCAATGCAAAGAATCGTATCCGGTAGTGCATTTAAATGGGAGCTCCCCCAATGACAAGTCCCGTTATCAGAGGTACCCCAGTGTCAATCTCTGGTGGTATGGTGGATCAAACAATGCAAACAGATTATATACAGAATTATAGCTTAACTGATTATCTTAATACAATCAGATAAGTACTGCCATATAATTCAGTCATGGAGGTTTTTTTTAGATTTTATAATGGAGTGATCATATTGGCAAAACAGGTCATAGTAGTTGCAACAGTAGTGGCAAATGGTTGTTGACAAGGGAAACATTATATTATGGTACTTGGGTCAAATCTGGCACCAGTAACCAGAAAAGTTAAAACAGGTCATAGAATAATACACTTTAATAATCATTCTTCAATTAGATATAACTTAAGGGCTCTCTTGAAATAATCGTTCAAGGTGGAAGGGCAGTTACACGATAGGTTAGATTATAATAGTTATTTGCAGGGCCGTAAATTCCCTCCCCACTTCTAGGCATGTGGAGGGAACTTGTAGGAACTTCCTCCACACTAGTGTAAGTTTGAAATATCGTCTTACTCAATGCATTGATTCAAACATTAAAATTACTTATCCGCGCAATGCTATAGCCTGGGCTTCCAGTGGAGATAGTTTTCCTCCTTCCCCCAAATGTTAAAACGGATCTACGGCCATGATATTTTGTCTCCTGATACAATGTAGCCTACGACTTCATAAATACACTGGATCTACATAAATGTACGTAGCCTACATACATACTAGCAGTGAGGTTAAACTACGATGTGTTGGAAATTGCGGAGAGCCAGTGTTTAATCTAGTCCCCCTCCTCTGGGGGGGGGGGAAATTGAGGTTTCTGGGGGGGAGACAATTGAGCGTCCGAAGGACGCTCGTGATGCGCATAGCACCGAGACTGGGAGGGGAAGGGTATGGGGAGGGGATGCACCCCTCCCCACCCGAAACTTTTTGAATTTCCACATTGCAATGGCAGCATTTTTAGGTGTCGTCTTAACAAAATAGCTGTACTTTTTCAGTGGCCCATTAGAAACTTTTTGAATTTCCACATTGCAATGGCAGCATTTTAAAGTGTCGTCTTAACAAAATAGCTGTACTTTTTCAGTGACCCATTAGAAACTTTTTGAATTTCCACATTGCAATGGCAGCATTTTAAGGTGTCGTCTTAACATGATAGTATCATATATTATAGTAGTAAATATTGCCATTATAATCATATAATAATAAGTAATATTACGGTATATTATAACACTTCATGTGAAACAATGATGAAAATAGTAACTAAACACCAATATCATTTCGTCAATTTTTTCTGAGGGGGGGGGGAAATGTCAATCCCCCAAAGACGTCTAGATTAAACACTGGCGGAGAGCAATTATTGTTCAGATTAAAACAGTTTTCTGTTAGCAAACTTCCTAGAGATTAGGCCTACATTATGTTGCAACAGAAGACATTACAATCAAGCTAACTCGACGGAAATGGAGTCGATTTGATTGGAAAATAGAATTATAGACGAGAATTGTAGACAGAGAATTGTGTTGACCTACCTGCGTGTATTCAACAGTTTTACCTGAACAGTTGGCTGCTCAACTCAACTCATGCACGGCTCTCAAACAATGCGCAGTTGCAGCCGAGTTGAGCCGATATTTAGGGGCAATTCTTTCTATGTCCTTGACGTCTAAATGGCCCAAGTTTGGTCTAAATAATTCTTTGGCCTAAGTGAAAGACCGTGTAGCTTTGAAGAAAGGCCTTTATGTTCTCACTCGGGCGCCAAAGTTCTATGTCGGGCTGCGTACCATGGGGCAACTTGCCTACAGAACTTCAAGCAGACATTGTGACCTTCACCTGGGGTATATTATATCTACCCACTGGTGCAGGCAAAGGAATGTACCCATATGTATACCAAACTTTATTTTAAGCTATAGGCCTAATATAGTTATAGTAGAAGTGTGGCATAAGGATGACAAAGCATTTGCGTATGACATTGAGAGAATGCGAGTGTACAGATTTACATGTCTATAATACTATCTGTAATAGTAATCGTGATATCGCATGCTTCTAAAGCGCCACTCAAAAGCCAAGCGAAGGGAGACAGCTTATTCGCGGGCATTGCCTCAAGTCAGAGGGTCTGTCCAAATGGTAATCGCAGGGAGGACAGAGTTCGATTTTCAAACGTTCGGTGGTGTAGAGTAGATGTTAAGGCGGCGAATGTCGATTAGGTCGAGAGTTGGAAGGTGGAGGAGGATCGGGTGAGTCGAGGTAAGAGTTATTCAAGAGGCGAGGATTTGATTCGAGTGGTAAGACGGAGGGAAGATTGATCGGTGATTGGTCGAGGAGATTGGCAATGGCAATGGGGTGAAGAAGGAGCAGAAAAAAGAGCGAAATTCAGAAGGTACATGTAGGTCGTTCCATAGATGTGGTGCCATGTTGGGCATGTC
>OX457043.1:55358653-55408405 GCA_949752735.1 Lumbricus terrestris
ATACTGTGCATTATAATAATAATGTTAATGACTAAGCACATGTATGTGGAATATTTCTACATATTATTTTAGGCCTATATAGACTATAAGCCTATTCAAACGCAGGCACATACTTATGTACGCAATTACGGTATGCTTTGTAGGTATACATGTTAGATGCATATATAATTATACATATTTTTTATATAATGCATATATATATTATGTTGTTTTCGCTTACGATTCCTCACACCATGCATTGTGTTCTAGAGAGGTAAGCTTTTTAATATCTTTGGTCGCCTGTTTAACCGTCTTAACACAACGGCAGACGGTTGTATGAACCGAATCGTTGTCACGTCTCAGTGGTCTTGACTTAAGTCACGCGTCAACGGATTGAGAGTCAACAACTCTGCGGTGCGCATGCGTATGACTTCTTTCAGTGGAGACATCTGTGATTACGGTTGGTTGCTATGGCTACAGGCGGACCTTGTTCCCGCGTTGCGTCGTTTTATCGGTCGCACGCAACGACCGCGTCTTACGCAACGCAGATGAAGTGTGTCTCACGTGTTTCTATTGGATTTTGATTGGATTGAGCGATTTCACCTGTGGAGCATATTAATCTGCGCTTTGCGGACTTGATTTTGACAGTCTTTGATTGATTGATTGATTGATTAATTTTGGTGATTGTGGCGCAATAGAAGCCGTCAAATTGTACGGATGTTGATTTGCTGTGTGATGAGTTCTTGGAGAGTTATAGACATCTGACTCTCTGAGTTTGGTTGGATAAGCTGAAGCACATGGTAAGTGTCAAAGTGTGTATGACATGACATTGTATAAATTGGATGCATAATGTAGGCTTATAAATGTAGGAATACATGTATAATTGCATATGAATGTATCCAGGCATTTATTAGTACATCATTCATTCATTCATTCATTCATTCATTCATTCATTCATTCATTCATTCAATAATCTCTACAGCGCCTCTTCAAGGGGACTACTCAGAAGCGCTCCCGACTCTATAGCATGGGAGAAAAGCCTTGATTCCGAATAGCTGCAGTTCATGCGAATTGAACCAAGAGCACCCTTCTGTGTAGAACGGAGAGGCGCGGTGACCTTGGATACCCGTGGATCATCAGAACACTCGTAGGTAGTTTGAGGCAATAGCAAGCTTTATCTATGTGTATGTATGTATGTATGTATGTATGTATGTATGTATGTATGTATGTATGTATGTAACTATGTATGTATGTATGTATGTATGTATGTATGTATGTATGTATGTATGTATGTATGTATGCATGTATGTATGTATGTATGTATGTATGTATGTATGTATGTATGTATGTATGTATGTATGTATGTATGTATGTATGTATGTATGTATTGATTCAGTATAGCTGAAGTTGATGCATACATACATACATACATACATACATACATGCATACATACATACATACAAACATACATACATACATACATACATACATACATACATACATACATACATACATACATACATACATACATACATACATACATACATACATACATGCATGCATGCATGCATGCATTTATTATTATTATTTGCAATATTACGTATGTATTATTAAGACCATGAATAATCTGGGATTCGACAATTGCGAGTTAGAGCACTCTGAACAGACTCCTTCCCAGGCTCGTGTTCTTCTATGTATGCATGTAGCCTATGTATGGCGTCTAGGAATCGAAATCGCTATTTTCTCATGTTCATTTCGTGCAATAAATTAAAATAAATCTATGAAAGAGGTAAGATCGTAATCGTAATCTCCTAATTTCTAAAGTGCCACTCGAAAGCCAAGCGCGGGGCACCGGCTTATTCACGACTACTGCGTTGAGTCAAAAGGGTTGTCCGTAAGAGTAGTCCATGGTGGTCCGGGTTGAGTTACCGTAGGATCAGAGAGGTGGGACTGCTACTAAGGTGGTTGTCAAGCTAAGCAATTGATTTCTATTGAATGAAGTTCATTGAATGAAGTTCATTGGTCATTCTTTCCACCAGGTTTCCGACTTTCGACCGCTACCCTGCAGAGAGCGTTGTTCTCTTGAGCTGCGCGTTCGCTCCAAACCAGCGACATGTGCATTCCGAGAAGACGTTCAGAGAACCTCAAAAGAATTTCTGGAATCATCCTCCGATTCTCTTCCAGATCCATGTCACTCCTCCATTCCGATTCAGCTGCTCATCTCCGACACCCTCTGTGGTTGGTCCCTCACAGGTTCTCTTTGGGAGACCGGAGGGTACTACGATGTTCGAAGAAAGAAATACCTTATCAGTTCGTCTTACCAGAATTATGAAAATAATTCAAACTCTGATGGCAATGTTGACAACAATCGCGGTTCTCGTAAAAAGCGCAAGACTCAGACAAATGAATTTGTGGAAAACTCATCTAATCCACGTCGCATTGGAAAGCAGAATCTTTCCCTCTCTCGGTTCTCCTGGAAATCCTGTGTCGACGAAGGAACCGATTGTTACCGTCCAGATAACGGGAATTACCTCCAGTGGAAAATCTCCGTCAGATCTCAACTCTCAGATAGAATAGAAAAACAATCTGGTAAAAGTAGGGACGGTTTGTCACCTGGTGATACCGCTTCCAAATCGGACGTTGAGAGTCAGCCGCTTCAGGAGCATGTGGTGGAAGAAAAGGAGGACGTGGAAGAGGAGGAAGGGGCTGGGAAAGTTGAAAGGGATCACGTGACCCATTTCTTCGGTTTCGGATCGTCAAAGGACGCGAGATTACAAGTGGGCGATGTGCTTGTATCGAGATCAATAATCCGAGAGGAGGATATGGTGAGGAATGGTCGGGGTTTAGTGGTTGGACAATTACTGAAGGCAGGTAGCTTAAGGAGGGGTGGATTGCCCGAGGAGCGACCTAGTCTTCCGCCGATTCTTTCTCAGTATCGGTTCTCTCATCCGTCGGTATCGTCAGAACGGAGGAGGCTCGAGTTGGGGATGCTGAGCGTTGAAGGAGTCCAGCTGGTGGAGGCACGGAGGAGGTTCGAGGAGGATGGAGAGGAGGAAGATGGTGGGAAGCGGATGGAAGATTGGAGTCGTGAGGAGCAGAAGGAAGAAAAAGTGGTGGAGAAGGGGGAGGAAGTGGAGGAGAAAGTGTTGGAGAAGGAGGAGGAAGAGAAAGTGGTGGTGGAGAAGGAGGAGGAAGAGAAAGTGGAGGAGAAGGAGGAGGAGGAAGTGGTGGAGAAGGAGGAAGTGGAAGTGGAAGCGGAAGAGGAGGTGGAAGAGGACGAGGCCGGAGAAAAGCAGTTGAGTGAGAGCGAAGTGCACGACGTCTTTGATTCAAACGACTCCATCATGCAGAACTCTAGAGTCGACTTTGCAAGGAACGTCAGGGATGGAAAAACGGAGGTTGGGAATGAGAGAAGAAGCAACGAGGAAGAGGAGGAAGGAACATCAACGCAACTGGACATCGACTTCAATCAAAGTCCGGAAGTGGGTCCGGACGAGGATGACACCAACAGCTCGTTGTCCTTGAAAGTGGACGAAGGTCGTCAGAACCACAGACGAATCATCGCCACGGATCATGGTCAGAGATGTCGCAATCCTGACTCAGACTTCGAGGAGCGGAAGGGTGAGTCCCTGACTGGAGTCCTGACGATCTCCGGGATCTGTCCACGGATCGAATCAGATGGTTCTCTACCTTCCAGCTCAGACACTGCTTCCGGTTGCTCCTCTTATGAGTTCAACAACGCTCCCTATCTCGATGCGATCCATCCCAAGGCAACCATCGAAGATGGAAGCACCATCCACGAGGGATCAGAAGAGAAAGGCGAGGTGGAAAGACTCTGCCTGGATTTCAGGCGTAACCCTAGCGATGGTGACCATCCATCCAACCAACCAGCTGGACTTCCACGTCTCCGAGTCTTCAAAGGCACCAAACCTCATCGCTCCAGATCCCCGCCGCCTGGTCCGTCAAGGAACCGCGTGGAAATCGCCGGCGCCAAGGTCGTCGGCGTGACTTTCGGCGGTCAAACCGGTCACGTGACGCCAGCGAAGCGTGACGTCGCAGCGGATATGACGTCATCGGAAGAGGTCGTCGATACGTCATCGTCTTGTGCTCTCAAAAAATGCGACGTCATGAAGTACCTGACGCAATCGAGCTGTGGTCGGGGTTTTCCAAATGGCTTTCACCCTCAGCCAATCGGAATGCACCATCGGAGTATATATAAGAAGGCGGAGAGTACAGACCATGGCAGTGGCGACGTGTCACTCATCTCATCAAATGCGAACGTTGAGGTGAAGCTGCCTTCGATTACTGTTACTAGGGTACAGCGTTTATAGAGTACAGCGTTTATAGAGTACAGCGTTTATAGGGTACAGCGTTTATAGGGTACAGCGTTTATAGAGTACAGCGTTTATAGAATACAGCGTTTATAGGGTACAGCGGTTATAGGGTACAGCGTTTATAGGGTGCAGCGTTTATATGGTACAGCGTTTATAGGGTACAGCGTTTATAGAGTACAGCGTTTATAGGGTACAGCGTTTATAGGGTACATCGTTTATAGTGTACATCGTTTATAGAAAGCCTTTTCTTGCGATGGAAACTATTGCCTGAAATGCTCTTCAAAAAACAATTCGTTCCGCAGAATCTGTTTTGTCTTTCACATCTCAACTGAGCTGATCTCAGTTTTTCTTCATCGTTTTTCTTTGTCGGGTGTTTCCTGATCTTATCGGTCTTTTCGTCGGGTGTTTCCCGATCTTAACGGTCTCTTTATTCTTCGCTTTCGACAGAATTCATCCGGAAATTTGATTTACACAATGATTATATGATTACTAACGACCATCAGTCGATTGCTTGAGCATCATAACTGTGGTGCTATAGAAGTTCTTGGATTAGATTAGATTAGACTAAATTAAAATAAATTAAATTAAATTAAATTAGATCAGATCAGATTAAATTAAATTAAATTAGATCAGATCAGATTAAATTAAATTAAATTAGATCAGATCAGATTAAATTAAATTAGATTAGCCTAGATTAGCTTTTCTTTTTTGTTTTCATCGGGACATTTGATTTGCACAACAACGATTCTGTTACTAAAGACCATCAGCCGATTGCTTGAGCATCATAACTGTGGTGCTACAGCAATTGATAGATTAGATTGGATTAAATTGGATCAGATTGGATTAGCTTTTCTGTTGCCTTGTTTCCAAAAAAAACAGCCGATAGACCATCTTCGCCCTGTGATAACAATGCTGCTGGAACATTTGTACAATGTCCGCTGCTCGTTTCAGGTATAGGCTTACACGAGAATGGACCGTGGGGGACTGAACGTCGCCACCACTCGACTCTGGCAGTGCCACTCCCAAGCCTGGAGAAGGAGGAGGGCAACGTGGGGCGTGGTGGTGTAGTGGATATGTTCGTACCTTGTAGCCGAAGGGTTGCAGGTTCAAATCCACCTAAGTCACCGTGTACGGACCTTGGGCACTTCACATTGGAACGCTGACGTTCTCGAAACACATGAATCCACTTTGTCGTGATTGCTATTACCAACTACGTCAGCTTAGGGTGGTATCTCGACCTCTGACCCCTACTGCAGCTGCCACTCTTGTTCATGCCTTTGTGGTCTCTCGACTATACTATTGTAGTGCCCTCTATGTTGGGCTCCCGGCGATCCGGTTTGGGTGTCTTGCCCGTGTGCTGCACACAGGGGCTTCTATCCCTATACATGGCGGGCGCAGCTTGCGCCCAGTGAAAAATAGGGGGAATCAGAAGACAGCCAAAATTCACGTCGGTTGGGGGGGAAGGTCGGACATGGTGGGCAGCGTTCAATCTAGGCATCACTAGGAGGAAGATTCCAACCCAGAAAATACTTCCCCTCCATATAAATTTGGACAAAATGGTAGGCCTAATAGTTTTTAGCAAAATGTATACACTTTATACACTTCGAGTTTTTAGTTAGTCTACTATCTGCATTTTTGAATTACATGAACTGCTATAACGGCTATAATATACTATAAAAAAATCCTATTACATGATTGTAATTATGTTTTTACTATTTTAATAAATAATACAATCATATTATAATTGAAAAAATAATGTTAATACAAATACTATTTTGTACAACTAAATGGCTTCTCTCCAATGTAATCATTCAAATTTCAGACAGTCCAATTTGGTCCTTGAACACTTAGCAAAGCAACATCATTATTACTTGGGCTTACAATGTAGGACCTACATTGTATTTTATTGTATTGCATTGTGCTCTAAAAATTTATGTAACGCCTCTCGAGTGCACACTGATCAGAGGTGCAAAACATAATGGCTGTCCAATTTTGGGAGCAATCCCTCCACTGAAACAGTAGAGTAATTTTGCTAAGAGGACAGCTTAAAATGCTGAAATTGCAATGCGGAAATCGCAAAAATTTCTTATGGGAGGGGCACATTCCCTCCACATACAAGGTCCCTTCTCGGCACTACACATGCTTCGGCGATCGTCTGCTGGATGCTCGTTTGTCCCTCTCCAAACAAACCTTCATTTCCACACTAGAGGAGGCATGCGCTTGATTGCATTTACTTGCATACATAGAGGAAGACCGGTCCGGAAAAGGGGGGAAGAAAATGGATTGCGCCCGGTTGCTTAGGGGGGATAGAAGCCCCTGGCTGCACACAGCTGCACGTCTTATTGGTCGCATTCCTAAATTCGATCAAGTCACGGAATACATGCGGAATGTCCTCCACTGGCTTCAAATTCCACAGCGGATCACTTATATGGTTTCTGCACTAATCTGGCGCTGTATGAAGGGTCTTGCTCCCATTTACTTACAGGAGCTCTGCTGTCCCACCTCTAGTGTCCAGCAGCGATCTGACCTCCCATCAGCTGATCAAGCTGAACTCTTGACTCCTCGTTCTCGAACTGCTATAATGCAGCGACGCTCTTTCTCAGTGGCTGGCCCTAGAACCTGGAATCTGTTGCACTCCGCCTTGTGCCTAGAGGTCTCACTACTATGTTTCTTTATCACTTAAAAACTGCCTTATTTAGCCGTTGTTTGAACTGGGAGCGCGTCTTAGTAGATGGCCTTGAAGGTGCGCTATATAAAAAGTCAATAATAGCAATAATTATAGCACAATAGGTGTCGGAGAGAAGGTAAACGAAGGGGGAACCTATTGGAGTGAATCTTGCGAAACCAGATTGGCATGAAGGAAGTTGATTCTTGGCGTCCAAATAAGCTTATTATATTTAGGTTGTAGCCTACATAATTTATTGATCCATAGAAACCTTACATTCTATGTATTGCTATCGTTCCTGCATGACAGTCACAAGATGTCGCTAACTAATCACTGATAAACATGATGACTAATATTAGCTCTACTGTAAATTATTTGCGCCAGTCGGCATTAGAGGCACTCAGTGTTACCAGGCCAGAAGCTGTTAAAAGGAGACGGCCAATAGCTGACGAAATGAAAATGCAGAGAAGAGGCCCATGGACACTGGACAGATCCCTGTGTGAGGTAAAAGGAAAGGGCGTCAGAGACAAAGAGATGAGGGAAAGAGAGCAGAGGATGAAAGCTCGGAAAGATGAGAAGTTACCCGAGAAATGGAAGGTTCTACACTGTATGTATGTGCACTTGTTATAGCGCCCCTTCAAGCTCTCGCTACTCAGAGGCGCTCCCGAATGCAGAGCGGACACTGCATCGGAATTTCACGCCGAAGCGCTGAGCAATTGCGAGTGAAGGACTTGCCCAAGGTCCCAACGCGGCGAGGTGGATTCGAACCTCGAACCTTCCGGCTTCAAGGCAACGACGCCACCACTACACCACCGCGCCCCACTCTAGTCTACAGCCAGTATTCTATGCTCATTTCACTTTCGCTTTCTTTTCGCTGTGTTGTCATTTATTAATGTTATCAATGACCGTTAAGAAATCGACAACTACGAGAACATTTCGTAAGCAAATAGTGGTGGAAAAGAGGTGTTGGAATATTATGTGGTAGCATAATCTATCGTTTTAGCGCAATGACGGTCAAGCTTCGCGCCGGTGTCACGAAATAGAGTATACCCCGTATTATTGTATCCCCCCAAATTAAAAAAAGTCGAAAAAGTCACTTCCGCGTGTATTTTTTTGCAAATTAATTTTCATCTGCTTTTTTAACAATGACACTAACAGGTATGTTTATTCCTACTATATAATTTTTTGCTTTGGTTTTAGAGCGCTTAAAACTTTTAAAACACTTACAAACACTCAGAGCCACTAAATAAATTCGAGTTGCCTTTCTCTGAACATTGCTTAGGACACTTAAAACAATTAGAGTGACTTCAAATTTTGATTAGAGCACAAATTTTTCAATTATAGGGCCTACGCATTTTTCAAAAAAGGGGATAGACTGATTCATCCCCTCCGGATAGTCTAGACCCGGTAGACCGGTTAATTCCATCCGGAGGAATAGATTAATTCATCCCCCCGGATATCTTTCAGGGGGGAAACTCCATTTCGTGTCACTGGCCGGTGGCAAAGCGTGCTCGTCCCCTATCCTTGATAGACTACATTCCGTTGTGCCTCATTCATGTGAACGGGAACTCATTTCCTGTCGGGCTTTGAAGTGCGAGGTTCCTAAGAAGTGTCTGCGAACTTATTGCTTTCGTCCTCTGTGATCTCTCATGAAACTCAATTACTAAACCAAAGCAAGTCAAACTTCCGGAGCACTATAATCATATAGTGGCGATACAAAAATTCAATTCACCGTCCAGAATATAAAATAAGTGTCTGAAAAGCAATGTAACTTCAAACTGCAACTGTCTTCATTATGATCTGTAGCAATGGTATCAGTATTGATATCAATTTTGTCACGTATAATAATAATTAATTAATTAAAAGTGTCATTGTTAGTATTATTAATTAGTATGATTGTCCTCAAAATTTGACGTGCCCCTGAAGAACGATACCGCTTCCAAAACACGTTAAAAGTCGTCTAACTCGTCTTCTTGAGTATATATTATAAATATTCGTTTAATGCATGAAAATAGTAGGTTGACACACCGCAGCCTGGTACATACATGTAGTAACGTTAAGAGATAAAGATAAAGTTGCGGCAGCCATGGGCTGGCATCCGTCCGTTACGTATTTGATGTTAACATAGACAGTTGATGTTGAATTAGGCCTACTGTCATTGAATCAGGATAAGCCAAAAACGGCCCGTCAGTTATTAGTGGCTCGAAATTCCTCAGATCAGATTCCCAGTGTGGATGGAGAATGTAGATGGTATTTCAAAAATAAATATTCCGACCTGGCAATTTATTGGTCTAGCTGTTGGGCATGTCTCTTCCAACCTAATATGCCTTCCTTTTGTCGACGAAATTGCAAAAGGCAAAATATATCAGTAAAAAGTTTAAATATGATATTATAAGCTTACTCTGAGCATAAAGATAGGTCCTAATGTTAATTATTGCAAGCATGGGCGGAGTTTATCAGGGGCTAGGGGGCTAAGCCCTCCCCCCAAGAAGACCCGAATTCATTTTTTACCGTGTAAAGTGTAAATGGTATCATTCTTTTTTCGGGCTTAGCCCCTCCCCCTAGAAGGCTTTTAGCCCATCCAAGAACGGAAACCAAACTCCGCCCATGATTGCAAGTCGTCTAACGAAGTCAGCATATTTTGCTCGCAACGCGCATGTTTGCGTGAGCATATAGACCTACAAAGGTTGTTTTTGGCAATTTCGCGTGAATCTTCCATGAAATAGGTTTATTATCGACAATATTCTGAATATGCACATAACGAACATCGTCTCTCCATTTCCATGTTGTCTTGTCTTCTTTATCCGTTTCGGCATCTAGTCCTCCGAATACAAAGATTCTTTCATTTTCAAGAACCAAACCAAAGAAATAAACATTAGCTTTGAACAGTTTTCTTTCTTGCCACGTTTCCGTCTCAAAATTAAAAATAAAACAAGTATAGCGTCCAACCAAAACAACAGATGTCTTCCAAAGTACAGCTCTTATGAAGCCATATGAACACGGCATTGGTTTCGAAAGAACAGAGCATGTATTCGCTTGCGTGTTGTACACTTGAACGCAATTCAAATCTTTGTTATCTTGATCGTATCCACCGAAGATATAGAGTGAACTCTTGAATGGAACACAGTTTCCTTGGTCTTTGACACATTGATCCAACTTTCCAACAACGGTGCATTCATCTGTGATTGTGTTGTAGGCTTCAACGCTGTCTAGGACGCTTTCATTAGAATCCACAAATCCTCCGCAGATGTACAATACTTCATCGATAAACGCTGCGCTGTGTCTACGTCGGCCTTGAACTAAGGATGCGCAATTGATCCATCCAGAAGCAAAACTATATTTCCAGATTTCATCTGCATTGGCTCCAACTCCAGTTACGTATATATTGTTAGAGCAAACGGAGGCGAATGCCTCGGACGAAACGATAGTCGGAATTTGTTCAAGTGTCGAGATCTCATTTGGCCGATGCAGATTTATTTTGATTGAGTCCTCTGCTATGGTCAGACCATCACTCGTCCCAATGATGATTGCGCAGTTCTCAAACTCTGATATGGTTTCTGACAAGAGATTAACATATCCAGTCACAATAAATTAGCTCAATATATTTGTTTATCTACTTATTCCGTAAGAATTCAAACAAACAGAATTTTTGACTTTATAAGCCATAATTATGTAATGACGGGTTCTAGGGCAATTACCCCCTGGACAATTACTCCCCCCCCCGACAATTACCCCCGACAATTACCCCCTGGACAACTACCCCCCGTGTCAATTACGCCCCGGATAATTACCCCTGTACCAATTACCCCCCCCGGACAATTACCCCCGTGCCAATAAAGAAGTCTATGTCGTGGTAAACGCAAGTTAATGCTAAACGCTCAAGAAAACTATTAAATAAAATCCAATCTAACAACGGTTCTAAGCTAGTTGTAACGCCTGCATAATAAAATATTTAAATGTTATCGATAGAGGTCTGGATTCAGTTAGTTTAAAAAGCATGGGGTTGAGCTACTACTCCACGAAGATAGTAAATGGCTTTGTGCGCGTCGTATTTGCGAATGATTGCCAGAATGCTTGCGTTTGTGTCCGCATATTTCTTCCTTATAGGTTGTGGTGTGTGATAGGCTAAGGCAGCGCTTGAAGGTCTGACAAAAACGAAGACCATGACCATGAGAATGTTCGTTCCCTCACGCATATCTTCGTATACGCGTGAGGGAACAAGCTCACACTGTGCCACGGGGGCTAGATGTCCGGGGGTTAATTGATACAGGGGTAATTGTCCGGGGGGGGTAATTGGCACGGGGGTAGTTGTCCGGGGGGTAATTGTCCTGGGGTAATTGTCCAGGGGGTAATTGTCGGGGAGTAATTGTCCGGGGGTAATTGTCCAGGGGGTAATTGTCGGGGATAATTGTCCAGGGGTAATTGTCCTGTCACCGCAATGACGTCGACGCCGTGCACGGCTCTTTAAGACTTGATTGACATATCGTGGATATAATCAAACATGGCATCGCTAATGCTGCTTTCTGTGGCGCTGATAAAACTGTCAGGATACCCATAACATTGAATCATATTTATATAGCACAACATCTCCTTCTCCTACCTCGGCTAATGACAAATATTGAAGGCAGGCGTGCAATGCATGTGACAGAACTTAAGCCGTTTCGATAGAAATGTCCATTGTCCATAGAAGAACGTTGTCTAAATGTATTCCTACGAACACAGGAACATTATGGTACCACACGGAAATAGAAGAGGGACAAGCATCGAGATTGTTATGTGCGGAACAGACGAGGCTGATGCATTTTAGGAGTGTTATTTAGACAAGAAGAAATCGACACGATTTCTAGCAGTATACAAGAAAATTGTGGACGCGTTGAGAATATCAATCCGTCAGGATGATAATTGTCGAGAATTAGGGGGCTTCAACCTTCATTCGTTCGTAGGGCTTCATGGTCAAGTCTTTCTTCCGCACCACAGTTCCGCGTGGTCATTGTCCTGCCCCCCCCCAGTTAGACTTGCATTTCGGCAATTGTGATAACGCAGATCGGTGTTATGACTTAGAATTGACTGAAGATACAACATATAATTATATAGCCTATGGAAGAGAGAAGAAAATGGAAAGACCAGAGCACAGAGGAAGCTAAAAAAAAGTATAAAATACTCAGCAGTCAATTAATAAGAACAAAGAATAAAGCAATAGAGGAATGGTGGGAGGAACGGTGCAAGGAGTTAGAGATAGCCTACTCCAGGAACAATTAAGGACGCCACGATCTAGTGCATGGCAAAATAAAATCACTGGAAAAGAAAATGAACATGGGAAGAGGAAGCACAATCAAGAATAAGGATGGAAGGAATAATATGTGGAGGAGTTGTACACAGGAAATAGCAACATTGAGGAGGATGGAGAAGCAAGCGAAGGAGCAGGAGGAGGCACAAACAGAGGACACCACTGGCCATGGGTGATGAAAGAAGAGGTCTTAGCTGCAATAGAGGACATGAAAAATGGCAAGGCAGAAGGAATTGATAACATCCCAATAGAAATGCTGAGGAACCTAGGAGAGAAAGCTATGAATGAAGAGGTGCAACTATGCCAGGACATATATAACACAGGAGAATGACCAGAGTACTTTCTACAGACCATAGTTATACCACTACAGAAGAAAAGGAATGCAATAAACTGTGAGGACCATCGTACTATAAGTCTTCTTACACACGCATCAAAGATACTGCTAAGAATAATAACAAAACGACTGCAGACAAAGCGGAAACGGATAAGTGCTTAGGAGAGGAACAACATGGGTTCAGAAAGGGTAGAAGGACAAGGGTGACAGGACAATTATCCCCTGGACAATTACCCCCCGGACAATTACCCCCGACAATTACCCTCTGGACAACTACCCCCGTGCCAATTACCCCCCGGACAACTACCCCCCATGCCAATTACCCCCGGACAATTACCCCCATACCAATTACCCCCGGACAATTACCCCCCCGTGTCATGTTAGATGCAAGTTAGTGTTAAGTAATTGCCCTAGAACCAAGGACAAGAGATGCAGTGGCGGCGCTGAGAGTGCTAGCAGAAAGAAGCATTCAGCATGAGCAGGACATATAGGCTACATCTGTTTCGTCGACTACGAAAAAGCATTTGACAGAGTGGACTGGAAGAAATTAATGAGAATACTGAGACAAATAGTGGCGGACTGGAGAGAAAGAAGATCGATAGGCAATCTATACATGGGGCAAAGAGTAAAGATAAGAATCGATGGAGGATTCTCAGAGCCGGGAAAAATAGGAAGAGGAGTGAGGCAAGGACGCACACTGTCACAAAGTCTATTCAACATCTACATAGAAGGCATTGTTAGAGAAGCGGTAGAGGAGATGGAGGAGGGGTAAAAGTGGGTGGAGAAATGGTGAAAGCATTGAGATTTGCAGACGATCAGGCGATGATGGCAGGCAGTCAGAAGGGGCTACAAAATTTAATGATGATGGACCGCTTAAATAGACTCAGATTCACATTTCGGTGTGACCATGCGCGCATTACAAATTTATTTAATAATAATAATAATAATAATAATAATAATAATAATAATAATAATAATAATAATAATAATAATATTTCCATGACTATTCAACGCTTTAATGCTGTGGCTTTCACAGGGTCATTTATTAAGCCCTTAATTGACATGGATGAGGGTGGTTGGACTCGCCCAAATGCACATAGCCTTTGCACTGTTTGACTGTTTGCAACATTTGTTGAAACAATAAAAGGAATTATAAAATAATAATAATAATAATAATAATAATAATAATAATAATAATAATAACAAATAGTATATCGATGAACTACGACATGAAAATAAACATAAAAAAAACAAAGGCGATGAAGATAAGTATAAGTCTATAAGAGGAGAAGAAGCAGTAGACATCACATTAAATGGGGAGGAAATAGAACAGATGAAGAAGTTCTGCTATCTGGGAAGTGTGGTTGCAGAGGATGCAAGGTGCCATGTGGAAATAAAAAGAATAGCTATGGGAAAAGATTCATTCTACAAAAAGGGGTAGCTACTCAGAGGCAGTCTAAAATGAAGCTGAAGAAGAGAATGGTGAAGACACTGGTGTGGAGTGTTGTCCTGTACGGCTCGGAGACGTGGACAATGCGGCAAGAAGACATAAAACGACTAGAGGCCTTTGAGATGTGGATCAGGCGCAGAATGGAGAGAATCAGCTGGGTGGAGCGCAGAACGAATGAGGAAATCTTAAAGTTTGTGGAAGAAAAGAGATCACTTGTGGGCAATATACGTGGGCGGAAGAAGAAATGGATAGGGCACATCTTAAGAAGCGACACCCTACTGCGAGACATCATTGATGAAAGAAGAAGAATAAGAAAAAGAAGAAGAAGAAGAAGAAGAAGAAGAAGAAAAGAAAAAGGAGGAGGAAGATGAAGAAGAAGAAGAAGAAGGAGGAGGAAGAAGAAGAAGAAGAAGAAACAACAGTATTTTCAACAACTACAATCATAGGCCGCATATTAGCCAAACTGAATAAAAACTATCAATTACTTCCATCCAGTACCCGATGAGATGCGAATCCCTAAACACAGGAAACTGTAGACAGGAGTGCTTTAATTAAGAAAACTTCGCTGTCAATCCGCAAAGAGGATAATATAAAGGGATTATAAACGATTATATAATGCACTCTTCGTCACGTGTTTATCTGACATCGACAGATGGAGACCTTCGAAATCCAATAAGGTCGAACTTGTGTTCTTTCGAGCGACAAGCAAATTGCTCCGGTCTTTGCATTTCAGCTGAGGAACGTCACAATGTGATAATGAACAAAACTTTCCCTCTGCGTGCAATTTCTCCACTCTATTTACACTATACGAGAAGAGGAGGGAAATAAAGTGAGTACGGTTAGGGAGGTAGGTCCAACGGCGATAGAACCTTGGGCGAGTGGCAGCATGGGAAGGGATGGAATAAAGATCGAGACTCGAGAGCTCATTTAAAGCACACGACCGAGTGAGAATAGATGAACACAGGAAAGAAATCAAAGGCAAGGTCGCATAGCGATAGAACTATCGCTTGAGGCATTTCAGATTCTTAAACCGTATTAAATTTTCATATTTTGTGTTCGTATTAAAATTAGTCATTTTGAAGTCATTTTGAAAAATTCTGAACTTCTGCGAAAATTTCGACAGAATGTTCTTCCAAAGGCTTGAAGAAATATTCATTTTCAAATTAAAAACACTGTCTCTTGTATGCAAAGAATGTCAACATAATGCATAGTTGATAGTTTCCACTAAAAAAAATCGCCTTCAAAAACCAAACTTAAATGGACAAGAGCAGTAAAAAACTTCGCGAAACATATAGATCGATCTGAAGAGTAGGCTACAGGCTCGCTGGCCATGAGCAAAAAATATTCAGATTTCATCTCAGACCTCAACGACAATAGATCTAATTATAAAAGGCAATTTAAGAAAGAACATTCGTGAACCAGAGATTCTGTTACAACTCACCTTTGATTTCTCCCACAAGGTTCTTGTTAGTTTTCTGTGAAATTTCTAGCAAATCTGTTGCGTGAAAAGAAACTTCAACTGATTGATATGGACGACCAATGATTGCCTCGTGATCTCTTTCCAAATCGTCTGCTCTATCAAGTAACTGGTCAACTGAATTGCAGATGTCGCTGGCAGATCCTTTCAATCTCAATTCAGTGCAATAAACCTCAAAACTCTTCAGTATTGTGTGACCTCTGTCAATTTCCTCCAATTCGCTCTCTATTTGCTTAAGATGATTTGACTTTATCACAGATAACTCATCCAAAAGTGATTTTGTGTTCTATCATGTCTTTGAGTTCCTGATTTCTTCTATGAATTGCGTATTCCGAATCGACTATTTCTTTCAGCAATTTTGCTTTTCTAATCTCTGCATTCCTTCTTAAGGACACCATTTCATCTGCAAATATCGATACCGTTGCAGAATTTGTTTGAATTATTTGGCGGAATTCTTCGTCAACTGTTGTCACATCTTTGCAATCGTGTAACTTGTGACTTTCAACAAAACAAGAGACGCAGACGATTTTCTTACAGTCGGCACAGTAATAGTCTAATGGTTTCTTAGTGTGTCTGCTGCAATATATTGTAGTAAATGTTCGCATCATTTCAATATCATCGCTTCCAATTTTTACCACTTGGTGATTTTTACTCAGTTTCTGATATTGGTGAACTTTAACGCAGCTGTCGCAGTAATTATCTTGGCATTCTAAGCATCTCATCGTTGCTCTTGGTATTTCACCTGTTCTGCCTTCATTCCTGATGTTACACGTGTCACAGAAGACTATGGTGTTGCTACCCAATTGCAGCGCAGTCTTCAACTCCAAGAAGTTTTCCATGAAGAAGTTCTTCTGAACACCATTCATTCCCTCGACCGGAATGATGAACTCTTTGCGACACAACGGACACGGCATCTTGTCTCCTGGTTTCATCTGCGCCTTTTCTCCAGTGCGTTTCAGGCATTCCAAACAAAAAGTGTGAATGCATGGCAACATTCGTGGATCAGTGAATTCACTCATGCAGATTGGACATTCTATCATATTTTGAAGCTGTTTTGTAGCCTTCTCTTCCACTTCCGTCATTTTCCCTCCACCTTGAGATCCTATAAAACAGAATGGAAAGATCATGCGATAAAACTGAATGACTTCATTAATTGGCCTAGTCGACGTAATTTGTTACAATAATCTTACTATTTTCAATAATGTGTCGCAAACTGAGAACTTTCGACATATAATTATGATAAAACATAACGTTGTTTGAGTCAACTTTTACAGACACATGGACATGTAATTATCATAGGCATTTGCCCTTCAAGTTGAAGTAGTTGGTGACACACGATGAGAAGTATGCGACCCATCCGTTACCCCTAATTCCGTTAACAACTGACGGCCATCTTTACGTGTCGTAGGCTACACGGTCAGTGATGCCACAGCTGGGTTTTTTCCACTAGATATGGGTTTTTTCGCCTTCGTCTGGGTTTCTGGGGTTTTTTGGGCGAAATCTGGGTTTATTTTGGTGAGTTGACACTTTGTATTTACAACACATGAATATTCTGTGGAATTCAATGTAAAATGGTTGTGATACATATTTTTTGCACTAATTTTAATTTTAAACTCCACAATCAAGATCTCACGTTGTTAATTCACAAATAATTTATAACCTGAAGAATAGCTCTGCACAGAAATAAACCATTTTGACATCTCAAAATAGGTCAGGTCACTTCTGTCTCCTTGTTAAGCCGTTTTGACAATCTATAACATGCATATAAGCGCCTTCATGAGATTCTAGTTAAGGCGCTATATAAATGGACATATCCATACATACATACATACATACATACATACATACATACATACATACATACATACATACATACATACATACATACATACATACATACATACATACATATATACACTGTAGGTCAGGTCAATCCTCTAGTGGTATAATAGCCTAGTTGTTGCAGAGTCATAATGTTCTAGGTGGTCAAAACGTTGGATTGTTGATGTATTAAGAAAATTTGGCTGGAAACCTCTGACAACTTTAAGACTTAGTAAACTTAAGGGGCGTGTGCTATGTTTTTACAATAAGGCTCGACCTCCTACGCATGCGCACACGAATATATCGATTAGGCTTATTGTCAGTATGAATGCCGAGTCTCTGACAACTTTAACAATTGATTTTTTAAAGTTGTAATTACATTTTATTCGACTCTTTTGACGAACATTTTGTTAACCCTCACACGAACAAGCGAAAAATCAACTTAATTTGAACAAAAGGGACCTAAAATAGCTTATATGAATAGTCTGGGTTTATCTGGGGGTTTTTTGGAAAGAAATCTGGGTTTATTTCTGAAACCTCAGTGGCAACACTGTACACGGTACACTGGTATCTCTGGTCATTGACGATGCCTCCGTGTTCCCTTTGGGTTACGCAATGTATTACAAATCTGTTTCAAGGTTTCTTCCCCAACTGCAGCGCCCTGCACCCCTTAACCAACATCAGCTATAATGAGTAGATTGGCCTACACTGTCGGCGGGAAGAAAAGACGATGTTGCATAGGACTGACTAGTAGCCATCATTTGCCGAGACATAGAAAATAAAGTCGTCAACACAATTCATATCAATGATTGGCTCATAAATATTCTCTTCGTCTCCAAATTATTGTAACTTTCGTTTCGCACAAAACGCTCACTATGTCACTAAATTGCGTACTCATAAACTGTAGAGTTTCACAAGGTTTTTGCAGAGTAGGCCCATCGATATCTATTAATCAAAGTGGGCCTACTTGCAAACATGGGCGCCCGCAGCCTAGGTCAAATGGCTGCACACTAAACAATCCTTCGAAATAGCATTTTACCCGTAAACGTATTCATAAATAAAGTTGAGTTGGTCTGTTCTGTTGGCGATGGATTCTGCAAATACGTTACACGGTCTGCATTGTAATGGAGACAATTTAGCCCACATTTTAAAGCACATAATATATGTAGGAATCGATAGGTGGTTTCATAACTAGCAGAAACGTCTTGTGCAAGACTATGCGTCACTGGAAACCAGACCTCGGTAAACTGGGAAACGTGAAAACAATTCCATTCCGTAAATACGATTCCGTTTCCGTGCTTTTCCGGTATACATAGAAACGTTTATTTATTGTGTCTTCTAACAGTTATAAATAAATCAAAATACTTAAATTTTTGCACCTTTTCCCATGACCAACATAAAAGTAAAACTCCAAGCGCCAAAAGGCCTGTTATAGGCCCCAAACACCAAATGTGCAAAAAAATTATATGTTTACCTGCATAGAAAATAACGCTAAAACCACATATACTATATGTGCTAAAACTGTCCAAATACAGGCAGTTGTCTTCAAATCCATATACCTAAGGCCTCACCCACCCATGTCCACCTGTCTGTTTGTCTTAATTACTCTGTGTCTATGTCTCTGTGTCTGCTATAGGCCTGCAACGCCAAGTCCGGAATGAAGCAATATGTTTACCTGTATAGAAAAATAGCCCTAAAACAGGCCACAAAAAGGCCATTGTCTTCAAATCCATATACCTAAGGCCTCACCCACCCATGTCCACCTGTGTGTTTGCTTTAATCACTCTACCTCTATGTCTCTGTGTCTGCTATAGGCCTGCAACACCAAGTCCGGAAGGAAGCAATCTGTTTACCTGTATAGAAAATATCCCTAAAATAGGTCAAGTTTATAACAGCCTACGTACTATAATAACAAGTTTAATAATAACACAAAAATGTTATGACTTTATTACTCTTTATTCTTGAGTTGTAAGCCAAAGAAATTGTATGTTTATACACTTATTATTAAAACTAATCTTTGGCCAAACATGTGGAAGTTTAAAAAATTAAAATTGGTTAATGCAGTAATAACTTTTATTCAATTTCATTTCCATTTTCTTGTCTTATTTCACTAACTAAAGTAAAATAGATCCATAACAGAAAAAATAAATATATGATTTTTAATTTCTTATTAAATACAATAATTAATATATTTATATATAATTGTAATATTTAAATAAGCTTTTACAAGGTTAATTGCTGCATTTGAACAAACCATAAAGAATAATATAAAGAATTCTTTGTAACTGTTAGTTTCCTTTTACAAAATGTGTCTTTGCACTGTGTTGCATTTACAATGAGTCTTTTCGAAACATCAGTTCTGCTTCTTTCTTTTCTGCTTATCCCATTCAACTGTCCAATTGCGAATACAGTTGCCTGAAAGTATTTAAAAATACATTACATTTTACATTTGCAATGGAGCATTCAATAGTAATTATGTCTATCACATGCATATAATTATTATCAAAATGTTCTTCTAAATTATAACTCCATAATAGTACCTTTTGGGAAACCGTTTACATACTTCAGAAACCCTATTGCGAAATTCTAATGAAAAATACGTGTGGTCTAAAAAATGTTTGCAAATGTTAGTACATTTTCATTCATAATGGAACTCTGGTGTACGGACCATTGCTCATAGGCTGATTGCTCATAGGCTTATTGTTCTTAGGCTTATTGCTCAATAGGCTGATTGGTCATAATAATTTACAAGTTAAATTAGTCGAGTAAAATTATATAAAAGAAAACACTTATTAAAATAGAAAGAGACATTTACTATATAATGTAATTGCTCACATTTAAAGAAAACTTAAAGTAAAGATTCAAAAAATATCTTGTTTTTACTACCTATGGTGTCATGAACTTTCTAATTGAGCAACGAACGGTTCGAACAATTCAGGTAAATTCTTCAAGTAAATATCTTGGCAAGTTTCTTCATTCCCCGTTATTGTATTAGTCTACCAACGCTAATTGTCCCTAATTGATTAGCACAAGCTAAAAGGCATGAACAAAGTCATCCATACCGCAAACGGTATATTTGTTGACTGAGAGAGAGAGAGACAGACAGAGACAGAAAGAGAGAGAGAGAGAGAGAGAGAGAGAGAGAGAGAGAGAGACAGATAGACATACAAACAGACACATAGATATGGAGTATTTATAAGACAAACACACAGGTGGAAGTGTGTGGGGGAGGCCTTAGGGATATAGATATGAAGAAAACCACATGTATTTGGCCTGTTTAAGGGCTATTGTTTATACCTTGTAAACATATTACTTCCTTTCCAATTTTGCTGTTTAGGGTTTATAAAAGAGAGACAGAGAAAGAGAGAGAGAGAGAGACACAGACAGAGGGCAATTAAAACAAACACACAGGTGGAAGTGGGTGGAGGGAGGCCTTAGGTATATGGATTTGAAGACAATGGCCTGTATTTGACCTATTTTATGGATATTTTCTATACAGGTAAACATATTGCTTCCTTCCGGACTTGGTGTTGCAGGCCTATAGCAGACACAGAGACATACAGGGAGAGTGATTAAGACAAAGACACAGGTGGACATGGGTGGGTGAGGCCTTAGGTATATGGATTTGAAGACAATGGCCTGTATTTGACCTATTTTAGGCATATTTTCTACACAGGTAAACAGATTGCTTCCTTCCGGACTTGGTGTTGCAGGCCTATAGCAGACACAGAGACATACAGGGAGAGTAATTAAGACAAACACACAGGTGGACATGGGTGGGGGTGGCCTTAGGTATATGGATTTGAAGACAATGGCCTGTATTTGACCTATTTTAGGCATATTTTCTACACAGGTAAACAGATTGCTTCCTTCCGGACTTGGTGTTGCAGGCCTATAGCAGACACAGAGACATACAGGGAGAGTAATTAAGACAAACACACAGGTGGACATGGGTGGGGGTGGCCTTAGGTATATGGATTTGAAGACAATGGCCTGTATTTGACCTATTTTAGGCATATTTTCTACACAGGTAAACAGATTGCTTCCTTCCGGACTTGGTGTTGCAGGCCTATAGCAGACACAGAGACATACAGGGAGAGTAATTAAGACAAACACACAGGTGGACATGGGTGGGGGTGGCCTTAGGTATATGGATTTGAAGACAATGGCCTGTATTTGACCTATTTTAGGCATATTTTCTACACAGGTAAACAGATTGCTTCCTTCCGGACTTGGTGTTGCAGGCCTATAGCAGACACAGAGACATACAGGGAGAGTAATTAAGACAAACACACAGGTGGACATGGGTGGGTGAGGCCTTAGGTATATGGATTTGAAGACAATGGCCTGTATTTGACCTATTTTAGGGATATTTTCTATACAGGTAAACAGATTGCTTCCTTCCGGATTTGGTGTTTCGTATCCGTATGTAGAAGATTTAGTTTAAATTTGATTCAAAAGTCGGCCTAAAATATTAAAATAGATTTTGGGTGATGTTAGTAGTGCTGGGGAGTGATGTGTATAGATTAAATTTTCAATGCATTGTAAATAAAATAAAAAATAGCCTTTGGTTCTTCGTGTTTTCCGTGTTTTCGTCTTTCGTCTTTCCCAGTTTACCGAGGTGGAAACCAGCAGGGTTATTTTCCAGAGCTTCATTTTTGCTTTCGATTTCAAGTTCTTACATGAAAGACTTGGTATTATGGTCAAATTAATCCTAGCATTCTAATTTTTCGATATTTTGTAACCAAATGCGTTCAGCATATCAAAGAGTTCTCAGACATCTCCAAAGCCTGAATTTATTCGTTTTGCCTTTCTTGCATTTCGGTGTTTCCTTTGTAAGGCTATCGGCACAGACCGTTAAATAGTGAAACCTAAAGCTACCTTTGTAAAACAGTTTGCAATTAGCCTGCGTCTAACTAAAAATCACCAAAGAAGATGATATTTAATTAGCTAGGGTTCAGAATAACGTGAAAGTTGTCTTACTCTGTTTCTCTTCTCAGCGGTTCCTTGTTTGATAAGGCGTCCGTTAAATTTTGTCAACGTGTTATCGATGAATGACCTGGTCTCTCTGTTCTGAGCGGACTGGTTTCCTCCGCTTCTTCTGCTCTATGCGTTGGTCAAATTACACAGGAATGCATGCACATAATTATTGTCAGAGCAATTGTGTTACGCCCTTCAGGTATCTCACAGAGGTACTCTGGCACGGCTGCAAAGGAATCATAAATATATATTAAGTCGAGCATAAGACGTTTTCCGACCCGCCCCCGGTGTAAAGGTTTCAGATTACCCCCTCCTAAACATTACCCCCCTGCAGACTGTAAATTGCATCAATCATCGCATTTATTGCACTAAAAATATCAAAAAATTTATCCCGCTTCTTGTTTTGGTCTGAAGATTTTCATCCGTCTTCCCACTTCGTGGTTTGTTATCAATAATTTCATCTGTAACTAAAATACTATTCGCCGCTGAAGTTTACATGGAGAAAATGGCTTCGAGGCTATTATTTTTTTCCGATCAAAATATTGATAGCAAACCACGAAGTGGGATGACGGATGAAAATCTTCAGACCAAAACAAGAAGCGGGATGATTTTTCTGAATTTTTAGTGCAATAAATGCGATGATTGATGCAAATCTAGTTTCCGGGGGGGGTAATCTGAAACCGGTTTCAAGTTACCGGGGGGTAATGTTTAGGAGGGGGTAATTTGAAACCTTTACACCGGTGCTACTGATCGCGTCGTAGCAATTAATGTTCGGTTGGAGATTGTTCCTGTGACATGAATGTTCAACTGACTCACAGAGTGAATGCTGATCCCAGCCACGTGCGACCCTCTATAATCGAAATGGTACTTAGAAGTTAGGACCCCCCCGTGATTCACTTCGTTACGTCATGAGAGAACGCGGGACAATGAACCGGCGGTTGATGATTTTGGTCAAACAATATTTTGACGCTGGTCCTAGGCTACTTACCTGGCATTGAGTTCCCTGGGATTTGCATTGTGTGATTTATTTGGAGCATTCTCAACTTCTGTTATTGAATGAATACTAGGCCTAATAAACCGCATGAATCGGCCCTGCATGGGCTTCCTTTTTGTGTTATTACGACATCTTGCAGCATCTTGTCATGAACCAAAAAGTAGTTAAAGGCCTGCACTCAATTAATCAAACGCATATTGAAAGCTTAGGCTACCTATAATTGGTGGACATTTTTGTACCAAACAACCAACACGCTAGAGAAATCAAGCGATTATAATAGCAGCTGAATCTGACTGGGGCCAACTGTTCATTGTCGTATTGTGATAACAGTGTGCTCGTATTGTAGGATCGGCTGGGGTAAACGCTCGCCGTAGCAGGCCTATAGTTATTTTTAATCAATCGAACTTTTAGTTTGGACAGAATCCGTCTAATCAATCCAGCTTCTGTTTTAGCAGGAAGTTGTTTGATCAATTCCTCTTCTATTTCGACAGTAATTACTTTTCATCAATATAAGATTAACCATTATTTTATTTAAAAATTATTGTTAGTCAATCCAGCTTCGATTTCAGCGAGATTGTTTTCATAAATTCCACTTTTATTTTAGAACATTATTTGCCTCAATTCGTCTTTATTTAGCAAGAATTATTTTCGTCTGTCCGACTTAATTGTAGCCTATTCGACCAACGCTGAAACCCATGCAATTACATGTATAATAGCGAATAGTAATTTAAAACTCTAGGCTACGGTATTGCGTACGATTATTTTCAGCCTCGATCGCATCGACATGGTTCCGATAAGTTGGCAAAATATTATTCAGCGAATTAGTTAACTAGCAGAGGGACTTCGAGTCAAACGTCTACAACATATTTTCACTTCCAAAGACCGAACGTATAGGAATAAATACTCTAAAACTGACGATGTTTAGACCTGATAGATTTTAAAATAACATGTCCTAACAAGGTTAATTGGCTATAGCCACTATAGCCAGTTATAGCTAGAGCTGCATAAATAATGTTACATGGATTTGGACATCAGTGGACAATGAATCTGTTGTCAGAAAAACTATAAAAGGCGCTACATAAAGTCTTTGAAAAATTTACTTTCTTGCAGCGCTAGTCGGAGCTGTTGAAATTTTTCTGATTATTTAAAGCACCGCGTGTTTGCCAGAATCGTTAGAACTCCGCCACTGTTCAGAGTTAGCAGGCCATTGGCCAGTCCCAACCCTGGATAAAGGAGGGTGGAGACACTAATCATCTTTGATATACTTTATGACACAGTGTTGTTAAACACCAATAAGCAAGCAGAACATTAATTTTAACCAACCGGTTTATAATAACCTGGGGAAGAATAGAATGCTTGGAAAGAGTGGGTAGGTCCTACACTCGCAATTGCTCAGCGCTTCGGTGTAAACTCCGATGCATTGTCCGCGCTGTAATCGGGAGCGCCTCTGAGTAGGTAGCCTGAAGGCGCAATAACTAGTGCACATACAAACAAACGTTAAATATCTGTGCTAAGAAGCAGTATCGCTAAGCAGCAACTAGGGTTTTGTGACTTATACTGTGGTCCATAGGCGCAATCACGTCCTAAAAGTTGGGAGGGACCAAATGAATCACGTCCTAAAAGTTGGGGGGGGACCATAATGATAAAGTCAATGGGACCACTCAAAAGTTGGGGGGGGACGCGTCCCGTGGGTCCCATAGGGTGGTTGCGCCTATGCTGTGGTCCAAACTGTGCAACCAAAAAATCTCGTTCAAATAGGCAACCCATAAAAGACGGCGTGAGGTTTCAAAGCTTTCACTGTGATTACACGTTCTATCTTTTAAGTTTTACCTTACAGGAACTGTATCAGAATTTTAAAAAGCAGCGAAGTGACGCAAACGTCGATTGTTATTAGCCTACATTGAATCATAATAATTGTTTTTATTATATTATCCTGTTATAGACTTCTGATTTGAACTGTCGAAAAATAATACTTCAGAGATTCTTCTGCCGTCTTAGGAAAAACCTAACTCCGTGAACTCGCATATCCACCTGGAATGGACTTCATTTTTTTAAACAAATGAATGAATTGCTTCCATCTCCAGGGACGTAGCTAGCGTAGGGCTTGGGGGCTTAAGCCCCCAGCGCCCCCAAACAAAGCTGAAGCCGTCCCAAGTAAATCAAGCCGTTGTATGCCCCCGGAACCACAATGGATTTCTGCTACTGCACTCGTCATGCTCAAGGCTTAAGCCCCCCAAACGAAAAATCCTAGTTACAGCCTTGCCCATCTCGTTGCTCATTTGGCCATTCTGTCCTATTGCGGAATCCTAATTTCGGTGGATGGATGGATCCAGATTTAACGAGAGCTTATGACAACAGAGGCCGTTGCCCTCGAATTTTTTTGCATAATACACTTCTTTCTAATGTCAAGCAAATATTGACTTAATTAATTTGACCTACTGCAGTCATTTTTCTCAGCGCATATATTGCGCTTGAGCCACAGAGTTAAAGGTGTCTAAAAGAAGCGAAATAGTTGTGAATTATAGTTTCGCGTGTTTTATGTCATCCTGCAACTTATAACCATTTAGGCTCAGTAAATATATTTAATTATTCCCCACCTGACAAAAATAGTTATAATAACTATTTATCAGAACTTCAGAAGTCTGTTTTAAACTCCTAAGGTTCCTATGCAACCACAATTTAGGTCTGTTAATAATTATTATTGACATCTCGCGGCTGCTGGAACCTTTTATGCTGCTCTTCAATATGAAGCATGTGTCCATTGTGCCCGTCTGGGAAGTCGTAACCTGTGTTTGTGACAACTACTTTGGTTTTCAACGCAGCCTAATTTCTTCGTACTAAATCACTAATTAATCATCCATAGCCTATTATAAATAAAATAGGCCTACTTACTTCCTAACTGACACGCTCTATTTCACTTTCGTTGTGTTCCTGTTTCTCTTATTGTCTTTCTATGTATGCCTATATCCTTCTGTGTACCTGTCTCTCTGCCTCTTTGTCTCTGTCTTTGTCTCTGTCTGTCTGTTTGTCTCTCTCTCTCTCTGCGTCTTTTCAAATGTTTCGCCCGTGCTTTGTTCCATCTTAGGTTCTTTCTTTAAAACCCTTTCTCTTCCTCCCATTGGTCTCCTCTCTCTTTCTCCCTATTTCTATATCATCCTCGCTTCTCTCCATCTCTTCTCTCCCCTCTGTGTGTCTGTCTGTCTGTGTGTCTGTCTGTCTGTCTCAATCTCTCTCCATGTTTCTCTCTATCTGTCTATATTTGTCTCTCTGTATCTCTTTGTTTCTCTGTCTCTCTGTCTCACTTTGTCTGTCTGGCTGGCTCTCTGGCTGTCTGGCTGTCTGTCTGTCTGTCTCTCTCTCCCATTTCACTCTGTCGCTCTCTTTCTCTGTCTCTCTCTCTCTCTCTATAACCTACTATTCTGCACGATCTCTCGCCTCACTTCAAAACCTACAATAGCCTTTAGATCAAAATGATTTATGAAAATGTTCAGTTCAGCCCACAGTCCCAAACAGAAACCGGGGTGGGGGCCGGAACCTCGCAACGCTAATAAATCAAACCCTTCCATAGCAAACTCCCGTCATCACCCCGCGAGGTGCAGTAAACAACGGCAAGCACCCAATTCTCAAACCAGTAGTGCAGTGTTGACAAAATAAACGTTTGCACAGCAAGGCAACTCTGCTCCCGTATGCACCGACTTGTAGTGTCCAGTGGGAGTGGGTAAATAGTGCCACGTCTTGAAACCTAGTTTATCCAGTCCTCGTAAGATGTTCCAATAGTAGACGTAGTTCAAGACGCTGCTGTTCTTTCCCTCGTGAACCTCCATTGTGTGGAATTCAACCATCAGCTGTTTGACATTTCTAAGGCTACCATCGCGTAGTATCGCCTCCAATGATTCCCATTCGGAATACTCAATGTCGATTTTGAGTATGTCGACTGTCCTCTGCAAGAGAAAACATCAGCTATTTATACATTGACAATTAATTAATTATTTGCAAGCACTTATTACGTCCACTGTGCCTAACTCTTTACATTGGCTTCCTGTTCAAAAAAGATCATGCCGCAAATGCAAGGTGGCTCGTAATTTATAGAACATTGGATCACACTTGAAATAATTTGGCATTAATTATTCAATTGTTTTTCGCTCATCAAAACATAATTAGCAATCAATCAATCCCATAATCAATCAATCAATCCCATAATCAATCAATCAATCCCATAATCAATCAATCAATCTTCGTTAATTATAAATAATCTGACTAGTACGCAACTCATGAATTATCGCAATAAGATTTGAACGTGTCCTATACTTGTGCCTAATACGATCTAAATGTAAATGTACATGTACATGTACATGAACGTGCGTCTGATTTTACTACAGTGGTCTACATTGGACATACGCCAAATACATGAATTCATATTATAAAAATTATAACTAAGAGTCGGGGTATTGAGACGCATCTTTGTATGCAAATTATCATCTATCATTTAGTCATTCTTAAAAAATTCATTCCTTCACGATGATACTAATTCTAGACGCATAGAATTAGCGCCTATGCGTGTAAGCTTAGTCTATATTAGACACAGTATTTAGCCTACTGCCAGTGCTTAAAGTGTGCCTGGACGGTCATGGACGGCGTCCATGCACTTGTTTTAAAATCTGAACACCGTCCAGCCACTTATTGGCGAGCACAGACTGGAAAGATAAGGGGCGTCCAGGCACTTCTTTTGGAGAGGTAAGAAGCGTCCAGGCACCTATTTTTCCCATACTTTATGCACTGCCTACTGCATAACCATAATTAGGCCCTATGTAGTTTTCAAGTAGGCTTGTGTGCATGCTCAGTTGCTACACATGTGTATTGCATGCAGATATAGATGGCTACACAGTGACATACATCAACGTGTCCATTCTCCTCCAGTAGTTTCCCGAATGTCCTCAGCCTCCACTGTTTCGAGTTAACCACGTTGGCAATTCCGAGACCAGTGTTGTAAAACCAAAGCAGCTTCTTAGGTTTGTGATCTTTCTTACCCAGTCTGAAAAGACAAGAATGCAATTACTATTCTCATCCATTGTTCTATAAATTTTTGTCTTATGTCGCATATACCTCGGGGCAGGGATGGGCAAATTACAGGGCAGCATGTAATTCAATTACAAATTACCAATTACTGGAGAAAATGTAATTGAATTACAAATTACAAATTACTTTTGACTCGGAGCCTCAAATTACAAATTACAAATTACGTAATTTCAATTACATCAATTACAAATTACTTTGGGGCTTAAATCATACGAATAAATAACCTCAGGCAGGAAGAGCATGCCTTTTCCCTTATTTCTATGTGTATCATTATTTATTGTGTAGCTTTCTTTTAGAAGCAGCAGCTGTTCAAACAAGTTAGGCCTATCTGATCGTTTGTTATGCCTTGCAATCATGCCTATAAAACTAAAGAGCCTGTATCTATCTACTGGTGCAGACAAAGGCAGGGCATCATTAAATTGTATTTAAAGAATTTGTTAGTAGTTGTAGAGCTATAATGCATTATTATTAGTTCCCTTTTTCTGTCATATTCCATATGCTGCAAGATTTCTAAATCGTTTTTGTTTCTGCTAGTCGACTTAATTTATGGCCACTAAGACGCTGCACATTAAAACCATTAAATTCTTCCTCTTCCTCTTCTTCTTTATGACCACCAGATGCTCAGTATTTTGTTCGCTACCGGTGGTATATTCAGATGTTGTTACTAGCAACTCTTGTATTCTTTTAGTTTGGTCTGCAAACTGTGCAGGTAGCCACGTACATAACTTAAAAGACGAATGATTCACTGTTGCAAGGATCGCATGATTCATCGAAGAATTTTAATATTGGCCATTCAAAGTAATTTGATTTTGCAGAATGTAATTGAAATTACAAATTACAGGAATAAATGTAATTGAATTACAAATTACAAATTACTTTGATGCAGAGCGTCAAATTACAAATTACCAATTACAATTGTAATTTAAATTACGTAATTTCAATTACTCAATTAAATTACTGCCCATCCCTGCCTCGGGGCATAATAACAATAATAAGAACAACAACAACAACAACAACAGGTACAGCAACAACAACAGTATTATCACTTTCGCCGACCAGGATTTAGATGACCAAGATCTTTCCATACAATTATTCTCTACAACAAATGGCATTGCTTGACCATGGGATCCTGTACCCGAGGGCATCTAAGAAATAATAAAATTAATACTAAAAACGCTGCGTAGCCTATACTTACGTCGGGTCGTAGGCCATGTCGAGACATTTGTACGTGTCAGCGATCATGTCGTCGAAGCTCCACTCTCCGCCCATCCTATAGGACGATCAACACAATCATTCCAACGCATTAATAACAAGATGCGACGATTGCGACGTCTCAAAGCGATGATGTTCAAGTGCGTTGAACAACTTCATTGGCGTTCATTGCTATTCATTGGTGATTTTCTTATGTGATTAAAACAAATGAGGCTGCGAGGTCTCGCTTGTAAACGAGAAAATAAATAAGCCTAAGCTACGCAGTACAATAACAACAATGAATACAACAATCTAATCACGAATGATCAGACGGTTTTGTTCTTAAGAGTAAGACACGATGATGATGAAAATATAGATAATGACGACGATAACATTGACGATAACGATAACGATGACGATGACGATGACATTGACATTGACGATAGCGATGACGATGACGATGATAACGATGACGACGACGACGACGACGACGACGACGATAACGATGACGATGACGATGACGATGACGATGACGATGACGATGACGATGACGATGATGATGATGATGATGATGATGATGATGATGATGATGATGATGATGATGATGATGATGATGATGGTGATGGCGATTATGCATAAATTCATTTCTACCCTATAGAATAGACGAGACATGGAGCTGTGATGTTGAATGGTCCTGCGATACACACATCCCATCCACCATCTTCGACCGTTCCAATTCGCGTCTTTCGAGGACAACGTATCTGCAAAGTCCTGATGTATCTGGAAACAACGTGGATCAACAGTTTACGGCCATCAGTCATCCATCCATTCGTCCATTAATTTCTTTATTTATCTATCATTCAGGCCATCCACTCATCCATCCATTCATTCATTCATCCATCCACTCATCCATCCATTCATCCATCCATGCATCAAACAATCCATCCTTTAATGAATCCATCCATCAATAGCTTAAACCATTTGTCGATTCATCCATCCATCCACTCATCCATCCATCCATCCTTTAATGAATCAATCCATCAATAGTTTCATCCATTTGCCGATTCATCCATCCATCCAACCATCCATTCATCCATCCATCCATCTATTCATCCATCCATCCACCCATCCATTCATCCATCCATCCACCAATCTATTCATCCATCCATCCATCCACCAATCTATTCATCCATTAAACCCGTGCGTTCATCCAACCATTTTCCCAACGTCCACCATCCTTGCTGGGTATTAGATATCACATGACAAGGTAAGTTGGTGTTAATGCTATTGATAAAATGGCAATGACATTGACAATGAGAAATGACAATAACTATGAAAATGACAAAATTACGAGTCAAGGGCATGCAAAAATATCGTAGTAATCCTCCTCCTCATCATCATCATCATCCTCATCGCCATCATCATCATCATCATCATCATCATCATCATCATCGCCATCATCATCATCATCATCATCATCATCGCCATCATCATCATCCCCATCATCATCATCACCACCACCACCATCATCATCATCATCATCATCATCATCATCATCATCATCATCACCATCATCGTCATCGTCATCGTCATCATCATCATCATCATCATCATCATCATCATCACCACCATCACCATCACCATCACCATCACCATCACCATCATCATCATCATCATCATCATCATCATCATCACCATCACCATCACCATCATCATCATCATCATCACCACCACAATCATCATCATCACCATCATCATCATAATCATCATGACTATTGTCATCATCATCATCAGCAGCAGCAATATCTATGGAGGCAGCTGAAACTATTACTTGTAGAAAAGAACTTCAGCAATGACAGGTTCCATAGATGGCAGCACTGGAGATGTTTTCGATCTCTCAGACGATGACGTCAACATTTCGAATCCAAACTTCAGTTGAGACGGTAGCGACATCTCAGGAATCGAATCAACGATGTTTTGTATTCGACTAATCTCATCCACTGAGTTTGAGCTACACAGAAATAATAATAATAATAATAATAATAATAATAACACATGGTGATTATACTAATAATACTATTAGCATCATTGTTATGGTAATGATAATGTTAATGATGATGACAGTGATGACAATGCGAAAGAGACGATGAGAAAATAACAATAGCAAAATGACAATGACACAACGACAGCAACAATGGCAATGAGAAAATGATAGTGATGATGATAAAACGACAATGGCGATGACAATGAAAATGGCAATGACAAGATGACAATATCTATGACAATGAGAGAATGATCGTGAAAAAATCATAATGACAATGAGAAAGTGACGATGACAATGATGTTGCCACAATGACAATGACATATGACATTGAAATTGACAATGGGATAAAGGCAATGACGATGTCAGTGATGCTGCGAATGACGATGACAATCACAAGCGCAATCCTATAGCTAAACTAACTCTTTTATGCTTAACTTATTAACTTATTTTTGTGCTATACCTTCTCTTTTCTCGCTCACCATAACTTTCTGTGCGATAGCTTAAGGCTAAGGAAAGGTTCTTTCCTTGTTACCTTTGCGCGTGTTACCTTAAGCTCATTATTTTACCTGAGTTTGTCTTGGTAAAATCTGCTTACCGTATTGCAATTTGTGACCAGGGAGACATGAATCCCTGTCGGAATTTGAAACAGATCGCGATGAGAAGGAAGCCAGCCAGAACGGAAAGGATGTATTGTCTCAACGGTGACCTCATTGTCTCCTAGGTTCCACTGGAGTTCGTCGTCTTTGATCTGAAAGAGTGGAGGGCAGCCGGGGTTACTTACTCCTTGAAGAGTTTACTATACTTAGAAATCTAAGTATAGGCTAGAGGGGAGAAGAGGAGGAGAAGAGGAGGAAGAAGAGGAAGACGACAAAGAAAAGCGAGAGGAGAGAGCAGCAGTTGGTGTCAGGGAAAAGGAAGATGAGGTGGATGATGTGGAAAAAGATGAAGGGAAGGAGGATGAAAGAGAGTTAAAAACGGAAAAGGAGAAGTATGCTAAGGAGAGGGAGATGGGTATGAAGTAAAGGCAGAACGCAGATAGCAAACATCCATCGACCCAATCCATCCATCCCAAACCCATCCATTCATTCATCCATCCATCCATCCCAAACCCATCCATCCATTCATTCATCCATCCACCCAACTATCCATCCACCCATTCATTCATCCATCCATCCACCCAACTCAATCCACCAATCTAGACCTACATAATGATAATCCGTCCACTGTATACTTACCACGTACCACCAATGTTTTCCAATTCCGTTCTGAGGTCTATAGTTCACCTCCGCTGCGTTGCTTCAATGTTCAACAAAGTATCTAAGAAAAACGATGAAACCAGATGACTTCTATAGCGCCGTCTTTTTTCAAACAGACAGCGATTCAGCTCCAGTAATTACGGACGACAGAGAATAACTCCTTGAAGACGAAGTTGCAACCATAGCTGGGCCGCGACATTAGAACTATTGGTTGCTAATGTATAAATGACAATAAGCAAGACAATATAATAGACATCGATATACTGTGACAAACTTCCGATAAACCATGTGAATTCACAACTGAATTGTATAGTGTGGTTTAGAAATTAACGATCGTAAGCTCCAACGCCGTCAGACATTAACATAACGCATCTGTTGCATAAAAATCATAAACCAGTTGGACTGTTGAAGATTCAAAATCAAAAACAATTATTATAAGCTTCGCCCTGCGCTGCAAAGGTTTCGTTCGTTGTATATCCTACACTAATTTCTTACAAAGGAACAACTAAGGTAGGCTAGACGTATTTCTTGACGCGAGACCAATTATTATTTGCGCAAATGGGCGTGACTAAGAACCAAGTTCGATGCTCAGACGTGTCGTATCCAAGTTCTCCCACGTTCACCAACTGTAGTTGCATACAGGGATGTCAAATATTTGCCTCTAGAAGACATGTGCACGAGGTTTGACGAGGACAGGGAATTATTCTGCTGCACGGCGATGATCATTGATCAATTGATCATAATATATAAAAAATATATTTATATAAAATATATATTTATATAAAATATTTATTTATATTAAATATATATTTATATAAAAAATAGATTTATATAAAAAATATATTTATATAAAATATTTATTTATATTTAACGAAGACAACGAGTGGAAAAAGCTCTCGATGTTCAGCCAACTTAATAATAGCTTATTATGATTGTATATGTTAAAACGCACACCTGCACGATGTCTATTCATATTCACTGATTGTTCAGTCTATTTACTATCTATAATGCACGCAATAACATATGTATAATAATCAACATAATCAGCATACGTACAATTTATGTATACTAGTACGTTGGCTATTATACATGACTTGTGTAGCTATATATTATATATATATATATATATATATATATATATAACGCGAAATGACGTTCCGTGGAAATGCGGACATAAGTTTTAGTTTTATATTTAAAACTATATAGATCTATGTATAGATCGATGTATATCACGCTATAGGCTGTCATCAGGGGCGCAACCAGAACATTTTCCTGGGGGGTGCTCAAACTTATTATTATAGACGCCGAAGGTGCGAAGCAGCGAGTGCCGAAAGTGCGAAGCCAATGCCGACTAGGCGATTTGGGGGAGTGTCTAAGCTCCCCCAGCGGGGTCTGGGGCAAAGCCCCAGAAACCAACGCATTTTTTACTTTTGACATCAGCTAGAGCACGTTTCAGGCTCTTGTCTGCCAGCTGTATTTATGAGCGATAAAGTCATGGAAACCTCTTTAAAACATGGTTTAAGACTTCAAAAATGTTCTTTCCCATGTGTTCTAGATCAGACAGTGGGTATTAGGCCTATAGCTCGCGAGTGGCAGAATTAATAACCAGCGTTTAATCTAGCCCTCCCCAATGACCTGTGCTTTTTCTAGTCCCTTCCCTGGGAATCAAGGTTTCTGGGGGAAAAGCGAACATCCGATGAAAAAGGGCTGGGGCTTTGGGAGGGGATGTGTCCCTCCACATCAGAAATTTTCTAATTTCCACACAGCAATGGTAGAATTTTAGGCTGCAATCTAAAGCAAAATTGCTATACTATTGCAGTGCTGATAAGAGTGGTCTAAACTTCCATGAATATATTCACAATTATAAAAAAATATTTTTGTGAGTTTCCACATTTATTATGGTACCATTTTAAGACGTCAACTTAGCAAAATGACTCTATTACTTCAGTGCTGATAAAAAAGAGCAATTTCAGATTTCAACATCGGCCTAGCAGGGGATGGCGGTTGGGCAGGGGGATGTGCCTCCTACCCAAAATTTAAAAAAAAATTCCACACTGCAGTGGTATCATTTTAGGCTGTCATTTTAGCGAAATTTATCATAATTTCATTGCTAAAAGACATTGTGTAAGACTTCAATGCCCCCTTCCATTGTTTAATTTATCTAATTTCCATACTGTAGGCCCAATGGTAGGCTTTTAAGCTGTCATCTAAATAAAATTGGTAATTTTCAATGCTGATAGTCATAGAGTTTAGTTTAAAATTTCAGAGTGTTGCCTCACAAGTACTTAAAAATGTTGGATTTGCACAGTGCACTGTGACTTTTAAAGCTGTCATTTTTACAAAATAGCTCATGATTTTAGTGCTCAGACACGTGATATGTTTTCAAAAAATGTCCCCTCCCATCGTTTAAGAATTTTTTTTATTTAACCTATATATACTGTAATGATAGCATTTTAGGCTGACGTCTTAACAAAATTGCTCATTATGATAAACAGCGAATGACACTGCATAAATTTATAATATTATTTTTTGAAATATTTATAACATACTGGGGAAAATAAACATCTCTAACCCCGACCAAAAACTTTGGGGTTTAAAACTTCAGTGTTGCCTCACAATTACTTACGTCTTCTTATTGATGATTATAATGTGTTCATGGGGTTGGAATGTGTCCGGGGGTCCTCTATTGGCCCTGATGGTATTCCTGCTTGGTTTTTGTCCACGATGGCTCACCTTCTTTCTGCTCCTGTAACTTATCTGTTCAACTGCTCTCTGGCTTCCTCTTATACGCCACCCCAGTGGCACTCTAGCTGCATCACGCCAATTCCAAAAATTGCACGTCCTCAAAGTGAGACAGATTTTAGGCCTATCTCAATCACCCCGGTGCTCTGCCGCATGTTGGAAAAAATAGTTGCGAGGAGATATTTTTACCCAATCTTCAATGATCCTGAGTCTAACTCTGCTTTTAGTGACCAATATGCCTTTCGGCCATCTGGATCCACCACATCTGCACTTATTGGTCTTACTCATAGACTTTTGGACATGCTTCATGATGAGCCATATGTGCGTCTTATCTCGCTAGACTTTTCCCGTGCCTTTGATACGGTTAGACATTCGTACTTATCTGAACAGCTTGCTCAAATGCCTTTACCTGACTTTCTCTATAATTGGATCTTATCCTTATTGCATAATCGACAACACTGCACTAAATTTCTTGGCCAAGTTTCAACCTTTTGTAGGATTAACGCAAGTATTATTCAGGGCTCGGGACTTGGACCGGATGATTTTGTGGTAGTCATTTCAGGTCTGACACCAGTTCACCGTAGTAATAGTCTACTGAAATACGCAGATGACAGCTACATCTTAATCCCTGCTTCTGCTATTGCTACCACTTCTTCTGAACTCGACAATGTTGCTATGTGGTCCCTTACTAGTAACCTAAAACTCAACCATGGTAAATCTAAGGAGATGATAATTAGTCGTCCAAGGTCAAAGCTGACCAATCTCCCTCCTCCTATACCTGGTATGGAGAGGGTGACAAAATCTGTCATCCTAGGGGTAACAATTACGAATAAGCTTAACTTTGACTTGCATATTGATCGTATCTGTATTAAGGCCAACCAATCGCTCTACGCAATGCGCATTCTTATTTCTCACGGACTCGCGGATCTTCGCCTGTTTGACGTTGTTCGAGCCACAACGTTGGCCCGCCTTCTCTATGCTTCTCCTGCATGGTATGGTTTTGCTAATACTGCACAGAAAACGCGTATTAACTCAATTATACGTAAACTGGTTCGACACAAGTATCTGCCTGAAGACCAGAAGTCTTTTGATGACCTCTGTGGCCGTGCTGACACCTCTCTTTTTTCGTCTGTGCTTTATAATCCTAGCCATGTTCTTAATTGCCTGTTGCCTCCTATAAAGAATGTTACCTACTCCCTCCGCCCTCGATCACACAATCGAGAGATTCCATATGCTGATACATTAACTAGGAAAGGTTTTATTACACGAATGATATATAAATGACTATCGATATGTTTATTCTGCTATTTAGCATACTTTATGTAACAATGAGATTAACTGCATTTTCACTTACTTTATTAGGCCTATTGATTACTTAGTTATGTGTATATATATATATATATATATATATTCATTGTTGTTCATAACTGATTGATGTTCCCGCAGTGCGTTTGCAGGCGGTCCATTAAAGTATATACTTACTTACTTACTTACTTCCTAACGCTCTAAATATCCGCCCATGACAGCAAGTTATGCACATTATAATATCATACGATAGTATCATAGGCCTAATTATACCATAATAATAAATAATAAAATTATAATTATATAGTAGGAAATAAGATCATGGTATAATTTGGCAGTTTATGTAATACAATAATTTATATAATAAACAGCGACTAAAAACTATCGTTTTTCAAATGTTCTGGGGTGATTTTCATTTCTGGGCGCTTTCTCCGCTGGAAATGTCTAGAACAAACAAAGTTGAATAACTAGGCCCTATGCATTATTATAATACTAATTTGAAGGAAATAATTCTTAATTAGGCTTTAATAAAATAGCGCACACGTTACTATCAATTATGTCGAAACATATTATCAATAAATTGGCGAGACATTAGCTCAGCTGTAATGCAAATTCATTCATATCACTATAACGCTTTTAATTCATCACTAGGCAAATTCTCGAAACCCAGACAAACTCAGGTAGACAAGCTAAACACTGAAATCTAGTGCTTTATGAACCATGAATTTGCCTAAGATTATAATACAGAAGAATGAAGAAACTTCCTGTTCTGGATAGTGTAATCTGAAAGAGCGAAAGACCCCTACCCCCCCCCAGCCCGCCCACAAAAAACTCATCGGATTTGGAAAAATTGTGTGGGTCACCTTTTTAGCCCTGGGGGGTGCTCAAGCACCCCCAGCAGGGCCAGCACCCCCTGGTTGCGCCACTGGCTGTCATTTGTCATTGACAACCTATTGCTGTCAATACAAATGTTGAGCATAAAAAGTATACGTGCATATAATGATATCATGCAATCTGACGATTCATGTATAAGTCGATGAGCAATGTGCATAATATTATAACAAGCATTATATAATATATATATATATATATTAAATCGTTGAAAACCACACTCGTGCAGTCGTGCACATTATTACATCATATTATTTATAAAATAAATACTATATATATATATGTATATATATATGCATGTCATATATGATATCAAGTCTCTCTGAATGAGACAAACACAGAAACATTTATTATGGCTATCTTTCGTCCTTGGACAACGTGTACAGCTTTAAATAACGCGAGAATTTGTATAATGTCTTTTGAATGTTTGTAAGAGGCAAAATGCGGAATCCGGATTTTTATTCAATTAATAAAGAAAAGTCTTTTCAACCTATGGGTTATATATATAGGCTATATATATATATAACCCATTGCACTAATAAAGATTTTTCTAAATGGGAGGCCATGGCCAGATTGGCCCCCTCCCTGGATCCGCCTCTGACCCATTGGTAGAAAAGAATATTACCGCACGTAGGCTAACGTCACATGCAGTTGTGGCACTGTTGTGCCTAAAGGACCAGACAGAAGGACAGACAGATCAGCAAACAGACAGACAGACAAACACGCAGGCAGGCAGACAGACATACCAGCAGACATACAGGGTGCGCCAAAAAAGACCCCACTAGGTTTTTTGCCAATATTTTGACCAAAAGTAAGAATTTCCAAATGAAATTTTACAGGCTTAAAGACAATTCATATTTACACATTATGGCCAGATTTCATCAAAAATATTTCAAACGGAACAAAAGTTTACATCACTTTTAGTGAGGTCACCCGCCGTTTTTTGACGATTCAAAAACGAAGCGCAAAAAATTAGATTTTTTTAGAATATCTTGGCCAAAAGTACGAATATCGAAATGAAATTTTACAGGCTTAAAGACAATTCATATCTGCATATGGTGGTCAGATTTCATCAAAATATTTCGAACAGAAAAAAATTATACCACTTTTAGTGAGGCCACCCACCGTTTTTTGACGATTCAAAAACGAAACACAACAAAAAGTACCAAAAACACGATTTTATTAAGTCTCATCTCAAATAGCTGTTGTCAAATGAACTTGGTAGTGCTTCACAACTTGTGTTCAATGTGCCCGCCACCAGTGACAAAACTTCTTTTGAGTTTCTTTGCAAAGTTCTTATGGACCCATGATTAATCTGACAGATTCCTTATTTACCAATTTGATTGTTATCTTGCTAAGTGACTTCTCAGTGACGCGCAGCTTCGCTGGTACCCTGTTTCTGTTTAAATAGTAATAATAATGATCATCTGGCAATATCAAGGCTATTTGATAACAATTATAGTAGGCTACGTGCAGGTAGGCTATTATGAGGACGTTGCCTATCGTGAGATACTTGATGCTTGCAGGCTACGTGCATAATGTATTTTGTTCATTACATTTATGACGACGTGTATAGGCTACCAGAAGACTAAAGCATTTTTATGACTAGAGCATTTTATGTCCTAAGCGATTTGATGCGATGTTGAATGCCATTTGTGAAAAGACTTTTACATCAGGTGGTAAAAAACCACTGAGATAGAAAAGAGTCACCTATGTATGTATGTATGTATGTATGTATGTATGTATGTATGTATGTATGTATGTATGTATGTATGTATGTATGTATGTATGTATGTATGTATGTATGTATGTATGTATGTATGTATGTATGTATGTATGTATGTATGTATGTATGTATGTATGTATGTATGTATGTATGTAGGGGAGACTTGGCACCCTTGATACTAATTTTGAACTTTTGTTAGTTAGGAAAAAATTACACTGAATTTCAAATTAATTTCTGGCTTAATTCGAAGAAACATATTTTATTTATTAAATGGTGCAAGCACTTTTGTGCCAAACTATCACGAAAGAAGTTATTAGACTGAAACTGTATGCACCTCAATAGCATCAAGGGTGCCTATAGGTTGGCACCCTTGATGCTATGCATGGGCACCCTTGATACTACTAGTATAAACACCAAACACACACTATTTTTAAGTAATAAAGTCCATTTTTAACACTTGTTACAATAAAATCTTAGTTCTGAGCCATTTCCTGGAAGGTCTGCTGTAGAGTTCTCAGCAAGTTTCTTAGCCTTGCTGCCTTTGGTATTAATTTTTGATGCAGCTTTTTATGCTCCAGTCTTTGATGCATTCTTCTTGCTTTGAAGTTTGAGACGAATTTCGTCTCTTACCGGTGTGTCAGTCAAAATTCGAGTCCGCTGTTGCTGACGACCCCGAAAAGTATCTTTTCTTGCTCCGGTTTTGGGGAATGGTTTTATTTTTTCAAGAGTGGACTCAAGATTTCTGGCAGCCTCACATGAGAGCCTGCAACCAATCTGGACCGGCACATTTTGAATTATGCCATGATTTAGACATATCTTTTGACAGAGAAACTGCAAATTCATATGCCAATTTTTGGGATGTCTTTACAGAAAACCCATAATGAAGTTTTGCTGCTCTCAAAAGATAATCAGCAAGAGCCTTTTCTTCCTCATTTGTGAAAACCTGCTTAGTTACAAAGTCAGGTCGGCAAATTGTAGAAGGATCTAGTTTAGTTTTTTGTACATATCGTTTCAACGTCATAGCGTTTATTCCAGTTTCTTTAGCGACTCTGTAAATGGTGTGTCACTGAAGAACTGCAGCTACAGCGTATTTCATCTTTTGCTCAGGTATCTGACCTATTGGCAACCTTGTCGTCTTCCTTTTTGTGATAAGGCACACTGAATTTCTGCAATGTACAATTATATACAAAATATATCAAATTAATGTTAATTGAGTTGCTGACCTATATTGCGCTGTAGAATAAAAGTTTCAGGTGAAAATGTGATTAAAAAAAAAGCAACAATAAAATTTTACAAGTTTGCAACATTAGCCTACTAAGCAAAGCAGCAAAATATTGATAAATTGCAGGTTAGGCCTACACATATCAACTTTCATAATACAAAGCAATAGGTTCTACATGATTTTCATTGGGTTTTAGTAAGCCAAGGCACCCTTGATACTAGTATCAAGGGTGCCTTGGGGCACCCTTGATACTAGTATCAAGGGTGCCTTACCTCGGTGATATCAAGGGTGCCTTCGGCCTCTCATTTTACTATATAATTCGCATTATTTTACATTAAGCAGCCACGATGTTTTAAAAATGTCCATTAAATACCGGAATGAGTTCTTTTCCAAATAATATCAATGGCATTAAGAATTACGTAAGCACTTCTTAAGAATCGGATTCATAAAAGCGGTGAAAAAAATACTTTTTACCTTCAAAATCCACTTTTTGTGATAAAACTTCAACGACAGCTACCACTCACGTCAAAACACAGGAAATAGTTCGAGATGATTTTCTGAATACGCTGGTACCCTGCTTGATATTAGTATGTAAGTAGGTAAACAGATAATCACTTAGTATCAAGGGTGCCTTAGTATCAAGGGTGCCAAGTCTCCCCTATGTATGTATGTATGTATGTATGTATGTATGTATGTATGTATGTATGTATGTATGTATGTATGTATGTATGTATGTATGATGTATGTATGTATGTATGTATGCATGTATGTATGTATGCATGTATGCATGTATGCATGTATGCATGTATGCATGTATGCATGTATGCATGTATGCATGTATGCATGTATGCATGTATGTATGTATACATACATACATACATACATACATACATACATACATACATACATACATACATACATACATACATACATACATACATACATACATACATACATACATACATACATACATACATACATACATACATACATACATACATACATACATACATACATACATACATACATACATACATGCATACATTCCTGAATGACTAAAAAGGAAAAAGGTCAATTTTTGGGCCGGGAAAAAAATTGTTGGCGGCGAGGCTAGTCCTGGATGAAATTTGATTTACACAGCGATTCTGATTACTAACGACCATCAGTCGATTGCTTGAGCATCATGACTGCGGTGCTATAGAAGTTCTTAGATTAGATTGGACGAGATTAGATTAGATCAGATTAAATTGAATTAAATTAAATTAAATTAAATTAAATTAGATTAGATTAGACTAAATTAGATTAGATTGGATTAGATTGGATTGGATTAGATTAGATTAGATTAGCTTTTCTGTTGCCTTGCTTCTAAAGAAACAGACGATAGACCATCTTCGCCCTGTGATAACAGTGCTGCTGGAACATTTGTAGCTACAATCTCTGAAAGTATAGATGGGCTTAACCCCCGCTGCTCGTTTCAGGCATAGGGTTACGCGACAATGGACCGTGAGGGGGGGGAACTTAAACGCCACCACCACTCGTACTCTGGCAGTGCCACTCCCAGGCCTGGAGAAGGAGGAGGGCAACGTGGGGCAATGCGATAGTGCAGTGGGTATGTTCGTGCCTTGCAACCGGATGGTTGCAGGTTCGAATCCACCTCAAGTCGCCATGTAGGGACCTTGATCAAGTCCTTCACTCGCAATTGCTCAGCGCTTCGGCGTGAAACTCCGATGCAGTGTCCGCGCTGTAGTCGGGAGCGCCTCTGAGTAGTTAGCATGAAGGGGCGCTATAATAAGTGCACATAGAGGGGGGTCCGTAGCTCAGTGGAGAGAGCGCTGGTCGATAAACTGAGAGTCATTATCGCGACCCGGGTTCAAGCCTCGCTCAGGGCAAAAATTTATTTGAATTTTCTGTTAGCTGCCAATGGCGCTTTCTGTTGTGTTGTTTGCCTCGGGTCTGTTGAAAATAAGATCGCCACTCCCACTCCTGACTTGGCCGAATCAGGAGCGTTCCAGCACTTAGGCCATTAGTGTTAAGTTACCGAACCTAGCTGTTGTAGCCGACCTGCGTGTCGTGCGAAGTAGGCCGTATTTCGTATAACTTGTATATGTAATCGTTCTGCGGTCTGTCAGATTGAATACTAATAAACGAATATCTATATACAAACAAACTAAGCATCTGTGCTAAGAAACAGTATCGCTAAGCAGCAACTAAAGTTTTGTGACTTATACTGTGGTTTAAACTGTGCAACCAAAAAATCTCGCACCAGTATGCTGCCCATAAAGGACATTGTGAGGTTTCAAAGCCTTCACTGTGATTACACGGTCTATCTCTTTCCTTACAGGAACTGTATCAGAATTTTTAAAAGCAGCGAAGAGATGTAAACTCCGATTGTTATTACAATGAATCGTAATGAATATTTTATTATTCTAAGATTTGGACTTCTGATTTGAACGGACGAAAAATAATACTTCAGAGAGTCTTCGGCAGTCCTTTAGAAAAAGTCTAACTCCGTGAACGCGCATATCCACCTGGAATGGACTTCAATTTTTTAACGAATGATTGAATTGCTCTCATCTCGTTGCTCATTTAACCGTCTTGTTTGATGTGGAATTTCAATTTCGGTCGTTTTCCTCAGCCTATATATTGCGCTTGAGCTGAAGATTTAAAGGTGTCTAAAAGAAGCGAAATAGTTGTGAATTATGGTTTCACGTGTTTCACGTGTTTCATCTTTTCTAATTTCAACTTATGAACATTTAAGCTGAGTAAATATATTTAATTATTACCTACCTGACGAAAATAATAACTATTTATCAGAAGCGTGTTTTAAGGTGTCTACAACAAACTCCTAAGGTTCACATGCAACTACAGTTTAGGTTAATTAATTAATTATTGGCATCTCGCGGTTGTTGCTGGAACCTTTTGACGTTACTCATCAATTTGAAGCATGTCCAACTTTGTCCATTGCGCCCGTGTGGAAAGTCGTAACCTGTGTTTTCACAACCACTTTGGTTTTCAACACAGCCTATTTTCTTCGCACTAAATCACTAATTAATCTCTTCATTAGCCTAATTATAGTCCTACTTACTTCCTAACTGACACGCTCTATTTCGCTTTCGCTGTGTTCCACTGTTTCTCTTACTGTCTTTCAAAAGTTTCTATGTATCTCTTTCTGTGTGCCTGTCTCTCTGTCTCTGTCTTTTACTCTGTCTGTCTGTCTGTCTCCCTCTTTGTCTCTGTCTGATTGTCTGTCTCTCTGTCTGTCATTTCACTCTGCCTCACTCTGTTCCTTTTTGTTTCTGTCTCTCTCTGTCTCTCTTTATTTCTCTGTCTCTGTCTGTATCACCTACTAAGCTTATTCTGCATGATCCCTCGCCTCACTTCAAAACCTACAATAGTCTTTAGGTCAAAATGATTCATGAAAATGTTCAGTTCAGCCCACATTCCCAAACACAAACCGGGGCGGGCGGAACCTCGCAACGGTAGTAAATCAAACCCTTGTATCAAACTCCCGTCATCACCCCGCGAGGGCGCAGTGAACAATCGCAAGCACCCAATTCTCAGATCAGTAGTGCCGTGTTGACAAAATAAACGTTAGCACAGCAAGGCAACTCTGCTCCCGTATGCACCGACTTGTAGTGTCCAGTTGGAGTGGGTAGATAGTGCCACGTCTTGAAGCCGAGCTTATCAAGTCCTCGTAAGATGTTCCAGTAGTAGGCGTAGTTCCGGGCGGTGCTGTTATTTCCCTCGCGAACCTCCGTTGTGTGGAATTCAACCATCAGTTGTTTGACCTTTCGAAGGCTTCCGTCGCGTAGGATCGCTTCGAACGACTCCCATTCCGAATATTCAATGTCGATTTTGAGTATGTCCACTGTCCTCTGCAAGAGAAACATCCTATATTTATGCATTGACAATTAATTAATTAATTAATTAATTGCAAGCACTTGTAACGTACACTGTGCCTAATTCATTGCATTGGCTTCCTGTACAACAAAGACCATGCCAAAAATGCAATGTGGCTCGTAATTTATAGAACATTGAACCACACTTGAAATAATTTCAAATTAATTATCCAACTGTTTTGTCGCTCATCAACACATATTTAGCAATCAAGCAATCCAATAATCAATCAATCAATTTATAAATCAATCAATCAAATAATAATCAATCAATTTATAAATCAATCAATCAAATAATAATCAATCAATTTATAAATCAATCAATCCAATAATCAAGCAAGCAAACTATAAATCTTTGTTTATTAGAAATAATCTGACTAGTAGACCTACACAACTCATTTATTATCACAATAAGATTTCAACGTGTCCTATACTTAGGCCTAATACGATATGCATGTAGCCTATATGCGCCTGATTTTACCAGAATGGTCTACATTATTTGGACATAGCCTACGCTACATAGATCTACAATGAATTCATATTTGTTTATTATAATATAGCTAGGAGTCAGGGTAGTCTAGCCTGCGCAATGCTATTGAGACGCATCTTTGTATGCATTTATCATCTATCATTTATCATCTATCATTTGGTCATTTGTTATCAATCAGCATCTGTAATGTTTTCTGTTAATAGCATGAGGGGGTTACCCATGCTAATGCTGATTTATTTGATTGCTTGATTGCTTTTGCTTTTATTTTGTTCCTTCTCTAAGTTTTTTATGTAGTGTTAACTAGGCCTACATTAGTTGTTTTTTTTATAATAATTTGTCTTCTTTCTCTAGTTAAGTAATATCTCTGCATTCCAATACTCCCTTCAGCTTTCACTTTCTCACTTCACTTTGTTAATTAGGCCCCTGCTTAGCGGGACTTGTCCCTTTTGGTGTGCCTATTTGCTTCCTCACTCTTATAATACCTATTCACTTTGAATATTTTCTTATTGCGAATTATGTCTATACTTTATACTTAAACATACATGTACAATTGAATTGTTGGGATCAATAAAAATATGTCTATGTCTATGTCTATCTATCACATATTGTTCATTAAAAACTCATTCCTTCACGATTATGTTAATTATTCTTGCGCCTATGCGTGTATACTGTATAGGCTACGTACTGGACATAGTATTTACTGCATAAACATAATGTTGTTTTCATGTATACGCTTGCATGCATGCTCTGCTCAGTTGCTCACATGTGTATTGCATAGAGATATAGATATACAGTGACATACATCAACGTGTCCATTCTCCTCCAGTAGTTTCCCAAATGTCCTCAGCCTCCACTGTTTATAGTTGACCACGTTGGCAATTCCGAGACCAGTGTTGAAAAACCAAAGCAGCTCCTTAGGTTTGTGATCTTTCTTACCCAGCCTGAGAAGACAAGAATGCAATTACTGATCACATTATTCTCATCCATTGTTCTATGAATTTTTATCTTATGTCATATATACCTCGGGGCATAGTAACATTAATAATAATAATAACAACAACAACAACAGGTACAGCAGCAACAACAGTATTATCACTTTTGCCAACAAGGATTTAAATGACCAAGATCTTTCCAGACAATTATTATTGTCTACAACAGATGGCATTGGATGACCATGGGGATCCCGTATCTTGGAGACATTAAAAAATAATAACAATAAACGAATAAAAACGTTGACTACTTACGTTGGGTCGTAAGCCATGTCGAGACATTTGTACGTGTCAGTGATCATGTGGTCGAAGCTCCACTCTCCGCCCATCCTAGGACCAACACATTCCAACGCATTAATACCAAGATGCAATGTCATAAAGCGATGATGTCCAAGTGCATTGAACAAGTTCATTGCATTCATTGCTCTAAGGTGATTTTCTTGTGTGTTTAAAGCAGATGAGGCTGCGAGGTATGGCTTGTAAACGAGAAATAAGTTGAGAAATTACCAATTAGTTTAATTTAAAAAACAGTAAATACAGCAATTAAATCGAATCACGAGTGATCTGACGGTTTCGTTCTGAAAAGTAAGACTCGCTGATGATGAAAATACGGACAATGATGACAATAACGATGCCGACGACGACGACGACGACGATGGTGACGATGATGACGATGATGACGACGACGACGACGACGACGACGATGACGATGACGATGACGATGACGATGATGATGATGACGACGACGATCATGATGAAGATGATGATTGCCATTATACATAAATTCATTTCTACCCTATAGAATAGACGAGACAAGGAGCCGTGATGTTGAATGGTCCTGCGATACAAGCATCCCAGCCACCATCTTCAACCGTTCCAATCCGCGTCTTTCGAGGACAACGTATCTGCATGGTCCTGATGTACCTGGAAACACCATCAACAGTCCTCGTAGTCCATCCATCCATCAATCCAACCATCCATTACCTCGCCCATCCATTAATTCATTCATCCATCCCATCAATCTATGCATCAAACAATCCCATCAATCTATGCATCAAACAATCCCATCAATCTATGCATCAAACAATCCCATCAATCTATGCATCAAACAATCCCATCAATCTATGCATCAAACAATCCCATCAATCTATGCATCAAACAATCCCATCAATCTATGCATCAAACAATCCCATCAATCTATGCATCAAACAATCCCATCAATCTATGCATCAAACAATCCCATCAATCTATGCATCAAACAATCCCATCAATCTATGCATCAAACAATCCCATCAATCTATGCATCAAACAATCCCATCAATCTATGCATCAAACAATCCCATCAATCTATTCATCAAACAATCCCATCAATCTATGCATCAAACAATCCCATCAATCTATGCATCAAACAATCCCATCAATCTATGCATCAAACAATCCCATCAATCTATGCATCAAACAATCCCATCAATCTATGCATCAAACAATCCCATCAATCTATGCATCAAACAATCCCATCAATCTATGCATCAAACAATCCCATCAATCTATGCATCAAACAATCCCATCAATCTATGCATCAAACAATCCCATCAATCTATGCATCAAACAATCCCATCAATCTATGCATCAAACAATCCCATCAATCTATGCATCAAACAATCCCATCAATCTATGCATCAAACAATCCCATCAATCTATGCATCAAACAATCCCATCAATCTATGCATCAAACAATCCCATCAATCTATGCATCAAACAATCCCATCAATCTATGCATCAAACAATCCCATCAATCTATGCATCAAACAATCCCATCAATCTATGCATCAAACAATCCCATCAATCTATGCATCAAACAATCCCATCAATCTATGCATCAAACAATCCCATCAATCTATGCATCAAACAATCCCATCAATCTATGCATCAAACAATCCCATCAATCTATGCATCAAACAATCCCATCAATCTATGCATCAAACAATCCCATCAATCTATGCATCAAACAATCCCATCAATCTATGCATCAAACAATCCCATCAATCTATGCATCAAACAATCCCATCAATCTATGCATCAAACAATCCCATCAATCTATGCATCAAACAATCCCATCAATCTATGCATCAAACAATCCCATCAATCTATGCATCAAACAATACATCCTTAAATAAATTCATTCATCAATAGCTTCATTCGTTCATTCCATCCGTGCGTTCATCCAACAGTGGTTGCTGAATATTAGATATCACATGACAAGAAAAGTCAAGTTACATTGTCATGTGACGATGATGTTAATGATGTGGACAAAATAACAGTGACATTGACAATAGGAAATGACAATGAGTCAAGGTCATGCAACATATCGTAATCATCATCATCGTCATCATCGCTATCATCATCATCATCATCATCATCATCATCATCGTCATCATCATCATCATCATTATCACCGTCATCACCGTCATCAACGTCATCATCATCATCATCATCATCATCATCATCATCATCATCATCATCAACAACAACATCATCAACAACATCAACAACATCAACAACATCATCATCATCATCATCATCAACAACAACAACATCATCAACAACATCAACAACATTATCATCATCATTATCATCATCATCATCGTTATCATCGTCGTCATAATCAATGTCTAGGGCAGGTGAAACTATTACTTGTAAAAAAGAACTTCTGCAACGACAGGTTCCATAGATGGCAGCACTGGAGACGTCTTCGATCTCTCAGACGACGACTTCAACATCTCAAATCCAAACTTCAGTTGAGACGGTAGCGACATCTCAGGAATCGAATCAACAAGACGCCTTAGTCGAGTCAACTCCTCCGCTGAGTTTGGGCTACACAGAAATAATGCTAATAGCCTAATAATAATAATAATAATAATAATAATAATAATAATAATAATAATAATAATAATAATAATAATAATAATAATAATATTTTATATTAGGCGCTAGTGAAGTCCCTGAGGGATCCTGTATACCTCGGGGCAAAAAATTAAAAAAAAAAAAAAATAATAATAATAATAATAATAATAATAATAATAATAATAATAATAATAATAATAATAATAATAATAATATCCATCTATCCGCCATGCGTTGCTGGATATTACGTGGCCTTCCGCGGTTCTTTTGTCCAACCAGATTTTGTCGAATATAATTAATATTTGATAATAATAATAATAATAATAATAATAATAATAATAATAATAATGATAATAATAATTGAAATAATAATAATAATAATAATAATTGAAATAATAATAATAATAATAATAATAATAATAATCATAATAATCATAATAATCATAATAATCATAATAATCATAATAATAATAATAATAATAATAATTTAAAATAATAATAATAATAATAATAATAATAATACTAATAATGATCATAGCCTAATAATCATAACAGTCATAATAATAATAATAACAATAATTATAATAATAATATTTATAATAAAAATTATTATTATTTTTATGTTAATAATAATAGTCATAGTAATAATAATAATATTAATGATAATAATAATAATATTAATAGCTTTAGTAATAATA
>OX457043.1:55408605-55481105 GCA_949752735.1 Lumbricus terrestris
ATAATAATAATTAGACTTATCCATAGCTAATCTCACCACGACAATTTTCACGATTAGGTCCTCATCCTTATGCATTTTAGTAAAACGCGATTTTTTCTAAATATACGCATCTTATTGTTTTGAAATTTTGCCCCATGCCTTGTAATAAACTAATCTACTAATATCCAGGTTTTCTCCAAAAAATATCTCTTAACAGCAAATATAACTTTTTTAAGAGAGGAGATAAGAAATCTAAAGTGCTCACGAGCGTCGAACTTAATAACGAATTATGCTTTTATACACATTGACTCCTCTTCTTATACTTTCTGCCACACAAAGGCGACATATTAGCCGTTATACGCTAAAGTAACGCTTAAGCACTCACCAGTGTCGCTCTAATCGCGATTGTAATTACACATAACATTGCATGCATTATAAACTACGTCCGCCAGGCTCCATGTCTGTTGGACTGTCTGGCTGCCTACCTGTCCGTCTGTGTGTGATCGTCTGTATGTCTGTACGTGTGTCCGTTGAACAGACTGACTGACTAACCATCCGTCTATGTGTGTGTGTCGCTGTCTGTCTGTGCGTATGTCCGTCGGTCAAGCCGTCTGTCTACCTGTCCTTCTGTGTGTCTGTCCCGCTGTCTGTCTGTGTGTATGTCCGTCGGTCAAGCCATCTGTCTGCCTGTACTTCTGCGTGTCTGTCCCTCTGTATGTCTGTGCGTATGTCCGTCGGTCAAGCCGTCTGTCTACCTGTCCTTCTGCGTGTCTGTCCCGCTGTCTGTCTGTGTGTATGTCCGTCGGTCAAGCCGTCTGTCTACCTGTCCTTCTGCGTGTCTGTCCCTCTGTCTGTCTGTGTGTATGTCTGTCGGTCAAGCCGTCTGTCTACCTGTCCTTCTGCGTGTCTGTCCCTCTGTCTGTCTGTGTGTATGTCCGTCGGTCAAGCCGTCTGTCTACCTGTCCTTCTGCGTGTCTGTCCCTCTGTCTGTCTGTGTGTATGTCCGACGGTCAAGCCGTCTGTCTACCTGTCCTTCTGCGAGTCTGTCCCTCTGTCTGTCTGTGTGTATGTCCGTCGGTCAAGCCGTCTGTCTACCTGTCCTTCTGCGTGTCTGTCCCTCTGTCTGTCTGTGTGTATGTCCGTCGGTCAAGCCGTCTGTCTACCTGTCCTTCTGCGTGTCTGTCCCTCTGTCTGTCTGTGTGTATGTCCGTCGGTCAAGCCGTCTGTCTACCTGTCCTTCTGCGTGTCTGTCCCTCTGTCTGTCTGTGTGTATGTCCGTCGGTCAAGCCGTCTGTCTACCTGTCCTTCTGCGTGTCTGTCCCTCTGTCTGTCTGTGTGTATGTCCGTTGGTCAGTCTGTCTCTCTACCTGTCCTTCTGTGTGTATGTCCGTCGGTCAAGCCGTCTGTCTACCTGTCCTTCTGCGTGTCTGTCCCTCTGTCTGTCTGTGTGTATGTCCGTCGGTCAAGCCGTCTGTCTACCTGTCCTTCTGCGTGTCTGTCCCTCTGTCTGTCTGTGTGTATGTCCGTCGGTCAAGCCGTCTGTCTACCTGTCCTTCTGCGTGTCTGTCCCTCTGTCTGTCTGTCTGTGTGTATGTCCGTCGGTCAAGCCGTCTGTCTACCTGTCCCTCTGCGTGTCTGTCCCTCTGCCTGTCTGTGTGTATGTCCGTCGGTCAAGCCGTCTGTCTACCTGTCCTTCTGCGTGTCTGTCCCTCTGTCTGTCTGTGCGTATGTCCGTCGGTCAATCCGTCTGCCTACATGTCCTTCTGTGTGTCTGTCCCTCTGTCTGTCTGTGTGTATGTCCGTTGGTCAGTCTGTCTCTCTACCTGTCCTTCTGTGTGTCTGTCCCTCTGTCTGTCTGTTTGTCTGTCCGTTTTCCTGGTTGTCTGTCTGAGTGTTTGTACCATTCCACAACCCCTTGTTAGTCTTTTGATCTGTCTGCAACCTGCCAGTCTGTGTGCCTGCTCGTGTCTATGTCTGGGCGTTAATATGTTGGTCTGTCTGCCTGTCAAGTAGGCTAGATGTCTGGATATCTGGCCGTGAAGTAATAATTATTGGCAGATGAATGGCAGGAGATAACCATTAGGGCTACAGGATCTGTCGACCTTCTCGCGATTTAAGGTTGCTTATTATTCCAATGCTGAACTCACGATAAACTCCTCATTTCGTGTAGACCTAATAGTGATTTGAAACACAATTACTGTCATTGAAAGTCTTCTTCAACTCCATTGAACTGTTGAACGGCACGAGTTTACTTTTAAGGCCGAATGTTCGTCTCTATTTCTGTCCTTCCCTTTGTCTGTCTCTCTTTGTTCTTCGCTCTTTGTGGCCGTGTTATCATCTGCACGTTTGCTCTTGCCTCTGTATTTGCTTCCAAGAGTGATTACGTAAGAGTGTGTCTGCACGTAGAGTCTGTTGGTTTATCCGCCTGCCATCTTGTCGGTCTGTGTGCCTGCCCCTCTGTCTGTCTGTGTGTATGTCCGTCGGTCAAGCCGTCTGTCTACCTGTCCTTCTGCGTGTCTGTCCCTCTGTCTGTCTGTCTGTGTGTATGTCCGTCGGTCAAGCCGTCTGTCTACCTGTCCTTCTGCGTGTCTGTCCCTCTGCCTGTCTGTGTGTATGTCCGTCGGTCAAGCCGTCTGTCTACCTGTCCTTCTGCGTGTCTGTCCCTCTGTCTGTCTGTGTGTATGTCCGTCGGTCAAGCCGTCTGTCTACATGTCCTTCTGCGTGTCTGTCCCTCTGTCTGTCTGTGCGTATGTCCGTCGGTCAAGCCGTCTGTCTACCTGTCCTTCTGCGTGTCTGTCCCTCTGTCTGTCTGTTTGTCTGTCCGTTTTCCTGGTTGTCTGTCTGAGTGTTTGTACCATTCCACAACCCCTTGTTAGTCTTTTGATCTGTCTGCAACCTGCCGGTCTGTGTGCCTGCCCGTGTCTATGTCTGGGCGTTAATATGTTGGTCTGTCTGCCTGTCAAGTAGGCTAGATGTCTGGATGTCTGGCCGTGAAGTAATAATTATTGGCAGATGAATGGCAGGAGATAACCATTAGGGCTACAGGATCTGTCGACCTTCTCGCGATTTAAAGTTGCTTATTATTCCAATGCTGAACTCACGATAAACTCCTCATTTCGTGTAGACCTAATAGTGATTTGGAACACAATTACTGTCATTGAAAGTCTTCTTCAACTCCATTGAACTGTTGAACGGCACGAGTTTACTTTTAAGGCCGAATGTTCGTCTCTATTTCTGTCCTTCCCTTTGTCTGTCTCTCTTTGTTCTTCGCTCTTTGTGGCCGTTTTATCATCTGCACGTTTGCTCTTGCCTCTGTATTTGCCTCCAAGAGTGATTACGTAAGAGTGTGTCTGCACGTAGAGTCTGTTGGTTTATCCGCCTGCCAACTTGTCGGTCTGTGTGCCTGCCCCTCTGTCTGTCTGCTCATAAGTCCGTTGGGATGTTTTCCTGCCAAGCTGTCTGCCTGTGTGCCTGTCCGTCTGTCTGTCTACGCGCAAGTCTGTTGATCTGTCCTCCTGCGTACTTGTCTGTCTCCCGGTCTGTCCCTCTGTCTATCCTTCTCTCTGTCTAGGCGTAAATCTTTTGGTCTGTCATTCTCCGTGCTTCTCTGTCTTTGTGTCTGTCAGTCTCCTTTCGAGTTTCGACTATGTCTGGTGGACGTGTGACTTCCCGTTGGCCATTGCCATTAGGGTAACATTAGGTGATAGGAGAATAGAGACGACTTCAAACCCCTGTGTGCTGCATTGATGTAGCCTATAGGCCTACTTGAGATGACTCTCGGCCATCCAAATACCGGCTTTACCCTGTTGGCTTCACCGAACCCCCGAACAGCGAAGCGGTACATTAAACATATCCGATAATCACCTCTGATAATTAGCGACATAACTCATTATGCTATCTAGATGTCCAGTTGCGCATATACACTTGGCCACGGCCCATCCCTCACTCCGCCCATCTTTGTCTAGATGTGAGGTTTGAGGTGAATGAGTGCGATGTACTGATACTGAAGTCTTCCCGGAAAACTGCCTTTCACCTCCCAACCTAATTTGCGTGGCGGTGTGAGGGCTGGGGGTGGGGATGGGTAGTCCGGCGGTTTCAATCGATGTCCATTGGAACTTCATAAATTGACCTGTGTGTATGCATTCTGAACAAACAAATATAGACGCATAATATATAACTCATAAAATTTTCAGCATACGAGGTTCGTTGAAAAAATAAAGATGTCGCTTTGTTTTCATTCCGGCCGCATTGCACCCAACCAGGTTCCCATCCCACCCCACCAAACCCCACACACCCTCTAAATAAATTTTTTGTTTCTCGCCCTACTTCTTCCTACCTATTCGCACCCACCCGACCCTACCTTAAGCCCATTCCCCAGCCGCTACACCTACCCTATCCCTGGCTTCAGCCTGCACGACCCATCCCTCACACACCTAACCCAACCTTGAAAATAAATGGCCGTGAGTACATTGAACACAAGTTGTGAAGTACCAACAAGTTCACTTCACAAGTGAACTATACTATTCGTTAGCGACAGTGCTAACTTTGGGTCGGGAGCGCTACTGAATCTGTGAGCGGCGCTATACAAATGTTCAATTACAATTACAATTACAATTACAACAGTTATTTTAGATGTGATTTGCCAAAATCGTTTTTGTTACCTTTTATTGCCTTACGTTTTTGAATCGTCAAAAAAGGTGGGTGACCTCACTAAAAGTGATACAACTATTGTTCTGTTTGACATATTCTGATAAAATCTGGCCATGATGTGTAAATATGCATTGTCCAATGTCCATTAGCAAGTAAAATGTAATTTTGAAATTTCTACTTTTGGTCATGATAACAGGGTAGGCAAAAAAGACCCCGTACGGTCAGGGGCTTCTATCCCTATACATGCCGGGCGCAGCTTGCGCCCAGTGAAAAACAGGGGGGGAACGGAATTTTTCCCACAATTTTTAGTAATGTAAACCTACAGCGTTCTGTTTGTTGTATATTGGATTAAACGCGAATATACAATACAATTACACTTTTTGCGGGCTACAACGAGGGGCTTCTATACATACATGGCGGGCGCAGCGTGCACCCAGTGAAAAATCGGGGGAATCAAAAAAGAGCCAAAATTCGTCTGTGAGGGGGGGGGGGAACCGGCCATGGAGGACAGTGTTCAATCTATAGACATCTCTGGGTAAGTTCTCCAGAAATTACTTCCCCACAGAAAATGTTTGCAGAATGGTTATAGTTTTTAGCCTAACTACATGTATATATCCTACTATCTAGGCCTACTTTTTGCATCACATGAACTGCTATAATATTTACGATTGTGTGATTATGATGATATTATTTGCTATTTTAATAGATATTGTCACAACCATAATTAAAATAATGAATATAATTTAATATTATATAGGTGTACTTGTACAAATAGGCTACCATTTTTGTACAAACTAAATGGCTTCTCTCCAGTGTTATATTTCAAATTTCAGACTCAAATTTCAAAATATTGTGTTCCTTGAACTCTTAGTAAAACAGCCTCATTATTACGAAGGCCTATATATTGTATTTTCATTCTATTGCATTGTACTCTATCCATAAATTTATGTAACGCCTCTCGCAGTGCACACTGATCAGAGTCGCTTAACACAATGCATGGCATTGGCTACCCAATTTTTTTTATCAGTTTGGTAGTTCCTGCCATGGTTTGTGTACCATTTGTAACAATTTCTGCTAACTGTATCTTGGTCAGCAATAATTATTCACGACCGTCTTGGGCAAAAGAGACAGGCATTAATTAAGCTGATTGAATTGCAACAAATAGGCTACAAGTCGCTATAATTTTTTTTATGGGCTTAAGTTTACTCTCGTCAGCAATTATTCATTATCGTATAGTCCATCACCAGCAGAACTGAGTTGCTGAACTTGATAAATAGAGAAATTATTGTATTTACTGTATATTTATCGAAATATCAAGCCACTCTTTTATCAGCACTGAAGTGTTGGAATAATTTTGTTAGAATGACATCGTAAACTGATAGTATCATAGTACCATATAGGTCTAGGCCTACAATGTGGAAACTCCCAAAAATATGATTGTTAAGTATAGGGCCATTTGTCAAGTCATAGACCACTTCTTTTCAGCAATCCTCCACTGAAATAATAAGCTAGCTGCTAGTAGGTTGTAAAAATGACAGCCTAAAATGCTGAAATTGCAATGCGGAAATTGAAAATAATTCTTACGGGGAGGAGACCATCCCTCTCACAAACCGTCCCACATCTCACAAACCTTCATTCACCAGAGGAATTGACTCGGTAACATATTGCCGAGAGGGAAGACCGACCCAGGAATAGGGGGGGAAGAAGATGGATTGCGCCCGGCTGCTTAGGGGGGATAGAAGCCCCTGCGTACGGTTTTTGCCAAATTGGCAAAAACCGTACGGGGTCTTTTTTGCCTACCCTGTACATTATAGGCAAGCAACGGTTGTAGGACATTAGCCCCCCTGGACATTATCCCCCCGGACATTATCCCCCGTACATTAGCCCCCGGACATATTTCCCCCGATTTTTCGTAGGACATTAGCCCCCCCGGACAAAGCCCCCCCTATGTGCAAATCGTAGAATAATGCCGTAACCGATGAGACTTGTCACTGGCATTCACAATTTCACATGCAAACGAAAGTACTTACTATCATTTAGGTCCTAATTGCATCAATAGGCCTAGGCCTAGACCTAGATTTGAAGTGAACGAATGGGAATCGTATGTAGGGCCTAGGGCCTATACAGTTATTTGTTTAGTGTCTCGCAACAAAGATTTGTTAACGTCAGTTAGGCTATATCTCAGCCTCCTAGACTTATTAGTGTCATTTCAATTCAAAATTAGATTCAATACATTAGAGAAATGAACAAATGGGAATCGTATGCAGTAGTGTCAGTTATGGCTACAACGAAGGTTTATTGACGACATTTAGGCCTACGTATGAGCTTCGTAGACTTCTTAGCGTCGTTTCAGACCTTTAAAATGTCTTATAATATACATAAACCTTCAATTAACTTAACATAATATTCCTACAGGATGTTAAACTAATGTGTAATGTATAGATATTCATTTAACATAGGCTCATTAATTACATTTTGTGCATCACTTTTAGGCAATGTTATCATGTACTGGGGGGATAATGTCCTACCCCGGGGGGATAATGTCCGGGAGGCTAATGTCCGGGAGGGATAATGTCCGGGGGGATAATGCCCAGGGGGCTAATGTCCGTTCCCCGCAAGCAACAGACCAAGCATATCAACGTACGAAATTCATTGAAAAATTAATGTTTCACTTGGTTTTTCACTCCGGCTCCATGACACCCCACCTGTCCCACCCCATACCTTAGCTCGTATCGACTTTTTCCCACCCGACCACACCCGACCTTCACCAAGTACCTTCCAGTCTCAAGCTACTAGGTTGACTAGCGTTGTCCGAAACAATTTTTTCTGTGAAGCCTTCATATGCTTGGTCTGTTGCTTGCCGATAATGTACAGGTTGGGTCTCGAGTATTTTCCTAGTACCGATAAAAAGAGTGTTTTAGAATTTCGACATAATATTATAAAAATTATATGCATATCTACAGGGTGCGCCAAAAAAGACCCCCCTAGGTTTTCGCCAATATCTTGATAAAAAGTAAGAATTTCCAAATGAAATTTTACAGGCTTATAGGCAATTCATATTTACACATCATGGCCATATTTCATCAAGATATTTCAAACAGAACAAAAGTTACATCACTTTTAGTGAGGTCACCCACCGGTTTTTGACGATTCAAAAATGAAACGCAAAAAATACGTTTTTTCCCAATATCTTGGCCAAAAGTAAAATATCGAAATGAAATTTTGCAGGCTTAAAGACAACTCATATCTACACATGGTGGTCGGAATTCATCAAAATATTTCGAACAGGACAAAAGTTATGCTACTTTTAGTGAGACCACCCACCGTTTTTTGACGATTCAAAAACGAAACACATCAAAAAGTACCAAAAACACGATTTTATAAGTCTCATGTCAAATAACTGTTGTCAAGTGAACTTGGTAGTGCTTCACAACTCGTGTTCAATGTGCCCAACACCAGTGCCAAAACTTCTGTTGAGTCTCTTTGCAAAGTTCTTGATGGACCTGTTGATTAATCTGATAGATTCCTTATTTGCCAATTTGATTGTAATCTTGCTAAGTGACTTCTCAGTGACGCGCAGCTACGCTGGTACCCTGTTTCTTTTTAAATAGTAATAATAATGATCATCTGAGATGAGAAAAAAAGAGTGTTTTGTCACTTTTTGTTGCGTTTGCATGGGCCGGGTGGGGCATGGGTTGATGTGGGGGCGTAAGGGCGGTTGGGAAGAAATTTTTCCGAAAACAGAAATTTCACGGGTGGCGTACCGGTCGAGGTCGCAGTGTGGTGTGGTGGGTGGGGTAGGATTCGGTGGGCTGGAGGGTGAGGATGGTGGTGGGAGAAATTTTTTCGAATACACAAATTTCACGGCTGGCGTACCTGTGGAGGTCGGTGTGTAGTGTGACGTGGTGTGGTCGGGGGTGGCGGGTTGGGGATGGGTGGGGTGGGGCTGGATGATGGTGGGGAGGGAAGGAGTGGGTGGGGTGTGGGGGAGTGGGGGTTGGGGTGGGATGGGGTGGGGTTGGGGTTGCGGTTGGGGGATAATTTTTCCGAAAACACAAATTTCACGGGTGGCGTACCGGTGGAGGTCGGAGTGTGGTGTTGTGGGGTGGGCGTGGGATGTGGTGGGGTGTGGGGAGGTTGTGGCCGGGAGCGGCTCGTATCCTAAATTTCCCGGGCAACGCCGGGTACACCAGCTAGTATATATATATATTAACAACAATAATAATTTCTTTCAAGTGCTGTAATATGTCAAACAAATTTCTGTCGAGGTAAACAGCCTCTGTTGTCATAGGCCCTCGTCAAATTTGGGCCCATCCATCCAATAATTTCTTTCAGAGGATCAGTTCTGCTGTTGCTGGGTTACTATAATGAATAACTACAGACCTGGGTATAATAATATTAGACTATTTAAGCTAACTTTTCAACACTGGTTTAGCTCATCCCTGTTTCCCAAGATGATCCTGAATTGCTGACCAGGATACAATGCGGAATTCATAACAAATGGCACACAAACCAACCAATTGAGAACTAATAAACTACAGGTACCAAAATTTGGAAGCCTTGCAGTTATGACGTTGTTTTACTATGTGTTCAAAGGCCAATACATTTGAAATTTGACAGTTTGAAATTTGAAAGAAAGCAATGTAGAGTAGGGTGGAGTGTCGGTCAATGTGAAAAAAAATATTTCAACTGAAACACTAGTAATAGGTGGCAAAAGTTGTCATTTGTTATACTGATTCATAATATGTAAGGGTTATTTGCATTATTTTTAAGTTTTGATGCTCCCCAGAGGGTTTGAATGTTCAAAAATATAGAATCGCATTTTGCAAAATCGTGCTTTGTATCATATTTGACACAATTAATTATGACCATCCATAACTACCAGTGCGATTATATTTAATCCACTCATACACACCAAGATATTAATGTATAATTAGCATTTGTAATGGTTCAACATTTCTTAAATTTTTTTTATCTGCATCTGAAAGTTGCAGAAAATGCAATTTTATAACACGGCAGAAAGAATTGAAATAGGCCCTACAAAGCCATTGACCTACTAATGCTAGGGGTTTATAATAGCAATACTTATTGTTTTGACTGACAAAGTAGTGTTAGGCTGAAATTCTAACAGCAATTATAGTCAGCATTTGTATTGAAATATGGCATTTTTTCACGTGATTCCAGCCGGACACGTATAAATCCGTCTCTTGACTTTGCACCGCAAACTGCAGAAGAAGCTTCCGTAACTAGTTTTACGCAACGTTCCACTGCCTGTGTGTGGCATGGATACTTTGGAAAGTCGATCACAGGGGCAGCACCAATGGCAACGAACATCTTAATGTCATTTTCTGAAATGTCTGTGAGAACAGGTGGTTCAGTAATTACAGTTTTTTGCCAGTCTATGAGATCAAAGTAGTCTTCCGCATTGAAATTCAAGTCTGGAACAATGAATTGCCGTACACCTTTACCTCCAGAATTCTGTGATCTTGCTTTCAATATGCGACGCAAGCCAAGCTCACGGATGTGTTTTCTGTGATCCGTGACCATGCACAACAGTATGTTTTCTGGATGTGCAAAGAAAGCATTACGAGATATGACTGGATCAACGATGGCTTTGTGTTCCTGTGACAGATAACGTGACTTCATAATGGTGTGTAAAACGTGTTTTGCACCATCTTTGCAAGAGCAATTGATCTTTATGGCAAACCACATTGGAGCATATACTTTGATGATGTAAGTCCCAATGGTTGTCAAATTCACTGAAGGTTCCTTGGTTGAGACATATAGTCGAAGAAGCCGGTTAGCTGTTGTGAGCCATCTAGCATGAGATATTGCACCTGGATCTTTTCGTGACAACTCCATTGAACATTTACCTAGAATCACAGCCTGACACATGTCGTACAGATACCTTTGGTCAGTACTAAGATCCACATCATTTAATTCTGGCAATTCACCGTCAATGGCTTGAAATACAGCTACGGGCAGTTTTTCACAAGATACCAGTTGCCTGCCTAATGGACCTGAAAATGCTCGTGGTCCAGATGTTGCCCCATCTATATACTTCAGGAGATGTCTTAAAGGCAACTCATTTGCATGAAGCGGGCAAACCAGTCACTGCAGCGGTTTCTCTAGTTCTTGCTCGAGCAACCGTATTGTACCGCCAATTCTCCCAGTATTAGCATTTGTTCCATCACAACCAATGGCTACTAGTTTATCCAAAGATTTGTATCTGTCTTTCAAGAAGGTGATTATGCTGAGTTTCGCATCTTTTGCTGTTCCTGATAAGGGAGCAACATGTCCGATATACTTAGATCCGGGTTCCTCAACCAACGACAAATTTTCTTCCATTACCTTCCTTTTGTGCCACCGAGAACCATGTTTCATTATTGTTATTGTGCTGTCCTTTCTTCCATAAAAATACAAACTTCGTACAACGCCATCGAGATCGGTTTTTTGGATTGATTGTCGTTTGGCTTGACGTGCTCTTCTAACTTTGTTGCGATCGATAACACTTGATGTTTCTTCTTGTGTTATTACACCGAAATCTTGCAAGACTGCTGATGCGATAGCTGCAGCAGCTCTATCGGAGACTTGGTGACGATCGCAAGCTCTTGCAAGTGTCGGAAGATGTACTTTCAACCTTTTTTCTTCGGTTTCAGACTATTAGGAGTTTGATTTGATTTTCTATTATGGTTGCCTCGGACTTCGCTTAACGGAATATCATCATCTGAATCTGATATTGTGAAGTGCTTATCTTTCAGTTCTGATAATGTTATGTTATCATCAGCCTCTGGATCCGATTCAGGTTGAGAATCACATTTTTGCTTGGTGGCTTCACAACTATCGGCAAACATGATATGCCTCTCTGCTCGTTCCTTTTCTGCCCTTTTTCGCTTCAGATTTCTGTTTATCTTCTTTGTTGTAGCAATGTAAACTCTGCCAATGAACATTATTCTCAAATTCCGCTGATCATTGAGAAAAATCTGCTCACCAGCAGGAACCTTACGGAGCTTGTCGCATTTGCAAAGGTCGAATTTGCACTTGCTTGCCGCAATGTCAAACAAACTGGTTTTCCCTTCTTCTCTAAAACGATTTAGCTTCTCCGTGTATTTTCCATCTTGCTGTCGTCCTTTGAAAGGTTTCAGGAGTTTCATATATTTCCCTCGATACCGGCATAGAAGTTGCAGCACTTGTTTACGCGATACAATTGGAATTGATGCTCGGTGCCAGATTTCTTCTATTTTTTCACAAACTTTTTTTCTCGTTATTCATAGATTTGAAGTTTTAAAAGTTTGGCTCCTACCATTATGAACTATACATTTTCAGAAACTACATGAAAAAGACTTCAAAAATTCAAATTCTGAAGTTTGAGAGACTTGCCAAATCTTTGGTAGCCCCCTTCAAATATGTGACCAAACACCAATTTTCATGTCCGCTAAAAATTGGTCCTGAACTTCAAATCGTTTGGGGAGCATCAAAACCAAGAACAATATCATTTAAAAATTTTCACAGCACTACTGATATCCATTGTCAAGTTTCTCAACCTATTACTTGTGGAAATTTAAAAAAAAAATTTGACGCTCCAGCCTAATGTAGAGAAGCAATTTATTTGTTCAAAAATAGCATTTGTACAAATATTTTCAGTTAGTTATACTCATTGTAACAATAATGTAAGATTTGTATCGTATATTGTAATAGTAAATAATCACATTATGATGATTTAAATAGTATATAATATCGCAGTATATTATAACAGTTCATGTAATACAATGGCGATGTCATCTTTGCTCTAAGCTGTGCAAAAATAGTAGTTGTACAAATATATACAGGATTTATACTCATTGCAATATGATAGCATCATAATTATACTATATTAATAAATAAATATTAAGAAATAATAATAATCATGCTAGTTGGGGTACCCGGGAAATTTAGGATACGACCCGCTCCCGGCCACAACCTCACCACACCCCACCCCACCCCATCCCATCCCACCCCACAACACCCCACCACACAACACCCCACCACACTTTTTCAAAGACAGAAGGCATATCACCAGGTTCCAGGGAGATCTCTCCTCGATCCGGACCATTAACTGTAGCATAGTCCAGGGATCTGGGATTGGACCATCGTCTTATATAATTGATGCTTCCGATCTGCAGCCGATTAACTCTAAAAATTGCATAGTGAAATTTGCAGATGACACCTATCTGCTAATTGGCTCATTAATGCGCAAGACAATCAGTGTTGAACTTGACTCGGTTAAGAGCTGGGCAGCCAAAAACAACCTTCGCCTGAACACTACAAAGTCGAGAGAAATGATTATCTCCTGTCGTCAGAATGTGGATGCTCCAGAACTCATAGATGGACTGCAAAGAGTAACGTCAATAAATATACTTGGAGTAACCTTTAACTCTGAGCTTCGAGTCACCTCTCATGTAGACAATGTAGTTTCATCTTGTGCCGGGTCGCTTCATGCCCTGCGAACGTTGAGAGCTCATGGACTATCACCTGATGCTCTTCATACAGTTACAAGAGCAACTACTGTTTCCAGAATGATGTATGCCGCTCCTGCGTGGTGGGGCTTTACTACTGCTCAGGACCGAGCCAGGATCGAGCGCCTATTATCAAGAGTCCGTCGATCAGGGTACTTGCCAAATGACTCGCCTTCTGCGACTGAAATGGTTGATCTTGCGGATGCTCGTCTTCTAACTGCCGTTTCCAGAAATGACTTCCATGTTCTTCGACCGCTTTTCCCACCGGTTGCTCATCGTCCCTATCAATTGAGGCCACGTCCTCACAACTTTGTATTGCCAACCAAAGATGACAGGCATTATATTTCTCGGGTTCTGTATAAAAAGGCACCCTATGTTCATTAATTATAATAAATTGTCTAATCTCATTATTGCAACCTATACCCTATATAAACATAGAAACATTCTTTTGTAATTTCTGTCATTTTGTGCTCATCCTAAGACAAATGCAACAGTCAAGGCTAAAGACATTCTATAGGTATTATATTGTAATTGATCAACTGCTTCTTGTACCTGATAGCGGTGTGTCTATCAGTTTTTGTTACCATTAAAACGAATATAATAATAATAATAATAACACTCCGACCTCCACCGGTACGCAACCAGCAAAATTTGGATTTTCGGAAAAATTCTCTCCCAATCCCCCACCCCCAATCCCCCATACCCCACACCCCTCTCCACCTCCCTTCCCTGCCACAATCCCACCCTCTACCCTACCCCCACACCCCACCCCTTTACACCCACTCCCCACACCCCACTTCTCCCCACCCACCGCCCCCACCCCACACCCCTTCCGCCACACAACCCTTTCCAAATCCCACCCACCTCCACTCCCCCCACACCCCACCCACCACACCCCCACCACACCCCCACCCCACTGTTCCACCCACCCCTCCCCACATCCCCACCCTTCACCCCGACCCCGCCACACCACACCACACTCCGACCTTGACCGCCACCCGTGCAATTTCGGTTTTAGGACAAAATATCCCCCGCCCCACGCCCACCCCCTTCCCGCCCACCTCCACCCCCACCCATGCCTCACCCGGCCCTTGCAGGCCGAGGTGTGGGTTGAGTAGAGGCGAGGTGGCCCGCGTAAAAATCTGTCTAGCTGTGAAACTATGGCAAGGCAATGGAAATTTACAGCGAAAATTAGGGTTTTCGCAACCCCCACCGTGGGCCCCATGGTGGTAGAGATTAGCCAACCACTCCACCGGGTGGCTCTGATGACCCTCTGTCTAAATACAAAGTTTCAGAAAAATTGTCCAAAAAAAGTGGAACAAAATTTGGGGGTTTCGCCCCCATGGTGTTAGAGAATCACCAACCCCCTCGTTGGGGTGTGTAATGCCGAGACCTACACAGTAGTGAAAGTTTGGAGTGAAAAGCTCAAAAACTATGGACTTGCATCCCGGTCAAACAGACAGACAGACAGACAGACAGACAGACAAACATACAGAATCTTCTCTTTATTTATATAGATAACAGTAAATAACATCACGGTATATTATAACACTTATCGTAAAAGAATGATGCAAACAGCAGCTAAAAACTATTATCATTTCGTCAAATTTTTCTGGGGGGAAATGTCAATCCTGGGGAACTCCCCCAGAGACCAGTGTTATTTCTATTAACTGAAACTGTAACTGAAATAGCAGAATAACTGAAAAATCTATGCCAGTTAACTGTAACTGAAACTGAAACTGAAAAATGTTGAATAACTGAAACTGTAATAGAAACTGAAAAACAATAACTGTATAACTGAAGAATCAAAAGGAGTTAACTTGAAAATAAAACAAGTGCTTTTTCTATACATTTCTCACAACATAACTATTCAGAGGCGTTCTCAGCACGGAAACTTCGGGGGAGAAGAAATGCCCTTAAAGAACATTAGACCAATGAAGAGAAACTAGTCATTAGTTGAGCCCTTACTGCCCCTTAGTGTATAGTATAGTAGTATGTTTGACTACTGCCTTTCTATAACATTTGTAATTCTGCTATTACATGACAAGTTGATTAATCACTTTGAGGGGTGTTTCACTCGTTATCTTTTGGTTTGTGAACATATGTGACAGAGCTCCTATCCATCTCTGGCCCTGATTGCAGAAGACTTCGTATCCGCGCCTTCTTCACAAGCATACGTTGAGCGCGTCTTCTCAGTTTGTGGGGACTTGTGTGCAAGAAAGCGAAACAGATTAAGTGTAAACCTGGAACGTCGTGTGTTCCTTAAAGTCAACCGACAATATGTAAAATCAGATTGATCTCCTATTCAACTTTCTGGGAACTTTGCGCAATATGTGTGACTGTGATCAGTGTCTTAGTAGTTGTGACGTTTGAATATACACGTAATAACTGTAACTGAAACTGTAACTGAAAAATAAGAAATAACTGTAACTGAAACTGAAAAATCTTATTGCAGTTAACTGTAACTGAAACTGTAACTGAAAAATAAAAAAATAGATAACTGTAACTGAAACTGTAACTGAAAAACCATAACTGAAATAACACTGCCAGAGACGTCCAGATTAGACACTGCATGACAAATGACTGAAAGGAATGAAAACATTTATTTGTAGGCCTACCCATCGTCTCCAAATGGTTGGTGTCGGGACTTGATGGCGGATGTTATGTTGATGAAGAACAATGCTCTGCTGTGTTACAGCAATGCTCTGTCGTGTTGCTTTGATATCATATCAAGTGTCTTTGAGCCACAGAAGTGCTAGTAAGAAGTTGCCCACTGCAAGAAGTTGTCTACGGCCTCTCGGGCCTACGGGAATTAAGGCGCAAGCCTTATCTGACATGGACCCCCGGTGATGAGACGGGTTGGCCAGGCTTTGTATTGCGACTAAAGAGGCCGCTGCAGGGCCCTATCAACAAATGTGGGGCCCTGTTCTGTAAAACTGTGGTGGCCCCACCATACAGAAGAACGACAAAATGACACAAAACGTATTGTAAGCCTATTCAACGTATCACCTTTCGTTTATTATTAATTCATTATTTCAAATTTTACAATATCAGCCTGTGTTTTAGTAGGGCCTATAATTCTTGACGAAGAACTCACTTTTGCTCCTCAACTTCACCGTCTTGCTCGAGACTGCTATTATCAGCTGCCTATCTCTTTATAGGGCCTACGGGAATTAAGGCGCAAGCCTTATCTGACATGGACCCCCGGTGATGAGACGGGTTGGCCAGGCTTTGTATTGCGACTAAAGAGGCCGCTGCAGGGCCCTATCAACAAATGTGGGGCCCTGTTCTGTAAAACTGTGGTGGCCCCACCATACAGAAGAACGACAAAATGACACAAAACGTATTGTAAGCCTATTCAACGTATCACCTTTCGTTTATTATTAATTCATTATTTCAAATTTTACAATATCAGCCTGTGTTTTAGTAGGGCCTATAATTCTTGACGAAGAACTCACTTTTGCTCCTCAACTTCACCGTCTTGCTCGAGACTGCTATTATCAGCTGCCTATCTCTTTATAGGCTCCAATCACTTATCTACTGCAACAGATGAACTCTAACACATCACCAACTGGTCTAAAGGGAAGACTTGCGGATCAATTCTGACAAAACACGCGAAATTGCTATTATCAGACGCAACAAGAGATCACTCTCAACCCATCCATCCATCTCATGAGTTTCCCGTACAAAATCCATCAAAGCATTGGGAGTTCTTATTGGAGAGAAATTAACAGTTACAGGCCACATCAATAAGATTATCTGCTCTGGTAGCCTACTGCCTCACTCTATGCCATCATAACCCTCAAGCAGGGCCGTAAATCTGCTTCTAGATGTGGGGAGGGAAAATTTCCCCTTCGGAATTGTGCGCAGTATACCCCCTCAAGGACCCCACTGGTCACTGAGTTCAGTGACACCCTATAATTATATAGGTTAGTGTTAGGGCTAGTGTTAAAAATTGTAGATTCACACTCATCATCTTGTAGTGGACCCTGTACGGCCAAGCATATTGCGTGAGGTCTTGCACTGGCTTCCTTTCCCGCAGCGCATCTCATTTAGTATATCATCTTTGGTGTGGCAATGCTTATCAGGCTATGCATCCTCTTATCTGGTCTTTGGTTAGAAAGGCCTAGAATAATGAACTCTGTTTTTGATGGGTTGAGGCAGAGGAGGTTTGAGGACATCTCTCAATGGATGTCCTCAAACCTCCTCTGCCTCATGAGGATCATGATTATGATGATGACAACGATGATGATGATGATGATGATGATGATGATAATGATGATGATGATGTTGATGATGATGATGGTGACGACGACGACGTCGACGACGACGATGATGATGATGATGAAGATGATGATGATGGTGGTGGTGGTGTTGGTGGTGATGGTGGTGATGATGATGATGGTGGTGGTGGTGGTGCTGGTGGTGATGGTGGTGATGATGATGATGATGGTGTGGTGGTGATGATGGTGGTGATGATTAAAATGAGGATTATGATATTCATGACGATGATGGTGTAGAGGCCATGGATAGGGGTGGGTGACCCTACTAGTCCTTTTCGACGCTAGTGCAGCATTCGACACGGTCGATCATAATATATTAATGAAACGCCTCTCTATCTATTTTGGACTCTCTGGCCATCCACTTGAGTGGATCACATCTTTTTTTTAGCATGGCGGTCCAGTTGTGTGGTTTTGGGAGAAAGTATTTCACCATGGGCCCGGCTGCATTTGGTCTCCCACAAGGCTCTGTTCTGGCTTCCTTGCTTTACTTGCTCTACACTTCTGACATTGGCGCGCTCTTAGCATCTTACGGCGTACTACACCAGCTGTATGCAGATGAGATTCAGGCATATCTGCACTGCCCTCCACTCGCAGCCATTGATGCCGCCCGCATCAAGCAACAACCAATGGGGCCCTCACAGATTGGATGTCCTCAAACCGACTCCGCCTCAACGCCCAAAAAACCCAATTCATTTGGTTGGGTACTAGGCAACAGCTGGCTAAACTCGACCTGAGCGTTCTCTCTTCTCAATTCCCATCTATGACTTTTTCTTCGGTGGCGCGTGACCTTGGAGTGCTCCTGGACTCTGAACTCACCCTTGCATCTCGTATAGACCAGGTGTGCCGCAGCTGCTACTACCAACTGTGACAGCTTAGGGTCATTTCTCGCTCTCTGACTTCTAAAGCTGCAGCTTCTATTGTCCATGCACTTGTGCTGAGCCGCCTCGTCTACTGCGCCTCCATCCTTGCTGGTCTCCCGCGGGTTCGGATCAAGAGGCTGGAGAGGGTCCACCGGGCTGCCGCACGACTTATTGAGGGATTCACCAAGTACGATCGTGTATCCCAATATATGCGGGAGGTCTTACACTGGCTTCCTTTCCGCAGCGCATCTCATATAGGATTGCATCTTTGGTGCGGCGATGTTTATCAGGCTGGGCACTCTCTGTGTGAGCTTTGCCTCCCTCTTTCCACTTGCATAGGCCGTCGCGCACTGCGCTCTGCTGTCCATGGTGACTTAATGGTTCCTTTCACTTGCTCTGCAACAATGCAGAGGCGCTCATTCTCTGTGGTTGGCCCAGCAGCCAGGAATGGACTTCCCTTGACTAAGCGACACTTCCTCCAAGCTGTTCTCAATTTCACAAACTGTTGAAGACTGTTTTTTTCGCTTGATCTCGGCCGGGAGCGCCTCTCAGTAGGTACCTTGAAGGGGCGCTATATAAATTGCGATTGACTGATTGATTGATTGTAGTTGTAGTTGTTGTTGGTGGTGGTGGTGGTGGCGAGAGAGTGGAGGTAGTGGTGGTAGTGCTAACAATAGCGACGGCGACGACGACGACGACGATGACAACGATGATGATGATGATGATGATGATGATGATGATGTTGACGATGACGATGATGATTATGATGATGATGATGATGATGACGACGACGACGACGATGATGATGATGATGATGATGAAGCTGATGACGATGATGATGATGATGTTGACGATGATGATAACAACGACATAGATACCCAAACCTTTCACTGTTCGACGCAACGTGCTTTGGCAATTGTCGCCAGACGGTCGTGGATTGTCTCACGAAATCTCGGTTTTAAGAGGCGAGGGGAGGGTGTAAATTAGGCACCATTATTGGGAGATGCTCTACGAGAACATATAAGAAAAATATTTGATTGTAAAAGAATTTGCCAACCGTTTTAGTAAGAATGTGCGGATAAGTAAGTCAGAAAAATCCTCTTGTCTAGTGGCATCTGAAATTACATAATTATGCTGGGCATGTAACTGCATGCGTCTGAATAGAAGCATCTAGCCGTAGCAGTTTATAATGACAAGGATGCGCAAAATCAAAATGTCGCAGCAGACGATAGTCTATCTATATAAATAAAGAGAAGATTATGTATGTCTGTGTGTCTGTCTGTGTGTGTCTGTGTGTCTGTCTATCTCTCTGTTTGACCGGGATGCACTTCCACAGTTTTTGAACTTTTCACTCCAAACCTTCACTACTGTGTAGGTCTCGGCATGAGACACCCCGACGAGGTGTTTGCGATTCTCTACCACCATGAGGACCAGGGTGGGGGCGAAACCCCCAAATTTCACTTTTTTCGGCAATTTCTCTAAAACTTTGTACCTAGACAGAGGGCCATCAGAGTCATCTGGTGTAGTGGTTGGCGAAACTCAAATTTGACGGCTGGCGTATCGGTGGAGGCCGGAGTACGGTGGGGTGTTGTGGGGTGGGGGTGTGGAGGTGGGGTGGATTGGAGATGTGGGAAATTTTCCCGAAAACCCTAATTTCACGGGTGGCGTACCGGTGGAGTTGGGAGTCAGGTGGGGTGGGGTTGGGTGGGGGTGGAGTGGGTGAGTGGAGGGGTTAGGGTGGGGTCGAGGGGGCTGAGAAAATGGTGGAGCGGTGGGATGGTGGGTGGAGGGGTGGGGGCGAGTAGTGGGGTGGGGAAATTTCATGGGTGGCGTACCGGTGAAGGTCGGAGTGTGGTGGGGTGTTGTGGGATGGGAGTGGGATGGGGTGGGGCGTGGTGTGGTTGGGCTATGGCCGGAAGGGGTCGAATCCTAAATTTCCCGGGCAACGCCGGGAACCCCAGCTAGTTTATGATAAAATTAAAAATGTAATAAAGTTTCTTATAAACAGGATAAATATGCCGTGGTGCGTAGCATTAAAGGAAGTCATACAATTATTTTGATTTCAGCACTGGAATTATGCAAGATAGGACCATACATCGAAAAAGTAACATCGTATTAAAATATAGGCTATGGGAACGACAGTTTATGTATCCCTGAACTACAAGCATCGGAATTCTACAAAGTGATTAGCCTACGACAGCCGTCCTCCTGGGGGAGCAAATTGCATAGACTACGCTGCCATTTTCGTGGTGTTAGAGGTGTCTGCCCAGAAGTTCTGTGAGGAATCTATCAGCGCCAACCGCCCTTCCACAACAGTGCTCCTCTCCTCTGTCTTGGCCGGTCGCGCAGTCCAGTGTTGACAATCAGCTGGAGGTCGCGTAAACGCTATTAGCGTCATACTGTGATAATGCGCTGATCCGCTGTTAGCCAAGATAGAGATCTGTATAATATTATCGGAGTGTCATTATCTTTCGCACTGCCTATTGGTTTGTGTCTTTGTACATCTGAATGTCTTTCTACCCGTATCCATGACAGTCCGCTTCCGCGACTGTGCGTAAGTCCTAGCCACAAGTATGTTTGTGCATTTATTCCTGCGTATGTCCATCTGCTTGTCCGTCCACCCGTCTGTTGTTCTCACTGTCCGTATGCATGTCTATCTGTCCGTCTAAATGTCTTTCCGTTTGCCCGTCCTTATGTGTGTCTATCTTAGACTATTTAGACGTCTAGGCTATATGTTTGTATGTCTGCATGCCCGTATGTTAGGAGGTTGAGGAAGAGGACCAGGAGGAGGGGGAGAATAAGGTGGGAGAGAAGAAGTAGGAGGATGGGGAAGACAAGGAGGAGGAGGAGGAGGAGCATAGACCCAGTTGAAAGCCACAAGGGGGCTAACCCAGGAATGAGATGACCAATAGGCAGAAATGCAGTGCAGAGTTAAACACTTGTGGATGGCTTGGCTGTTTGCACAATCTCACTGGACTCTATTATAACAGTGATTTTAATTTCGAAGAGTTTTTGGTAAGTTTTGAAATCATGTGTTCTGATCAACTCCAATGCCTTTGACTTGACGAGTTTTCAAACCATGGCACTCTTGCACATAACACTGTTGCTGCTGCTGCTAATGATTATGATGAAGGTGATGATGATGATTGATGACGATGATGTTGCTGATGATGATGATTATCGTTCGTGGTGACGGTGATAAAGAATTTCACGAAGAGGCAGATGATGATAACGACGACGACAACGATGATGATATTGATGATGACGATGACGACGACGATGGCGATGGCGATAGATACTGATTGCGGTACTGATTATACTGATTATGCCATTATGACGACGATCAGGATGATGAAGAAGATAAATATGATGGTGATGACGAAAAAGACCTTCACGATGGTGATGAAGATAGAGCTGATGACGATGACGATGATAGTGACGACGGTAACGACAACGACGATGACATACACGATGACGATGCCCAAGATGATAATGATTTTAACGACGATGACGACGACTATGATGATGATGATGATGATCATAATGATGATGACAACAACGACATATTGGCATCCATGCTCAAACTCATCTTTTCTCGACGTTACGTGCCTTGTCGAGTGTGGTGGTGGTAGAAGTAATGGTGATGGAGATTGTGACGACAACGATGATGATGATGATGATGATGATGATGATGATGATGATGATGATGATGATGATGATGATGATGATGATGATGATGATGAAGATGTTGATGAGGTGAGGGGAGGGGAGGGGAGAGGAGAGGAGAAGGGTGTGGAGGGGTGTGGAGGGGAGGGGAAGGGAGGAGAGGGGAGGGGAGGGGAGGGGAGAGGAGGGGAGGGCAAGGGAGGGGAGGAGAGGGGAGGGGAGGGGAGGGGAGGGGAGGGGAGGGGAGGAGGAAATGAGGAGGAGAGAGAGGAGGAGAAAGAAGAGAAGGAAAAGCAGAAGAAGAAGAAGAAGAAGAAGAAGAAGGATGACTAGAAGGAGGAGAAAAAGAAGAAGGGGATGATAAGAAGGAGGAGAAGAAGGAGCACAAGAAGGAGAAGGATAAGAAGTAGTAGAAGAAAAGTAGGAGGAGAGATAGAAAACGAGGAGGAGGAGGAGGAGGAGAGGGGAGCGAGAAGGTAGAGAGAAAGGGCAGGGACGGAAAGCGAGAGAAGAGTAGGGGAGGAAAAAGGAAGGGGAAGAAGAACGAGGACGAGATGGAGAAAGAGGAAGAGGAGGAAGGGAGCAGAAGGAGGATAAGAAGAGGAAGAAGAAGATGGTGATGCGCCTCGGTGTAAGTCCACCGGACTTTCGTTTGTCCTCCCAAACTCCCTTTATTTCCCCCCCCCCCCCCCCACACACACACACACACACAGGATGGTACAAGATTAAACACTGCATCTCTGTCTCTACGTCATTAGATGTACATCCTGCGCGCGTGCACACACACACACAGCTCAGGAGCATAAGGGGTTGCATAGTAGTCCTTACCTCCCTCTGGCGCTACGCTTCCATCTGATAGCCAGGCTGCGGGGGGTCAAACGAAACCGTACAAGACTCATCAACGGTGGACGGAGAGACCGTGCACCCAAATAAACCAGACGCCCAGTCAACTGACTCAACTCAACAACATATGTAATCGGCCCAGTTGTCTGGAATGGGCTGACACAGGGCTAAGTCATGGAGGTCTCAAAATTTCGGAGTCCACGGCTAAGTCTATCTCCTGGGTTTCTTACTGAATTTTTTTTTAAAAACTCAAAAGTGTCCGTTTTGTCGTGCTAAAGACGGGGGCGCTTTTGAGCAGTCCCCATGAAGAAGCACTATATAAATTCATGACAAATTGACCATTGACCATTAGGTTTTACTCCTCTCGCTGGCGCCCATGCAATACTTACTGATAATGGCCTAATAAAATTATATAAGCTTACTTGACTGAATTATCTCTGCAATGCAACCTTTGACAACTGAACAAATTATGAATATATTGCACTAATGTACAGGGTGGCTCAAAAATGTACCACCGGATAAAATGCGATAACTTCGCAACCATATTTTTCTAAATTTTAACGACGATATTGAAATCAAAGATGATGAGGAAGATATATATGATGATGGTGATGATGATTATGATGATGATTATGATGATGATGATAATGATGATGATGATGATGATGATGATGATGACGACGATGATCTATGATATTTTGTATTGTTGTTGCTGTTCATATTGCTGTTGCTGGTGGTGGTGGTGTTGGGGTGGTTGTAGGTTTGGATGGTGTTGGTAGATGTGGTGGTGGTGACGATAATGATGATGATTATGATGGTGTTGATGATGATGATTAAAACGAGAATTATGATACTGTTATGGTGGCGGTAGAGTGCGGGGGTAGTGGTGGTAGTGTTAGCGACAAAGACGACGGCGATGACGATGACGATGACGATGACGACGATGATGATGATGATGATGATGATACTGCTGCTGCTGCTGCTGCTGCTGATGATGATGATGATGATGATGATGATGATGACGACGACGATGATGTTCACGTAGACGACGACGACGACGACGATGACGATGATGACGAGGATGACGAGGATGATGATGTTGACGATGACAATGATGATGATGATGATGATGATTATGATGGTGATGACAACGACATCCATGCCCAAAACCTTCCCTGTTCGCCGTAACGAAGCTGCTGGTGCTGCTGCTGCTGCTACTGATGATGATGATGATGATGATGATGATGATGATGATGATGATGATGATGAAGATGATGACGACGACGACGATGATGACGACGATGATGTTGACGTAGACGACGACGACGATGACAATGATGATGATGATGACGATGATGACGACGATGATGATGCTGACGATGACAATGATGATGATGATGATGATGATGATGATGATGATGATGATGATTATGATAACAACGACATCGATACCCAAAACTGTCACTGTTCGACGTAACGTGCTTTGGCGATCGTCGCCAGACGGTCGTGGATTGTCTCACGAAATCCTAGTTTCAAGAGGCGAGGGGGTGTAAATTAGGCACCATTATTGGGAGATGCTCCACGAGAAGATATAAGAAAAACATTTGATTGTAAAAGGATTTGCAAACCGTTTTAGTAAGTATGTGCGGATAAGTAAGTCAGAAAGAAACCTCTTGTCTAGTCGCATCTGAAATTGCATAATTATGCATGTCACTGCATACAACTTATTAAATATGGAGTACCACAAGGTTCTATCCTTGGACCTTTACTATTTCTTGTATAAATAAATGATCTAACCAACTCATCCTCATTGCTAGAATTCGTAATTTTTGCCGACGACTCTAACGTCTTCATTTCCAATAGCAATTACTCTGAGTTGCGGCCCGTTATACTCTGTTGCATGTAGGCCTACAATGCCACACGACGCTTGTTTTTCTATTTTTGCCATAATTATGTGCTTCTGTTATTTTGTGCTGTTCATTATCAATGGCATCTTTAAGACCAAGCTATCATTTATTGTGCAACAATGGTTGCATTTTTTGCATAGCATTTAAAACTAACATAGGTAATTGCTGTAGGCCTACCTACATTGCTATTGCTATGAGATCAGATGTGGTAACAGTATTGAATAGAAATAATCAAACTACTTTCATCCACAATGGTGTTAAGACCCAAATATGATTGTCCTGATTATCTGTATTACTGTGATGATAATAATAGTTTCAATGTTGGATATGATAAAAAAAAGTGCTCCTTCTTGTCCTCTCTATGTCGTCTGTCATCTTTCTGGACTCAAAATCCGTCCTTACTCTGACGCTGCTACTGACGACCTTACTCCTCAGCTACATGTAGCTAACCACTCAACCATAAACATTCCGATATCTATCCCTTTATCCTACACCTATATCAATGATATTTATATTGGCCCGGACAGGAATATTGACCCAGATATTCATTCATTTCGAGAATTTATATAGCATAATTTAATCTTATCTATTTTGCGTATCTCGTGTTATAACTTATATTCAGATATGCACTTGCTCTTCTCTGAACCTTCACACAGTTTTTACTTGTTCTGATTCCTGCTTTAATGGTAGCTCACAACCCTTCAGCATTAAAAAGTCTAACTACATTATATTCTCCATCTCCTTGAGGACCGAGATAAAACTAGGGCCTATTGCTCCTAATAATATCCCCATTAGACGTGTATTTCATATTAAGATTAAGTATTCGGGCATAATCTTAAATGACCATCTCAATAACAGCCATCCTCACAATAGTCAAAAATAGGGTTGCTAAATCAATAGGAATTATGAAAAGGCTTAAAATAGTATCCTTCTCCGTACACTTAAAGCACTTTACAACGCTTCTATTCTACTCTACTTCCACCATGAAATCATAATTGGGTCGGAGGTTATAAAACATTGCTCCAACTTATACATATATTATGTAGGCCTATACTCAAGAAAAAAGCTGTTAGAATAATTAAGGCTCCCACTACTTGACAGAATCATCTGGTCTTTAAAAAAACCTTAGCCCTCAGGCTACCAAGCTTTTTGTGATATGAGCTACCAAGAGGGGTGGTGGCTGCAAGTTCCACCACCCAGGATTTTGAGTTTGGTTTGAGATATCATATCCTGCAATGAAGCAATGGATTCAGCATATATTTCTAAAGTAAATAGTGTATTTAGGCTTAAAATTACGCAAAGTTTTACATGGCAACTCGTCTGTTCCACACAGCGCGTGTTTTTGGATAAACAAATATTGGACTCTGTGTAGTATGAACATGATTTATGTATACAAGAATAGTTTACATTGCGATGGGGTCTGGAACTCTTTCAATTAGGCATCCGTTGCCTAAACTCTCTGAACTGCTCCAAGCTAGCCTACAAAAAACATTTACATAAAACCTGCTAACCGCATGTAAGCCATGATTACGAGTTTACGACTTAGCGTAAGCCACGGTGTCGATTCTTGTTTCCCGTTGCTTCTCCACTCAGTCTTACTATAGTGAGGATGACTAGATAAGCCTTTGAGCTTCTTCTCAGGGCCGTTTTTAACATAGGTGCAATCGGTGCGGCGCACCGACTGCTCTGAGCCGAGTTTTGTTGCTGCCTATTGGTTAAATGTCTTATGCGAGTCTCAGTCTTACTTAGGCCTAAACACTTTTGTAAAATCAGTAGGCTAAGTGTAAGAAAAATTAATTTAACTAAATTCACTGACGCTGTGTGCTTGCTAACTGACACGTTTTTGTACAATGACTAATCTTGTAAGTTGTAGATCTAAGACAGGGTTTATACGTTGAAGCCCAGAGTATTAGTAGCATACAATATGTTGATACTGATAGCCCACGTTTTTCATACGTAATTTTGACTGAATGTGACGTAACTCAACCAGTCGGAATCTCCTTCGCTGAACGGTCTTTTAGTGTCCTGCGTCGTTTGAAAACTCATTTGCGCAGTACAATGGCAACCAATTAATAGATCTTCCGACTTGGCATTCTTGTCAATTGAGAACAATCTTACAAATGACTTGCAACTGGACCAAGTTGTTAACGCTTTCATGTAAAAAACCGAGACGCGGGATTTGGACTGTTTTATCTGCAGAGACTCAGAGTTAACCAGACTGCGTGCCTGAGAGATAGGTCTTGAAACAGACTGTTGTTTTGGCTTAGGCTAGCTGATTTATTTTGCCTATGACATCTAAATATTTGCTGCAGGATGCAGCGATCTATCATTTGCGCTTTTGAGATTGGTCAAATCTTTTTGAGAAAATAAAGTGTTAACCATGGTTGTACTGGCAAATTTGGAGGTGAATGCACGCTGACCGAGAGAAAACTGGACTTTTTGGGTGCGAAATTTCTTATGACCTCTTGCCCAAACATTTTCTCATTTTTCCCGTCGGAAAAAATCTGGTGTGTATTCATCCGCCCCCCAAAATTCCCCATTTTCGCGTCCGAAAAAACCTGATGACCTTTTTTAGTATTTCGCTTCGAATTTCATTCCCTTATACCCGTGTACCCTGGTTTTACCTGCGTATACCCTGGCTTTCGGGAGGTGAGTATACGATGCCGTTTCTCTACGGAGGTAGGTACACGCCGTACACCCGCGTATACCCTTGATTACAGCCCTGTGTTAACGGGTTCTATGACTTCTTTTAGGCACTTAATTATAAGGTAATAGGTAGGCTACATAGCCATGATGCACGAGGAAAAATGCTTTGGACAAAAACAGTTGCTCAGCCGGCACGTGCCTCTGTGGTAGATCTTGCACCGATGTTCCCAGGACCTGAAAAACGGCTCTGCTTCTTCTCCTCGTGATTCGGTCCACATTATCCATGCTGTTACAATATTCTCAAGCCTGCCTGACTTTGTCTGGTAAAAGCTATCATTTGCTATGCATAATACTTGTTCTACCAAAATGTGGATTGTAAATGTATTTTGCATATAATCGATTCCAATAAATTTGATATGATTAAAAAATTATAATAGCAACAAGGGCTACACGTAAATTTTAAACCTTTTATTGGAAGTAGAATTTAATTAAATTAATTGCAATACCCTTAGCCATTCAGCAGCGGCATTGACAGCTGATGTAGTTAGCTACATTTGTTAGACCAAGGGCTCTTTCATGTATGATTAATATCCATAGGTTTTTGTGTTAAACATGAGCCATCTACACGTTGATTATTGAAAACGACATCTATACAGTGTTTTTCTAGGCATCAGTAGGAAGTCCTCCCAGAAAAGAAATTTCTCAAAAATTGGACAAAATGATAATAGTTTTAGTTGTTGTTTACATTACTTTATTGCATGAACTCTTCTTATACACCCTGATATTATTTACTATTATATGATTGTAATGTTATCATTAATATTATAGTATACTAGCTGGTGTACCCAGAGTTGCTTGGGAAATTTAAGATACGCCTCGCTCCCGGCCAATCCCCTACTTCCCCACGCTCACTTCGCCCCATCCCACTCCTATTCCCACTGATTATACCCATCCCACTCACCCAACGACCCCTAACCGGCCGCCCCTCCATGCCTCCACCTCAATGGGTTACTCGGCATTGCCCGGTAAATTTCGATTTTGGGCCACCCGAACCTGTATCAACCGCCCGCTCCCTAACACCACCCCACCCAACTCCACTATACTCCGCCTTCCACCGGGTACCAGTCCCTCTGGGCCTATAGACTCAAAGCTACATGTACATATATATATACATATACATACATGCACACATACACGGTGTCCCAATTTCCTATCTTTTACATGTTGGAAACTTAAATTTTTCTTTGCCCAAATTTGAATGTGCATAACTTTGGACTCTGTTCGTAGAATTGGATAAAATTTTCAGAAAACATTGATAATTTATCCCTCTTACATTTTCTGAAATTTTACAGAGTTTCATTTAGAATTGACAAGTATATCGCCAAAAGAAAAAGGTTATCAGTTCAATTGGGACACCGTGTATATGGTGATAATGACCCAAAGTACTCTTTGCTCGGTGCTACGTGCTGTGTCGATATTGGTGATTGTGGGGGGAATGGTGGTAAAAATGGTGGTAAAAATGGTGGTGATGATGATGATAATGATGATGATGATAATGATGATGATGACGATGATGATGACGGCGACGATGATGATGATGATGGCGACGACGATGACGACGCCGACGATGATTATGACGATGGTGGTGGTGGTAGTGGTGGTGGTGGTAGATCTGGAAATGGTGACAACAATAATGATGATGATAATGATGATGATGATGATGACGACGATAATGGTGTTGTTGCAGTTGCTGCTGTTGTTGGTGGTGGTGGTAGCGGTGGTGGTGATGGTGGTTTGTGGTAGATGTGGTGATGGTGACGATAATAATGCTGGTGGTTGTGTTGGTGTTGTTGTTGTTGGTGTTGCTGTTGTTAGTGGTGGTAGTGGTGATGGTGGTGGCGGTGGCGGTGGCAGTGGGGGGTGGTGGTGGTAGATGTGGTGATGGTGACGATAACGATGATTATGATAGTGATGATGTTGATAATGATGATGATGATGATGATGATGATGATGATGATGATGATGATGATGATGATGATGATTGCAACGACATTAATTTTGGGTCCAAACTCTTGTCTTCTCGGCTCCAGGTGCCTTGTCGATAGTCGCCAAAAGCTCGTTGGTTCTCTCCAGAACCCTTAGTTTCCAGAGAAGGTCGGGAAGTTAGATTAAACTCTGTGACTTATATATACTACCAGAAGATCCATGAGAAAATTTTTGATTGTAAAAGTATCGGCAGATCGTTTTAGTAATTAATCGTAATCGTAATCGATATCTCGAAACTTATACAGCGCCCACAGAAGCGATGTCGCGGGAACTAGCTTATTCGCAAGCAATATTCAAACCAAAATCGATAAGCATCCAGGGCTGGATTAAGGCATGTTCGACATGTTCGGCCAAACAGGGGCCCCCACACTCTAGGGGGCCCCCACACATAAAATAGGAATATTTTTAAACCATTGTTAATAATATTTCAATAGCAAAAATGAATTTAAATCCTTGAACAAAAGCAAGAAAATTACTGATTTGAACATAGGCAGCATAGCTATACAACTTTTGCACATGTGTGGGGGCCCTTATTGGAGTTTTCATTAGCAAGCAGATTGACCTTGAAATAGGTCAGAAATGCTAGTAATAGCTATAAATTTCATTGTTTATTTAAACACTTACATTATCAGAACGGAACTCAAGTGCATGCAACGCATTATGAAATGTTGTTACACTGCGCTTAATTTCCAGTGGTAGGCTAACTCCACTCTGTTCCTTAAGAACCTAAAAACTGTCTTATTTAGCCGTGGTTGGGTCGGGGCCGCTTCTGAGTAGCCTACCTTGATAAGGCGTTATATAAATTTTTGAAATAAATAAATTATTATCACTGTGCACGTTGGGCTGATGGCTCAGTATACATTCTGTTTTTATGAATTCAAACAATAAATCACATAATTTATATAGCGCCCATCTAATGTAGTCAGAGGCGCTCCCAACCCAAGCCTGGTAAAAAAAAGCCTTAAGAAATAAGAAGACGGTGGAAAAAGCTTCCAGAGCTATGAGGAACCGAGAGGATACCCACAAGTAGGCCATTCCAGATAGCTAGATCCACTACCAAGAATGCTCTTCGCTGCATGGTGACAGTACGCGAAAAGTGGCAAGGAAGTCTCCAGTGGCGGCGCCAGGATATCAGTTTCGGGGGAAAAATTTTCCACTTTCGACGCCAAAATTTTTGACGACCTTTTTTTAGTCATCGACCGAAATCTCATGAAAATTTTTCCATTATCGCCGCCAAAATTTCTGACCACCTTTTTTTTTAGTCGTCGACCAAAAATCGTGGATATTTCAATGTAAAAAATTCGGATGGCCTTTTTTTAGGGGGGCTGAGCCTCTTGTAGGGGGGGGGCTTAACCCCAACCCCCTAGCGCCGCTACTGGAAGTCTACACGGTTAGCTGAGTGCAGTGAAAAGCGGCCCATGCAGAGAGACAGTAGCCGGGGTGAAAAGCTGACATTGGTAGGATGGAGCTTGAGTCAGAGTCAACCATTTTCTAAAATGCGGAAATATAAAAAATATGTTAGACAAACATTCGAACCTGCCTAGGGGAGAGAACGAAAAAAGATGTTTGCTTGTAATAAGTGGCGGTGCTACACCAGGGTAAATGCTTTGGTAAAAACACCTTTGCCCTGCCATGGTCGTTGTCTTGCCGCAAGATTGCCAGAAATTTTCTCTGCCAAGAATTTATTTTAGGCATTAAAATCACTTCTGCACTGTTTGCTTGTACCAGCGCACTGATTATGCCCTAGTTAGAAAATATTTCTGACCATTAATCATTTCAATAAATAGTTATTCTTATAAGCTGTAAAAGATGTATACTTGAACACTAGACTGGAATAAGCTTACTAAAAGACATGTTGATTTTGTAAAAAAAGAAGTAATGGATTAATGATAGACGAATGTTGATTCGTTGAATAGGTCTACAATACGTTTTGTGTCATTTTGTCGTCCTTCTGTAAGGTTGGGCCCCCCACAATTTTACTGAACAGGGCCCCCACATTTGTTAATCCGGCCCTGTAAGCATCGGGCCAAGATCCGGGGAGTCCAGCAGGCAGTCAGACGGGACGGGACGGCTAAGTTCGATGATATTTAGCGGTAAAATTACGAGGCTTGTGAAGAGAAAAGGAGAAATCAGGATCGGATTTTTGAAAAAGCACTGTTTTCAGTTTTGAGTGGAAGACCTGTGGTGTTATATGGCGAGTGGCACAGATGCGCAAAACAGAATGCCGTAGCAAACGATAGTCTATTTAGAACGAAAATAATATTTAAGTAATGTTACTTATAAACAGATAACAGGCATTGCTTGGTGTCATTAAAAGAATTCATCTCTTGCGTGGTGATGCTGCATGCTGGGCAACGTAAACGTTGATTTCAGCATTGGAAACGTGGAATTTAGTATCATACATCGGATTAATAGCCTACATAGGCCTATTGTTGCGAGACTCCGTATACACTGCAGGCATCTCCAATCGCCATTCTCCAAAGTGCCTACGAGAGCCGCCCTGCTGGGGAGCAAGTTGCTTAGAATGCGGCGACGGTTTCCTGGTCTGACTTCTTGAAGTTCTGTGAAGTATCTCTCAGCATGTTGCCAGGTGGCCAAGCGTCGCTGAAAGGTCATTAGCGTCATATAGCGTGCAACTACGATTACACGCTGACCCACTGTTACTGTTAGCCAAGAAGCCTATAGCCGATCTAAACGATCTGTAAGCTTATATAATATTATGAGCGTCATTATGTCTGCCTCTCAGTTTGTGCCTCTGTGCATCTAACTGCCTTTCGCTCTGTATCGACGACAGCCCGCTTTTGCGACTGTACGTATCTCTGTGTTTATGTTCGTACATTTGACTGTGGGCATGTATGTTTGTAAGTGCTTCTGGCTATCTGCCCGTCTATCAGTATGAAGAGACCTGCCCACCTGTGGCTTTTGATCTCACAGTCTGCACGTCTGTCTATCTGTCAGTCTAAATGTCTTTCCGTCTTCCTTATGTTTGTGTATCTATACACCTGCATGTTTGTCGTCTGCCTGTCTGTATGCCTGTATGTCTCGAGCATACACCGTAATAACAGGAGGAGGGGCTGAAACCTATAGTGTAAAACCACAGTGTGGTTATCAAAGGAACAAAATGACCATTAGTCAGATAGCCACCAGTGCAAGAGATGCACACTTGCGAAATGACATGGTTTTATTTGTGCTATCTCATTGGATTCTATAACTGCTTTTATTTTGGAAGAGCTTCTGGTATAAATGGTAAGTTTTTGAGTAATGTGCCCTGATCATAGGCTATTAAAAGTATTTGACGACAAGTTTTCACCACGACCCTGGCACTAAGCAAATAATGTTGTTGCTGTCGATGATGATGATGATGATGATGATGCTGATGATGATGATAATGATGATGATGATGGTGGTGATGATGATAATGGTGATGATGACGATGACGATAACGATGATGATGATACAGATGTAAATGTAGATGCAGAAGGGGAAGGGAAAGGGAAAGGGAACGGCAAGGGAAAGAGGAGGGCAAGAAGGGGAGAGGAGGGGAGGGTAGGGGAGGGGAGGAGAGGAGAGGAGAGGAGAGGAGAGGGGAGGGGAGGGGAGGGGAGGGGAGGGGAGGGGAGGGGAGGGGAGGGGAGGGGAGGGGAGGGGAGGGGAGGGGAGGGGAGGGGAGGGGAGGGGAGGGCAGGGGAGGGGAGGGGAGAAGAGGGGAGAAGAGGGGAGGGGAGGGGAGGGGAGGGGAGGGGAGAAAAAAAGAGGGGAAGGGAGGGGATGGGAATGGAGAGAGGGAGGGTAGGGGAGGGGAGGAGAAGGAGAAGAAGGAGTAGAAGGAGGGGAAGAAAAAGAAGAAGAAGAAGAAGGAGGACAAAGAGGAGAAAGAGGAGGAGGAGAAGGAGAAGGAGAAGGAGAAGAAAGAGGAGAAGGAGAAGAAGGAGGAGGAGGAGAAGAAGAAAGAGAAAAGGAGGAGGAGGAGGGGAGGAGAAAGAAGAGGAGAAGAGGGAAAGGGAGTAAGAAAAGGAGGAGGAGAAAACGGAGAGGGAGGAAGAGGAGGAGGAGAACAAGAAGGAAAACAAGAAGAAGAAGGAGAAGAAGATGGAGAGAAAGGAGAGGAAGGAGGAGAAGAAGAAGGAGAACAAGAAGAAGGAGACGGAGGAGAATGAGGAGAAGGAGAACAAGGAGGAGAACAAGGAGAAAGAGGAGGAGAAGGAGTAGGAGAACAAGGAGGAGAACAAGGAGAAGGAGGAGGAGGAGAAGAAGGAGGAGAGGAGGAGGAAAAGGAGGAGGAAAAGGAGGAGAAGGAGCAGGAGAAGGAGGAAAACAAACGAGGTGGAGAAAGAGGAGAAGGAGGAGAACACACGAGGTGGAGAAAGAGGAGAAGGAGGAGAAGAAGAAAAAGAAGGAGGAGGAGAAGGAGGAGAGGGAGGAGGAGGTGAAGAAGGAGGAGAACAAGAAGAAGGAGGAAAAGGAGGAGAAGAAGGAAGAGGAGAAGGAGGAAAGGGAGTAGGAGAAGGAGGGGGAGAAGGAGGAGAGGGAGGAAGAGAAGAAGGAGGAGAACAAGAATGAAAACAAGAAGAAGGAGGAGAAGGAGGAGAAGAAGAAGAAGGAGAGAAAGGAGGAGAAGGAGAAGGAGAAGAAGGTGAACAAGGAGAAGTAGACGGAGGAGAAGGAGGAGGAGAAGGAGAACAAAGAGGAGAGCAAGTAGAAAGAGGAGAAGGAGGAGGAGAAGGAGGAGAGGGAGCAGGAAAAGGAGGAGAAGGAGGAGGAGAAGGAGGAGAACAAACAAGGAGGAGAAGGAGGAGAAGAAGAAAAAGAAGGAGGAGGAGGAGAAGGAGGAGGAGGAGGAGGTGAAGAAGGAAGAGAACAAGAAGAAGGAGGAAAAGAAGGAGAGGAAGGAAGAGAAGAGGGAGGAGGAAAGGGAGTAGGAGAAGGAGGGAGAGAAGGAGGAGAGGGAGGAAGAGAAGAAGGAGGAGAACAATAATGAAAACAAGAAGAAGGAGGAGAAGGAGGAGAAGAAGAAGAAGAAGTAGAGAAAGAAGGAGAAGGAGGAGGAGAAGGAGAACAAGGAGGAGAACAAGGAGTAGGAGGAGAAGGAGGAGGAGAAGCAGGAGAGGGAGGAGGAAAAAGAAGGAGGCAAAGTAGAAGGAAGAGAAGAATGAGGAGAGGGAGGAGGAGGAGAAGAAGAAGGAGGAGAAGAATAAAGAGAAGGATGAGAAGGAGGTGAAGGAGGAGGAGAAGGAGGAGAAGAAAGAGGAGAACAAGGGGAACAAGGGGAAGGAGAAGGAGGAGAAGAATAAGGAGAAGGAGGAGAAGGAGGAGAAGGAGAAGGAGGAGAAGATGAGGGAGAAGCAGGAGGAGGAGGAGAAAGAGGAGAGGGAGGAAGAGAAGGAGGAGGAGAAGGAGGAGGAGAAGGAGAAGGTGAAGAGGTATGGGAAGGAGAAGGAGGAGAAGAAGGAGAAGCAGAAGGACAAGGACAAGGAGAAGGAGGGGAAGGAGAAGGAGGAGAGAAGAAGAAGGAGGAGGAGAAGGCGAAGGAGAGGAGAAGAAACATGGGAAGACGGAGTACAAGAAGGAGCAGGAGAAGAATTAGAAGAAAAAGAGGAGGAGGAGAGGGGAACGGCAGGGGGAAGGAGAGGGAAAGGGCAGGATCGGGAAGCGAAGGAGGAGGGGAGGGAGGGGAGGGGAGGGGAGGAAGAGGGATAGGAAGAAGAACGTGGGCGAGAAGGAAGAAGAGGAGGAGGAGGAGGAAGGAAGGAGGAAGGAGGATAAGAAGAAGAAGATGAGGATGATGGGGACGGAGAGGGAGAACAATGGCGAGGACGAGAAGGAGAAGGAGAAGGAGGAGAAGTAGAAGGAGGATGAGGGGAGGAGGATGAGAAGGATATGATGATGACGACGACGACGATGATGATGATGATGATGAAGACGACGTCGATGATGACGATCTTGATCTTATTCTTGATGCTAGGAAAGAGATGAAGATGCAGATGGTGGTGATGATTAGTTGGCGATGGTGATGATGATGATGGCAACGACGACGATGGCGAGGATAAAGACGACGACGACGAGGACGACGACGACGACAACGACGACGATGATGATAGTGACAACGACGACGATGACGACGACGACGACGACGACGACGACGATGATGATGATGATGATGATGATGATGATGATGATGATGATGATGATGATGATGAATATATGCACGCATGCATTAAGCATATTCCTGGAGTAAATGTCTGCCATTGAAATACCCTAGCAGACTGCCCTCCTCCTTTATCGGGCTTGGAATTGGCCCTGGCCGAGTGCATCCAGTGGCCGGGTTGTCGTGGGCCAGTAGCGTGTCTGCTTATTAAACTGTAACCTGCGCTGTTGCGCATGCGCAAGCTACGAACGTTGTCTAAGAAGAGGCGAATAATAACTTACGTAAAACTAGTTTAAATTTCCCTCCGTCATTAAAGCAATGTGTGAACTAAACTGGATATATCTAGATAGACAATAAATCAACCAATTGTAAGCGAGGTCTCTAGTACATATGATAATTCCTCGTTTACAAGATATTTGGCAATTTACGACATGAGGAGTTTAGCGTGAAAAAGTAAAAGACACTTAATAACAGGTCGGTTTTTGACCAAAAATTTCTTATAGGTGGAAAGTTTAAAATATGAAAATAATTTGTAAACAACCTTACCTTGGTAAACATTACGAAAACCAGATGCTACTTTTTCTGAAAGTGGAAGGAAAAAAGAGAAATTTGATGGAATATATAAAGTGCTCTCGTCGGTGGCTAGATAAAATGAATGAGTACTTATGATTGATGGTTTGCCAACAACTGATAAGTTTCGCTATGGGTAATAATAATAATAATAATAATAATAATAATAATAATAATAATAATAATAGTAATAATAATAATAATAATAGTAATAATAATAATAATAATAATAATAATAATAATAATAATAATAATAATAACTTTAGTAGTAATAATAATAATAATTTTAGTAGTAGTAATAATAATAAAAAATAATAATAATTTAAGTAGTAATAATAATAAAATAATAATAATAATTTTATCAGTAATAATAATAATAACGAGAAAGCGATGATGAGAAAATAAGAATAGCAAAATGACAATGACAGTTATGACACAACGACAGCAACAATGACAATGAGAAAATGATAGTGATGTTGATAAAACGACAAGGCCGATGACAATGAAAGTGACAATGACAAGATGACAATAGCTATGACAATGACAGAATGACAATGAAAAAATGACAAAGACAATGATAAAATGACGATGACAATGATGTTGACAAAGTGACAATGACATATAACATTGACATTGACAATGTGTTAAAGGCAATGCCATTGTCAGCGATGCTGCAAATGACAATGACAATCACAAGAGTAACCCTATAGCTAAACTAACCTTTCTATACTTAACTTAGTAACCTATTTTTGTGTTATGCCTACTCTTTACTCGCTCACCATAACTTTCTGTGCGGTGCCTTAAGGCTAGCTTTTCCTTGCTACCATTGCGCGTGTTGCCTTAAGTTCATTTACCTCAGTTTGTCTTAGTAAAAATCTGCTTACCGTATTGGAATTAGTTCTGGCGGTGGAGACCGAAATCCCTCTCGGAATTTGAAGCAGATCGCGATGAGAAGGAAGCCAGCCAGAACGGAAAGGATGTATTGTCTCAACTGTGACCTCATTGTTTCCTAAGTTCAACTGCAATCGCCGTCTTTGATCTGAAAGAGTGGAGGGCAGCCGGGGTTACTCCTTGAAGCGTTTGCTATTTAAAGTCTGAGTGTGGGCTAGAGATAGAGGGGAGAAGAGGAGGAGAAGAGGAGGTCGAGAAGAGGAGGAGGAAGAGGAGGTGGAGAAGAGAAGGAAGAAGAGGAAGGGGAAGAAGAGGAGGAGGAAGAAGAGAAGGAGGAAGAAGAGAAGGAGGAAGAAGAGAGGGAGGAAGATGTGGAAGACGACAAAGGAAAGCGAGAGGAGAGAGAACAGCAGATGATGCCAAGGAAAAGGAAGATGAGGTGGAAGAAGAGGAGAAGGAAGAGGTGGAAAGGGATGAAGGAAGGAGGATGGAAGAGAGTTAAAGACGGAAAAGGAGAAGAATGCTAAGGGAGAGGGAGATGGGAATGAAGTAAAGGCGGAACCCAGACAACGAACATCCACCCCAATCCATCCATCCCAAACACATCCATCTATTCATCCATCCATTCATTCATCCATCCGTTCATCCATCCACCCAACTCAATCCACCAATCTAGACCTACATAATGATAATCCGTCCACTGTATACTTACCACGTACCACCAATGTTCTCCAATTCCGCTCTCAGGTCTATAGTTCACCTCCAATGCGTTGCTTCAATGTTCAACAAAGTATTTAAGAAGAACGATGAAACCAGATGACTTCTATAGCGCCGTCTTTTTTCAAATAGACAGCGATTCAGCTCCAGTAGCTACGGACGACTGCAGAGAATAACTCCTTGAAGACGAAGTTGCAGCTAAAGCTGGGTCGCGACATTAGAAATATTGGTTGCTAATGTATAAATGACAATAAGCAAGACAATATGGACATCGATATAGGCTACTCTGACAAACTTCCGATAAACGAACTTAACGAAGATGTGAATTCACAACTGAATTATTGTAATGTGGTTAGAAATTAACGATCGCAATCTCCAACGTCGTCAGGCAGAGTAAGATAACACAATCATCTGCAGCAGAAAAATCATAAACCAGTCGGATTGTTGAAGATTCAAAATCATGAACCAATTATTATAAGCTTCACCCTGCAGCGCTGCAAAGATTTCGTTCGTTGTATAATGTATATCCTACACTAACCTCTCGCAAGGAATAATTCACAACTAAGGTAGAGACGTATTTCTTGACGCGAGACCAATTATTATTAGGTCTATATGCGCAGATGTGCGTGACTAAAAAACGAGTTCGATGCTCAGACGTGTCGTTTCCAAGTTCTCCCACAGTTGTACAGGGATGTCAAATATTTGCGTCTAGAAGACACGAGGTGTACAGCATGCATGTTTGACGAGGCCAGGGAATTATTCTGCTGCACGGCGATGATCATTGATCATAATATATATATAAAATATATTTATATAATATATATATATATATTTATATTTAACGAAGACTATGCGAGTGGAAAAAGCTCTCGATGTTCAGCCAACTTAATAGCTTATTATGATTGTATAATACATGTAAAAATGCACCTGCACCTGCACGGTGTCTATTCATGTTTAGTCTATATTTACTATCTACATATGCACGCAACGACATAATTTTATGCATACAGTCAACATATTGGCATACGTAAAATTTATGCATACTACTAGGCCTACGTTGGCTATACATGTGTTGATACATATATATATTATATATATATCACGATATATTCTGTCATTTGTCATTGACAGCCTATAACTGTCAATACAAATGTAGAGCATATAAAGTATACGTGCATATAATGATATCCTGCAATCTGACGATTCATGTAGCCTATAAGTCGATGAGCAATGTGCATAATATTACAATAAGCATTATATAATATCTATATTTATATTAAATCGTTGAAAACCACACTCGTGCACATTATTACATCATATCATTTATAATATAAATACATTATATAGCCTATATTATATATATATACATATATATATATATATGCATGTCATATATGATTTCAAGTCTCTCTGAATAAGACAAACACAGAAATTTTTGAGGCTATTTTTCGTCCTTGAACAACTTGTACAACAGCTTTAAGCAACGCAAGAATTTGTATAATGTCTTTTGAATGTTTGTAAGAGGCAAAATGCGGAATCCGGATTTTTATTCAATTAATAAAGAAAATTATTTTCTACCTATGGGTTATATATATATATATACATATATGTATATATATATATAACCCATTGCATTAATAAAGATTTTTCTAAATGGGGTCATGGCCGGATTGGCCCCCTCCCTGGATCCGCCCCTGACCCATTGGTAGAAAAGAATATTACCGCATGTAACGTCACTGTTGAGCCTAAAGTGCCAGACAGAAAGACAGACAGACAAGCAAACAGACAGACACGCACGCAGGCAGACAGATAGACATACCAGCAGACATGCAAACAGATAGACAGATAAACAGACATACAGACAAACAGACAGACAAACAGACAGACCGACAGCAGACAGACTCTGCAGATTCTATGGAGAGATTTCTTGCTAAATCTCTCCTTTTAATCACGTGTAAAGCTAAAACTTATGTCCGCATTTCCACGGATGTCATTTCGCGTTCCATATGTCCATCAGCTGCATGCTGTCAAATGCTTTTATAGAATCACGAGCGTACACATGCAAGTACATGAAATAAAACTATAATATGTTTCTTGCGTGACCTTCGCTACGTCTCTTCTCGTTACCGGTTGTGTTGCGTGGGACACAATAATACGCCCACGTATTTTTATGGTTTGTGTTTTTTTTTTACTGCAGTTGGAATAGTGATAAAGCGCCTCTTCTAGAGCGTCCAGTCTAAATTGAAGATGCCTGTGTCTGCAGAATGTCATAGTCAATTGTATTGCAATTTTAACATTGACCTCGACTTGACAGATGATCGAGGTGGCTGGGGGTTCTTCTTGTCCATTGCCGTTGAAGATGGCTTGAATGTGTCAGGAGCAATGCGCGATGGTGGTGGTGATGATGACGATGACGATGATGATGAAGAGTAAGAGGAGAAGGATGGCGGTGTTGATTACAATGATGATGGTGATGGTATTGCTGGCAGCGATGATAATAGTAATGATACTCGTGATAGAGTTGATGGTGGTGATGATCATAATGATGATGACGATGACAATAACGATGATGATGACGACGACGACGATGATGATGACGACGACGCCGACGATGACGATGATAATAATGATGACGACGATGACAACGATCATGATGATTATGACGACGACGACGACGATGATGCTGATGATGACAACGACGACGACGACGATGATGATGATGATGATGACGATGATGACGACGACAACGATGATGATGATGACGACGATGTTGATGATGATGACGACAACGACGACGACGATGACGATGATGACGACGATGACGACGACGATGATGATGATGACGATGATGATGACAACGACGACAATGACGATGATAATGATGATGGCTTCTACTGCTGCTGCTGATAATGATGTTCGGATGATAAATTATTATAAGTCACGTTACTCAAAATTTCCCGATGGTTTTACTTCCTGTTCGCATTTCGTTGCAGTTGTGAACTGAGTGAGGAGTGTAAAGAGTTGATGTGACAAATTATACGGATGTCCCTGTTTGTCTGCTTTCATCTGTATTTATCTGCCTGCCTGTCTGTCTGTCTGTCTGTCTGTGTGCCTGTCTGTCTGTCTGTCTGTCTGTGTGCCTGTCTGTCTGCCTGTCTGTCTGTCTGTCTGTCTGTCTTGACCTCTCCCTGTGTCTGCTTGGATGTGTCCTTCCTCCTTCGTTTTTTATTGTGTCAATGTACATGTACATGTATGGTTGTCTATATGTGTGTTCATCTGCGCATATATGTGCTGCTGCTGCTGCTGCGTATATGTCTGTGATGTTCACTCTGTCTCTGTGTTTGTTCCTTTGTATGTCTCAGTGGATGCGTGCTCGTCTGATTCTATTATACTGGATGTGTCCCTTGACTCTCTTTCTGTATTTCTACGTTCGTCTCTCTCTCGCTCTCGCTCTCTCTCTCTCTCTCTCTCTCTCTCTCTCTCTGTGTGTCTCTCTCTGTTTCTGTGTGTGTCTGCATGTCTCTCTTTCACCCGTTCTCTCTCTCTCTTCTCTCAAGGATAGGGAGAGAAGCGGAGGGAGAGAGGGGAAGGAGATAGGGAGAGAGGGGAGAGAGACACGAGTGAATAAGGGAGTTTGAAAGATAGACAGAATAAGTTAGAGAATGAGAGAGAAAAGATCGAGAAATGGGGAGAAAATTGAGAGACATAAAGAGAGAGTGGGAGAGGGTGAGATAGAGTCGAAAGATATGGAGAAGAATGGGAGAATGAGAAAGATATAAAGAAATAAAGATACACACAGACTGAGACAGAGAGAGACAAAGAGGCAGAGAGGCGGATACACAGAGAACAACGTACAGGACCCACATGCGGATGTGAGCCATCCGAAATCAAGCAACTCATGCGGGCACTAATTACCCTTCGCATGACGTCGTGTGTAACTTGCCCGACGCCTCTGAAAAAACACAACCGACTGCAGGATCCTGAATCTATCTAACTCACTCTTCTCTCACGCAGTGGCGTCAAATAGGTCAAATACGTTTCAACGCTTTTCGGAATCTGCTACATAGGGTTTTATTATTAGAGGTAGGCTACGCGAATTATTTTTCACTTACGAATTATTTACCCAGATTTCACCTATTCAATTTGATGAACTTATTAAGCTATAGCTTAGTCCAATGCGTGGTATTGACAACGAATTCCACGATAGCAAATAAAATTATCATAGGCTATCAGTAAATGATTTATCTTGACGAATGTTTAAAGTTAGCGAATTTCCGAGGTTATAGCTAAATGTCTTAAGTAGGCTAAATGGATATTTGAACCCAACTAATATTTTTGAGCTGCATATTAGTTTCAGATTAACCTAACTAGTGGCAGATCTTACAGATTTTCAACATTTAGGGATCCAGCAACAAGTATTGTGAGCCAAGTTACTTCCGCGTTTCAGGAGACTCTGTTTGATGCACTATGGTTTAGCTTTATATCTGCTGGTATTGTATTGCATACCAGCATATAGTCTATATAATATTATAGTGCGCGGTGGTGTAGTGGTGGCGTCGTTGCCTTGAAGCCGGAAGGTTTGAGGTTCGAATCCGCCTCAAGTCGCCGCGTAGGGACCTTGGGCAAGTCCTTCACTCGCAATTGCTCAGCGCTTCGGCGTGAAACTCCGATGCAGTGTCCGCTCTGCAGTCGGGAGCGCCTCTGAGTAGTTTGCTTGAAGGGGTGCTATAACAAGTGCACATACAAACATATACATTTATTTATATAGCGCCTCTCTGCTGCACACTAATCAGAGACGCTCCCAGTGCAAGAGATCAATAGAGAGAGAAAAGTGGTTTTGAGACAGCGAAAAGAGGCACTTGACCCCACAACCGTTAACATGGAGGAAAGCGTTGAAGGAGGAAGCTGGTTCCACAGCGCACGACCAATGAGAGCAAAGACTCGCATTGTTTTATCCATGGTAATTCTAATATCACATGGAGCGCCTGATATCTCCACTTGTAAACTATTATTTACTCTAAAACCGCTTTCACTCGGAGGGAGAATCTCGGTAATAATTATATATTTCTGTCATCTGCAGGTTAGGATTTGAAACCAGTTATCTAAAGTGATGGTTCAACGCGCTAACCACTTGATCAGCGTAAACGCCGAATTGATAGAGACTATGGCGCCAATCTCGTCTCGAATTGTGAAGAAAACATTCAGGGAGTAAAGATCACCCTGGAAAATTTAGATTGCCTACCAATTGCTCTACCCTGATTTTACTTGGCTTACCAATAGTGGCTGCTCGTGTAGGTCATGAAACTTGTCAGTTGGTAAATTTAAAGTGCGTGAAACTCTCAATAAGGGGCTTTATATATATATGTATATGTATATATGTATATATATATGTGTATATATGTATTTATGTATATATGTATCATCTATGTAATGTATGTTGTATACATTTCCGTTACAGTCGAGTTGAGGAAGACAACGAGAGGGTGAATCGCTGCAGTTTGCTGGTGAGAAGAAGATGGGATGGAATGATGCGGCTTCGATTCCTCTGCTGCTGATGCTGGCGATTGGAGGATTCCCAAGCATCACACACGGAGTCCTCAGAGGTAATGTATGATGTAATGTATGATGTAATGTAATGTATGGTGTAATGTATGATGTAATGTATGATGTAATGTATGATGTAATGTATGATGTAATGTAGCATGTATTTGCAACAAAGCACCATCGTTTGATTTTGCCCTGCTTCCACTTGCTGTCTACATGTATACCATCTGACTATATTACGTTTTCTTCTTATGCATATTCTCAAGCCGCTTTCCATGGCCTGGTTTGACATGATCTAGACATTACTTTACCCACCGACATGTCATCGAACAATTCCTATGTCACCTTGCCATGTTTTAACTTGCCTTATGCCACATGTATTGTATACCTCTTCCTAATACTCATGTTTCCTGTCCTTTTGACTTAACTCATGCGGCATGCCACCTTACCCTGCCCTATACCTCATCTTTCCTTATATTAACTTGTCCTGCCTGAACTTACTTCTCTTTCCTTACCTATGGTCTTAACTAACTTCGTATTTTCTTACCTTGCCAAACTTAGCGTCACACCGCTTACAATCATTATACTTTACTTCACTCTACGCACGACCATATAACGTTGTGTTGTCGTCTCTGCAGAGGGATTTTACATGAGCAACAAGACGGACATTCTCTTCATTTTCAACCCCGATATTGCGGATGGTGGAGGCATTGACTCCGTCTACAAACAGGTCGGTTGAAGAAGGAGGCACTATGCGATTATTCGGTACACTGGGTATCTGGCTGAGTCTCGTTTGCAAACATTAACACGTTGACCACCAACTCGTCCTTCAACCAGTCATCTAACATGGCGTGTAGGCGGTCAATGTGTTAATTTGGGTTAGTTCGCATTATCTGGCCTTTCACTGTCACTTCCTGATCGCCTCACTCTCCAATCTGCCGCCAGAGACCGTCTGGCTGTTCATCGCAAGCACGATTTTGCTGTTAAGTGAAGAATCTTTGCTTATAGCGGTCCCTCCAGCTGAAGCCATCATCCGAAGGAACGGAGGCTTGAGCTCATCGTTCTTTCTCTCCCTCTGTTTCGCAAACGCATTAAGACTAGCCTATCTCAGGTGTGTCATTGACACCATTAACTTTGGTCAGACGCGCCTCTGAAACTATGGGTGCCACTTTATCAGTGTTGGGTGTTCAATTGCAATTGCATATCGGGGATCCTCTTTCAAAGCTTGTCTGAAAACAATTAGGCCTAATATATGATATCTAGTCAATAACAATAATTAGGGTCAACAATCAGATATGTAGGAATCGCCATGCCTTAAAATTCTTTCTTCAGACCCTAGTATTGACCGTCTGATTGTATTTTGTCTGCGTTGCAATTGGTTGAGGCTTGTCCTTCTGATTGATAATAAACGACGATAATCGTCTATATAAGCGGTTCCAAACCCGTGGCCCGCGGGCCAAGAGTGACCCCACCTGGCCTACGAAAATGGCCCGCATCATCTCATTGATTTAAGAAAAATATTTGTAAAAATTGACAATTTGGACATGATAGAATATAATTATAATTCTTCTCTATTACAAATTATTTTATTTGGACGTTAATAAATCGCATCAAACATTATTTTTTGATTCAATTATGACAATTTTATATGCCATTAATTAATTAATTTTTTAGCCTTGTGGCCTCCTAATGTCCATCAACTAAGAAAAAGTGGCCCTCGTGTCCTCCAACTAAGAAAAAGTGGCCCTCGTGTCCTACAACTTAGAAAAAGTGGCCCTCGTGTCCTCCAACTAAGAAAAAGTGACCCTCGTGTTCTACAACTTAGAAAAAGTGGCCCTCGTGTCCTTCAACTTAGAAAAGTGGCCCGACAGTCAAAAAGGCTGGGAACTATTGGTCTATATATATTTCCTTTTCTAGTCATAGTCCTGATTCAACTTGCCGCTTATCTATATCGGGGTACGTTTGATTGATTTGATGTGTGTTATTGGTTAGAAATGAAGAAATACCATAAGAGAGCGGCTGACGCGTGTCAATGACATCCCCCGAGCCAAAAATCTAGTGTTAGTGGTGATGGTGGTGATTGTAGGATGGCAGATTAACTGGACTGACCTACGACAAGTGCACTGACCAACTGTTCTGGTCAAACGTTGATGTCGTCAATCGCGGAATCTACAGAGGAAGTACGGACGCTCAGGGAAATGTCGCCAACTTCACTAAGATCATCGACACTGGTAGGTGTCTAGATTGGAGGAGGAAGAATGGAGGATCTCGTAATCGTAATCGTAATCGTAAACTCGAAATTTCTAAAGCGCCACTCGAAAGCCAAGCGCGGGGCACCAGCTTATTCACGAGCGCTGCGTTGCGTTAGAAGGGTTGTCCGTGAGAATAGTCCATGGTGGTCCGGGTCGAGTTACCATAGGATCAGGATCAAATGCGTTGTGTTAGAAGGGTTGTCCGTGAGAGTAGTCCGTGGTGGTCCGGGTCGAGTTACCATAGGATCAGAGGGGGACCTAGATCTAGACACATTAGACTGATCCTAGATAAAACTGCATGCATGCATGACCCTCATGGAACTGGTTTTGTTCTGTGCATTATAATTTCATTGTCTGACTGGTTTCTTTCTTTTCATTCTTTTCTATCATATTCTACTTTATCACACTCATTCCATTCTTTGGTCTCCTCTTTCTTATCTATCGCATTATATTAATATGCTAAATATATATTTCATTCTATTCTTATTCGTTTTATTTCATTCGTTTTATTTAATTCGTCCCATCGCGCGCTCGATTCTTTTCCATTAGTTTTCATTCTGCTCCACTCTGGTTCGATTTACTTAATTCTTTTCACTCCGTTCTACTCCCGTTCTTCAAGACTATAGAAGTAGGCATATCTATAGTCAATTGGTGGCCCCCTCTAGTCCTCTGACGCCGCTACTGAGGCCTATAGTCAATTGGTGACCCCCTCTAGTCCCATGGCGCCGCCACTATAGTCAATTGGTGAGTTCAACTCGAGCCTGATCGGAAGAAACGGACGATAGAATGCGTAACCATAGCAACATTAGGCTGCACGTAACCATAGCAACATTAGGCTACACGCAACCATAGCAACATTAGGCTACACGCAACCATAGCAACATTAGGCTACACGCAACCATAGCAACATTAGGCTACACGCAACCATAGCAACATTAGGCTACACGTAACCACAGCAACATTAGGCCACACGTAAGCATAGCAACATTAGGTCACACGTAACCATAGCAACATTAGGCTACACGTAACCATAGCAACATTAGGCTACACGCAACCATAGCAACATTAGGCTACACGTAGCCATAGCAACATTAGGCTACACGTAACCATAGCAACATTAGGCTACACGTCGTTCTGGATAACTGATGATTAATTAAAATGACTGCAACGATTATCGACTTATTAAGCAAATGAATAATCAAAAGAATTAATTAATTAATTAATTAATTAAAATAATTAATTAAAATAAATAATTAATTAATTAAAATAATTAATTAATTACTGTAGACGTTCTGGAGGTGAGTGGTCTGTCGTTCGACTGGGTTTCTAAGAACCTCTACTGGACGGACAGTCGCAAGAAGACCGTCGAGGTCTCTGATGTGGATGGCGGGAAGCGGAGGATCCTCGTGATGACTGGAAAAGGAAGTCCAAGGGGAATCTACGCAGATCCCACCAACGGATATTTGTTCTGGACGGACCAAGGACAGAAGCACATCGCCAGATCGAATCTTGACGGATCAGATCTGAAGATCATCGCGTCCGAGCGAGTCAACCTTCCGAATCAGATCACTGTCCATAACAAGTGAGCGTCGACGACGTAACTGCACGGCACTGTGCACTAATCATCATCATCTTCTTCTTCTTCCTCCTCTTCATCATCATCTTCATCATCATCATCATCATCATCATCATCATCTTCGTCATCATCAAACCATTATTATGATCATCATCACTGTCATCGCCTTGCATTTTGAGGCTGCGAGAGTGACCGTTGCCGCTTTCGTCATTTCGAAGGTGGATAGACGTATACCATAATAATTATAACTTCCAATATTAATATAATCTAGGCCTATAGGCCTACTCAATACCTTTGTTTACTGCCATAGATGTGTATGTGGCATTCAGGAAATAAAATTGATTTGATTTGATATTATTATTACTATTATAAAACATTGCTTAGGACTTCGCTGTGTATCGCATCCTATTGCTTATCTGTACTTTAGCAAACTCTACTGGGTAGACTCGGGCAGCAAGACGTTCGAATCGTCAAACTTAGACGGTTCTAGTCGAGCCACTTACCCCATCTCCAGCACATTGGCCAAGGGTCAGCACGTATTCGGAATGGCCCTTCACGACAGCAAAGCGTACATAACAAACTGGAAGAATGGTCAGCTGATCAAGGTGGATACAGATGGTAGAAATATGGCGATGGGAACACAGAACCTCGGGACGGATGAACTCTTCAGCGCTATCTACGTCAAGTCCACGTATCAACCGAAGGGTAATTGGATTCAATAACAGAATATTATTGCTACGATTTTATCTGTTCTTTGCAATGTGTAAAACGTATTGGTGTCAGAACAACAAATGTCGTTTAGCATAGGTATATACGTACATATTATATACATATACGCTCTGCTGATAAGGGAGTCCTCTTAGTTCCTTTTGCTCGTACTACTACCATGAAGAATAGAACCTTTTCTGTGGTTGGACCAGTGGTCTGGAATGGCCTTCCTTTTGAGCTACGCCTACACCCTGGGACTCTACCAGGATCCTTCCTTACTAAACTTAAAACTATTCTTTTTGGGCGCGCTGGAGTTGGGAGCGCCTCTGAGTAGTTTTTTTTATTGAAGAAGCGCTATATAAATGTCCGAATGAATGAATGAATGAATGAATGAATACGGTGGTCTAATGCAATCGAACTGTAGTTTATGCAGTGATATATAAGAGATTACGGTGAAACAAGATCTAAGATAAATCGCTGGAAACGAGATCATTATTTTCTATGTCGAAATTAGTCTTGGGATCGAAGTCCACAACGGTGCAGTAAATATCAGGACTTGTGTTGTAACGGAAGGTGTCAAGGCCGCAGCCATGCAGGGGAAGTTTCAGGTGTTTGAACGCCCCCCCCCCTTCCCCAAATGAAATAATGTAAAATGAAATCATGCATTTAGGCCTACTAGGACGTGATTTAACATTACATTGTGTAATGTATTGGCTGTTTCGGGCAAAAGTCGAGTCTTTACTCCCCCCCCCAAACCCCAACTAGGCTTACTGAAATTTCCCTATACGCCTATGAGGGTCAGGCCTCGTCTTAGAGATTAGTTTGTTGTAAAGGTACTTCGAATGCAAAAAAATCCTGTAATTGCAATGACCACAATGATAATAATAATGCCATTTAGATGATAATTATGACAATAATAATTTATCCACATGTTGTTCTGCTAAATTGAGAGCATCAGTTTGAAAACTGAGTGAAATACGGAATAGGTTAATTCGGAGCGTAGATTTGTAAAAAGCAACTTCATATCCTTATCATGCTGCTGCTCTCACATTTACAGATGACAACCATCCGTGTAACACGAAGGGATGTGTGGGTCTCTGCCTGTCTATCAAAGGACAACAACCGAGATGCAGTTGTTCAAGCTACGGAGGAAAGGTGCTTGGCAGTGACGGCAAGTCGTGCATAGGTGAGCTCTCTCTCTCACACACACACACACACACACACACACACACACACACACACACACACACACAAACACACACACACACACACACACACACACATACACACACACACACATACATACACACACACACGGTACCTCTTTTTTATTCGTACATTCCGGAATTCCACCTCTATTTCATTCATGCTATATCCTCCACTCTCCCTTCCTTCATTCCATCCATTGTACTCGTCTGCTATCGCTTTCCTTCTTTCACCATTATTTTATGTCTTCCTCCCTCCATTGTTTCGCCCATTCTTTTGTTGAGTCTCCATTGCTCTTTCAGTCCTGCCTTCATTTAAACATTCTTTACATCAGATTCATTCTCGTTTCTATACGTGCATTCATTCATCAATTCATTCGTCAATTCATTCATCAATTCATCAATTCATTCATCAATTCATTCATCACTTCATTCTTCAGTTCATTCATCAATTCATTCATCAATTTATTCATCAATTCATTCATCAATTCATTCGTCAATTCATCAATTCATTCATCAATTCATTCATCAATTCATTCATCAATTCATTCGTCAATTCATTCATCCATTCATTCATCCATTCATCAATTCATTCATCAATTCATTCGTCAATTCATTCATCAATTCATTCTTCTATTCATTCATCCATTCATCCATTCATCAATTCATTCATCAATTCATTCGTCAATTCATTCATCAATTCATTCTTCTATTCATTCATCGATTAATTCATCAATTCGTTCATCAATTCATTCATCAATTCATTCATCGATTAATTCATCAATTCATTCATCAATTCATTCATCAATTCATTCGTCAATTCATTCATCAATTCATTCATCAATTCATTTGTCAATTCATTAATCAATTCATTCATCGATTCATTCATTTGATGACGATAGCTATCATGTGTTTCTGCTGTAGCTCCTACGAATCCCATTCTGTTGGTTGCGATGGCTGACGCTGGTTATGTCGGATTCTTTGACGCATCGGATCAAACGAAGAAAGATTTCTATGTCGTTGGAAGAAGTCTTAGACCAGTGGCCGTAGCATACGATCCAGTCACAAAGGTACAACAGGCCGTCTGTCTGTCTGTCTGTCTATCTATCTGTCCGTCTGTCTGTCTGTCTATCCGTCTGTCTGTCTTTCTGTCTGTCTGTCTTTCTATCTGTCTGTATGTCTATCCGTCTGTCTGTCTGTCTGTCTATCCGTCTGTCTGTCTGTCTGTCTATCCGTCTGTCTGTCTTTCTGTCTGTCTGTCTTTCTATCTGTCTGTATGTCTATCCGTCTGTCTGTCTGTATGTCTATCCGTCTGTCTGTCTGTCTGTCTATCCGTCTGTCTGTCTGTCTGTCTATCCGTCTGTCTGTCTTTCTGTCTGTCTGTCTTTCTATCTGTCTGTATGTCTATCCGTCTGTCTGTCTGTATGTCTATCCGTCTGTATGTCTCCGTCTGTCTGTCCGTCAGTTCGTCTGTCTGTCTTTTATCTGTCTGCTTATATGTCTGTCTGTTTATCTGTCTGCATGTCTGCCTGTCTGTATGTATGTATTTATGTCTACCTATCAATCGTCTGCTCATTGATCTGTCTGTGTGCCTGTCTGTCTGTCTGTCTGTCTGTCTGCCTATCCGTCTGTGTGTCCACCTGTTTGTCTGTTCTAATGTCTTCGTTGTCATTTTGTCTAGAATGTCTTCTGGAGTGATGTCCGAGAGAGATCCGTACACATGTCGAAAATCGACGGAACAAATCACATCACTCTGCTTCGTAACAACCATGGTGTTGGACTCGTCGAAGGTCAACATTCAAACCACTTACTCATTCACTCACTCATTTCACCTTTTCAATTAATTCATATAGCGCCACTCAAACAATACAGCACATGATGAAAGTCTTTATATCCTCGTCATTAAGTTCCTTCCTGCAGAGAGCAAACGAGACGGACCAGTAGGTAAATAATTATGAAGGACGGAGTTTAAATTGATTAAAATAGTGATCGAGAGCGAAATTGACGGCAGGACACTTGGAAGGAATGAAGGAAGACACGTGCGCCAGAAGATGTTTTTCCAGGAGGGGCAATACACTTTAAATGGCCGCAGTACATTTTTCATCAAGAGTCTCGCAAATGTAGAGCAGAAAGTTTAGAACATGTGTATTTTCAAAGAGGTTTCTAAATTGAAACTTCTCAGTTTTTTACGTTGCATATCAGTGATAATAATTAGTTTTTGCCTTATCGTACAAAAAGATTTGCTAAACCCCAAAAAGTAGAAGTTAAAAATAAGTGTCAGTTTTCCAGGAATGCAAAAGTGTCCCTTCTTGCCCGTATACGTGCACCACCGTGCGCGCGCACATGAAGGAAGGATGAATTGTCTTCCATTAAGTGCTTACACGTCAGTCAATTATTCAATAGGGATGGTGGTGGATGTGACAAGACGTCAACTGTACTACACAAACATTGGTAGCGTCTTCATCAATGGAACTGCGTACAGCTGGCACCGAATCGAAACCTTCAGCCTTCGAAGTCTGATGCCACACAGTGTCAAGGTGAAGACAATCGTGACGACAGCTGACAAACCACGTGGTCTGGCACTTGATTCTGCAAACGGGTCAGTGTATCAATCAATCAATCAATCAATCAATCAATCAATCAATCAATCAATCAATCAATCAATCAATTAATCAATCGTGTAGTTTTGGATAATCTAATCGTTTAATCAGATCACATCCAGGGGCGGATCCAGGGGGGGGCCAATCCGGCCATGGCCCCCCCATTTAAAAATTGCATGGAACGTGGCCCCCATTTGGTTTCAAAAACATGTAGTGGGAGAGAAAAACAGGACATCTGGCCCCCCCCTATTAGAAAATCGTACGGGACGTGGCCCCCCGTTCGGAAATGGCATCCCCGTTCGGAAATGGCATCTCCTTTTCCCGGAAAATTGGTTGATGACTAAAAAAAAAAAAAAAAAAAAAAAAAGGTCATCAACTTTTTTGGCGGATAAGTTGGTATCTTTTTCCCGGAAAATTTGGTCGATGACTAAAAATTTTTTCTACTGTCTCACAATACCAAAAATTTTGGCCCCCCCTTCGAAAATTCCTGTATCCGCCCTTGATCACATCTAATCAAATCTATACCTGTGCTAATCTCACCAGAGTTTAATCTAATCTTATTTAATCAAATCTAAATTCGTTTACTGTACAATGTACATATTATGTAATGTATGCACAATAAATACGTGATGTAATATTCCGGTCTCTTTCAGCCTCTCCTCGCATCGTCCACTTCTCCCTTACAAAAGATTTGAACTTATCTAGTTCCTCATAATTAGATCAGCTATGGCTCAGTCCCGGTCCCTTACCACAATAACATCGGTCCCTATCTTTAAAATAGACAAGCACACACACACACACATAGACAGACAGACAGAAGACAGACATACATAGACAGACACGCAGGCAAACAGACACACATACACAGACAGACACACACATAGACAGACACACAAATGTATCTACTCGATCTCAAATTCTAGTTCATCCTCCTTTACTTTTTTCTCGAAACCTATTTATTTTCTCGTGGCCGTGCGCACTTGGAGCGCCTCTGAGCGGTTCATCGGACCTCATCCTACTAAAGGCGCTCTATAAATGTCTGAATACAATACATCGATGCACACATACCAGACCATGCCTGACGGATGTTAGCTTCACAGGATGTTGTTTGTCTTCCGTATCAGTTATCTCTACTACACTGACTGGGGCAGTCGGGCGAGTATCGTACGGGTCAACCTCGATGGTTCCAATCCAACCCTCCTACGGACTGGACTGGAAAACCCGAACGGCATTGTCCTTCTCAACAATAGAATCTACTTCGTCGACTCTCACTTCAAGAGTCGACAGGAGGAGACGAATGGCCAGATGAACAGCGGTCTGAGGCCAAAGAATGGATCTCTTTATTCGATGGATAGCAATGGAGCCAATCTCAGAGACGTGCTGGCAACGAGTGGGGTGAAACTAAGGGTAAGGGGTGAACAGTTTTCTAATGGTGTTCTATGTCTGTGCATGTCAGTGCCTTTGTCTGCCTGTGTGTGTGTGTGTGTGTGTACATCTGCCTGCCTAAATGTCTATTTGCCTGCCTGTCTACCTGTCTGTGCGTCTGTCTGTCTGTCTGTCTGTGCGTCTGTCTGTCTGTCTGACTGTGTGTCTGTGTGTCTGTCTGTCTGACTGTCTTCCCGACTGTCTGCACCTGTGTATGTCTGTCTGCCTGTCTGTCTGACTATCTGTTCCTTGCTGAATGACTCACATCCTGTTATAGAGTCTATAATTGTGTGGCAGTCGTTCAGTCAATCAGCCATAGAGCAATGCAGTCTGTCTATTTGTCTGTCTATATCTGTGTCTGTCTATTTGTCTGTCTGTCTATATCTGTGTCTATCTATCTGTCTGTCTACGTGTCTATTCCTTTACGTCTCTGTCAGTCTCTCTCGTTCTGTCTGTGTCTCTCTCTTTCCCCTCCCGCGTCTCCATGATAGTCTATGGGAGTTACATGAAACCTCTCAATCATTACGATTACGTTTACAGACTCCATTTGGCTTGACTGTCACTGCTTCGGGACTTTACGTTGGTGATTGGGAAACGGAGAACTTGATCCTTTTGAATACAGATGGAACTCTGTCGCGGACCATCCTACAGGGAACCAGCGGACTCATGTCACTCGCCTACACTCAGTACACGGCTACCGAAGGTCAACTACAATTATTATAATTATGATAATTAGTAGAACTATGATGATTATGATAGTAGCAGTAGTAGTAGCAGTAGTAGTAGTAGTGGTGGTAGTGGTGGTGGTGGTGGTGGTGGTGGTGGTGGTGGTGGTGGTGGTGGTGGTGGTGGTGGTGGTGGTGGTGGTGGTGGTAGTAGTAGTAGCTGCAGTAGCAGTAGTAGCAGTAGCAGTCAGTAGTAGTATTAGTCGTAGTTGTGGTAGTAGTTGTAGTTGTAGTTGTAATGATAGTGGTAGTAGCGTAGTTGTAATGATAGTGGTAGTAGCGTAGCGGTAGTAGTAGGCCTATTAGTAGTTGTAATGATACTAAGAAAATTAACAGTATGAGGAAGAAAAAGAGGAAGAGAGGGTGTGGTGAAAGAAATGAAGGAAGAGAAAAGAAAGAGTAAGACAATGAAAAAGAGAGATTATATTAAGATGAAACATTTCTCTGCTAAGCTTCATAAAAATTATTATGATTCCGAAGGATTACGTCATCTACTTCTGCAGATGTGTAATTGAACATCATTAGCCACAACTTGCTAATAAAATCAAATAACTTAATTAAATAAAGAAATGGGTGAAATTGTTTTAGTGTCGGGCGGTTGTGCCTCTAAGAGGTGTAGCGATATCTGTGTATCGAAATCGACGACAGAGGGGACGTGTACTTGCAACTCATACGGCGGGAAATCGCTTGCCAACAGCGCTGATTCATGCTCAGGTATGTAATTAATAATTATATGCATTCAATGTTTGTATGTGTACTTGTTATAGCGCCCCTTCAAGCTCTCTATACTCAGAGGCGCTCCCGAATGCAGAGCGAACACTGCATCGGAGTTTCACGCCGAGGCGCTGAGCAATTGCGAGTGAAGGACTTGCTCAAGGTCCCTACGTGGCGACTTGAGGTGGATTCGAACCTCGAACCTTCCGGCTTCAAGGCAACGACGCCACCACTACACCACCGCGCCCCACAATTCAAGATTACAGTCCAAGTGTGCATGTATCCATGAAGTCTTCTGTCTCTCTCAATAGGTCTCTTGTCTGTCTCAGTCTCTGTCTGTGTGTTTCTTTCTATCTGTCTATCTGTCTGTCTGTCTGTCTGTCTGTTTGTCTGCCTGTCTGCCTGTCTGCCTGCCTGTTTGTCTCTTTCATTCTCTTACTATTTTCTATTTATCTAATTCGTCTATATTTTCAATGCTGCATGTATGTAATTCTCGTCTAATATTTCATTGATTTTCTGTATTCAGTGCCGACCAATTTTCTGGTCGTTGCCGATATGAATAGCATCAAGATCGTCAGTCAGGACGGAAAGGATTCGAATGCTTACGTTGCGGTTCAGGGCAACCCATTCATGGCAAACTTTGTTGGACTGGCCTACGATAGCGCTTCAAAAATCGTCTACTATAGCGACATCTCTGGGTGAGTGTTAGAGGATTTGTTTCATGCAACTAAAGATGCCTTTAGTGAACCTGTCGACTGAATATTGTAGGTAAAGCAATTGAGGATTTAACGGATGACGATTATCATTTATGAGCCAGTCAGTCAGTCAATCAGTCAGCCAGTCAGTCAGTCAGTTAGCCAGTCAGTCAGTCAATCAGTCAGTCAGTCAGTCAGTGAATCAGTCAGTCAGCCAGTCAGTCAGTCAGAAGTCAGTCAGTCATTCAGACAAGTCAATAAGTCAGTCGTTATACATTCAGTCAGTCAATTCGCACACAATTAGGCATCCAAGACACTGATTTAGTCAGCCAGGCAGCTAACCAGTCAAGGAAGCAATAGACCTATAAGATAACCATTAACCAACCTTCAGTCAGTGAATCGTGCATTTCAGCCAGTCAGTCGTTCACATAGCGTGTCAGTCAGTCAGTCAGTCAGTCAGCCAGTCAATTAGTTAATCAATAATTCAATCAATTCCCCAATCATTCACTTGCAGTAAACCAGTAATCTGACTTACTCAGTTGGTCCGTCAAATTTCGAAGAGAGTCATTCGAATTTCCCTTCGTGAGCCAACAATCCTTAATTGTTGTTCTTCTTCTTCCCTGTATTATTTTCCAGGAAGGCGATCAGTGCTCTCCATCTGACGAACATGACCTCTGTTCCCTTCTACCGGATCAACGAGGTCATCGATGGAATGGTCTACCATGAGGGTAACCGATCACTCTACTGGACCGACTACACCAACGGTCGCATCTCTCGTCTTCGCATCAGTCCTCCGTCCGCCTCAGGACTTCGACATGATATCCTGATCAGAGGACTCAGCAGACCGCGAGGAATACGCATTCATAACGAGTATGGAGGAAGTTGTATAATGTCTTTCTTCTTTCATTCTATGTGGCTGTCTGTTTCTCTGTCTGTATGTGTGTGTCTCTGTGTGTGTGTTTGTACGTCTGTTTATGTCGCTGAATGTCTGCTTTGTCGTCTGTGTGGAATGTGGGAGAAACCGTCTGTCCAGCTGTATGCACGCGTGTCTTTCTGTCCGTATTTCATTTGTATGTCTCTTCTGTTCTATGCTCCTTCGTCTGCTTGCTTGTTTGTCTGCCTTTTGGTCTTTCTTACCTTACGTCTGTTTGCTTATGTGTGTAGAGGCTAGGGAGACTAGTTGTGCATTGCTATGTCTGTCTTGTCTTGTATTGTCTTGTATTTTTCTGTCTTTCTGTCTTTCTGCCTTTCTTCCTTTCTGTCTGTCTGTCTGTCTGTCTGTCCGTCTGTTTGTCCGTCCATCCATCCATCCATCCATCTCTTTGTTTCCATACATGTATCTATCGGTACGTCTGTCTGTCTATCAGTCTATCCATCCTTCCATACATCCATCCATTCATCCATCCACCCATCTATACAATCATCTATCTATTTCCATCCAACAATTCATCCATTTATTTCAATTCATCCATCTATCTGTCTGTCTGTCTGTTTGTCTGCCCGTCCATCCATCCATCCATCCATACATCCATCGATCCATGCATCCATCCATCTATTTATTTCCATCCATCTATCTGTCCTTCTGTCTATTTTGTCTTGCCTTACTCTCTACCTTCGTTTGTCTGCTCCTTTAGCTACATCTATTGGACAGAGTGGGGAACAACGCCGAGGGTTGCGAGGAAGAAGCTTAGCGATAGGACCGCCATTGAGCCAATGGTAAATCTGCGGAATCTCGTTTGGCCAAATGGTATTTCCATTAGCAACAACAAACTGTACGTGATCGACGGTTCTACGAAGAAACTCTATAACTGCGGACTGAACCCAAGTGGTAAGCAAAGTTCCAGTCATCTAATCTACAGGGTGGGTCCATAAGGTGGTTTGCCGATGTCTTGGCCACAGGTAGAAATTTTTAAAAAAAATTTACATAATCAAAAAATCTATAGCTTCGAACAGCAGTCAAATTCCACCGAAATAGTTTAAACGGAACGAAAATCATATCATTTGGGGGGATTAAATCTACTGTTTTTTTGACGATCCAAAGACATAACGAAATATTACGTGATCACATATAATTCTACAGCCCTACTCCTGTTAATTCAATACACGGACAAAGACAACCTCATACACATTATAGGCCGACTCCATTGGAATCATTTGTTTTCTGTAGGCCTACCTGATAGTTTTAGCGTCAGTAAACGAATATAATTATAATCAATTTATTATTAATTGAAGCGATAAATAAATCAACAAATCAATCAACCTGAAAATCATTCACTAATGAGTAGAATAGGCCTAAGTGCTCGTGAATAAGCTGGTGCCCTGCTAGTTTGCTACCTTGGCTTTCGAGTGGCGTCTTAGAAACTTGAAGACAACGATTACGATTCTAAATTCTTCTTTAGTGCTCTACACGTATGCACGACCAGATTCCAACGACACCATTCTTGTATCTTCTGTGCTTTTTCCTTGATTTCTTTATAATTATCCTCTTTTCCTTTCTTTGTCCATCAGCTAATTATACAACATCATCTTTCATGGTCTTCCTGGTGGCTTCTTTCTCCCCATTCTTCCCTCGACTTGAGTGCTATCCTCAAGAACAACACATGACCAAACCAGTTCAACTGCCTCTTCCGCATTGCATCAATTAGCGATCTTTCTTCTAGCGCCCGATTACGATTACGGTTGGCCAATGTTAATGAAACTCTTTAGTGTATGTATTACAATGTTTTGTTCGTAGACCAATGCCAGACGATCAGCGGCACAGAGGACGTCCTGAAGCATGCATACGACCTGTGGACAACGGATGGAACCGTCTTCTACTACAGTGACTGGAATACTGGATCCATCAAAGCATTCGACTCCAACAAACCTGGAAAGACTTGGACGATCGTCGATGGACTGATGCGTCCTACACAATTCCACTTCTTCCCTATCTCCAGCAGACCTCCATGTATGTATAATATGCACAGCACTTCTCGAGAGAGAGACTGGTTTATTTGTTTCACCTTGTGCCGTCAGTTCGAGAAACTCTAGCCATGACTGTCATGACCAGCCTTCTCCACTCCGTTCTGTTCTGCGTTACATCCCTCAGTTGTTCAAGGTTCATCCTTGTCCTCCTGTGTACATCCATACATTATTTATTTTGAGTAATTCATTTGGGTCGTCTATTCAACTATAATGAGACTGATAATTAAACACTGTAATCGTTACTACTACTTCTGCTGCTACTTCTCACGTTACTAATGCTACTATGTTACTGTCACTGCTACTGCTACTGCTGCTACTACAACTACTGCCAGTACTACCAGTACTACTACTGCTGCTGCTACGGCTGCCGTTGCTACTACTACTACTGCTACTACTACTACTACTACTACTACTACTACTACTACTACTACTACTACTACTACTACTACTACTACTACTGCTAATACTGCTGCTACTGATGCTGCCTAGTGTTGTTTAAATATTGTACAGATCTAAATTTTGATTTCAGTTTCAGTTTTGATTTTTAGTCTTAATGTTTAGATTTCGTTCTATTTGTTTTTGAGTATCAGTTTAAGTTCTAGTTTTTTTTTATTAATTGATCATGCTAGCTTTAATAATCTGGTGATATTCACTTAATAACAGTGAATCCCGTATCACGTCTTGAAGAACTTAAATTAATCCAAACTAAAGTAAAGATGTGCTGCATATAAAGGTGAATTATATGAAATATCATTTGCTGTTGATCAGCGTAATTAAAAAATACTTCAGCTTAATATAGATAAATAATCCTTATGAATAAATACATGACAGAGATAATTATTTATAGTTGCTCGCCATAGGAAAGCTAAAAATTACGTATCAACTCGGATCATTCAGTCAGCTTATTTAATAATAGATATTTTTATTATCTAAATGCATTAAAAGAATTTTTGCAAACTACTCAAGGTGAAAATATTGCATGCATTATTTACCCAGCGGTTCCTTGACTTTGATCAACCGGTTGACCTTTCTCGTTCTCCATGCGTGTCTTCAAATAGACGAGCAAATATTGGCAGAGGTGTATTGCACACAATATTTAGTTTTCTTTTGGTTTAATATCGTTTTAGATTTTGTTTGAACAATTTTCGTTTATTTTTAGTTTTGACTGCTGGAAATTTCGCTTTAGTTTAGTTTTCGTTGTCTGCGCAGTTTAGTTTTAGTTTTCGCTTTTGAAAACGGTTCATTTTAATTAATTTCCAATTTCGTTTTCGTTAACGAAAACAACACCACGGGTGAGTAGAACAGACTAGAACAGAATGGAGCGGAACAAGCTCCACCAGAGTAGAATAGAATTGCACGGAGTATAATGGAATGTAACTTAGTAGGCCTAGCATGGAGTGTAATTAAACATAGTTTATTTTAAAAAATTGAATTGAATAAATTTATATACTAGAATAAAATTTAGTTGGCTATTATGAATCTTGTGATACTCAATTAGTCAACCACAGAATCAGGGCGAGAATTGCCGCGGGGTTGTGTGGGGTTGACCCCTGCTCTTTCTTTGTTTGTTTGTTTGTTTCTTTCTTTCTTTCTTGCTTGCTTGCTTGCTTTCTTACTTTCTTTATTTCTTTTTTTTTTGATAGGTAAGGTCTTCATCGCACACATAAACTCCACATAAAAATCAACGTCTGACCATCCAGCTATATTTCTACAAATTTCACATTGCATAGAAGTCTATTGTATCGCATTAATCGTCTTGCGCCATGTGAAATAAGATAACATTAGCCAAAATTAGAACAATTCAATACATCGCTATTAGTCATAACATTTACTACGTTGAAGACAGCATTGCACTTTCGACTGACTGACATGAGTGTTGGTGTCGGATGATCTTTGTTCCAGCTTCCTGTCCTTCTGGAACCTGTTCCGGAGGTTCCTGTATTCCTCTGTTGGTCAGTCCCGGATGCGATTGTCAGAACAAACTTCCAACCTATGACCTGAAAAACTGTAGTGCAGGTCAATAAAAGATATTTTGTTTATCTTTAGTTTTGTTCTTTCGCTGATTCGTTGAACGTTGGACGTTGGAAGGCAAAGGAAATAATTATTATTGTTATTATACATCGCAGTCAATCGAGTCGTGAACTACGATCGACTTGACTCTCTATCTCTCTGTCTCTGTCTCTCTGTCTCTGTCTCTCTGTCTCTCTCTCTCTGTCTCAGTCTCTCTGTCTCTGTCTCTGTCTCTCTGCTCGTGGTTTTGTCTGTCTGTACGTCTGTCTGTCTCTCCCCGTATATGTTCGTTATGCTCAAAAGTAACAATTACATTTACAATAGAAGTCATTAATGACAATTACATATACATTGGTGTACATTGCATTATATAAGTCACTTATAACAATTACATTATTTACATTGGTGTGTGCATTGCATTCTATCCGCCACAGAACCTGCGATGAATTGCGTCTCAGGCGGGAGGTCCTACTCCCCGGACAAGACCTACAATCCATCTCCCTGCCTCAACTGTCGCTGTCTCGGCCAAAGGTCCTGGGCCAACGACCCCGTCTACAACGACTCCGTCTGCGAGAGGGTCACCTGTCCGAAGCTGACCTGCCAGAGCGGGGAGACCCAGACTCAGCCGAACCAGTGCTGCCCCGTCTGCAAGAGATGCGGCATTCGAATCACCAACTGCCCCGATAAACCTATGACGTTCAACCTGCCTAGCAACCAGGGCTACGTTGTCTACGACTTTCTGCCGACCATCAAGGACTGCTTTGGTCTGGCCAGGGAAGTGTCGACAAAGAGGAAACCGGAGGGAGCCATCTACAGGAGAGGAACAACAGAAGTGACGATCAATTCCTATTCGCAGAAAGCAGATGGTAATGTGGACACGAATGAGTGCAAGATCGACGTCGTTGTCACAGGTGAGATGGAAATCGCGAAACATGTGATGCGGGCGTCGAGGTGGAATGCCGCGTTCAATTTGATTTAAATGTTAATTTCTTTTTATCGTCGTCAATCGATATTGGAAGAGTTTGGTTTGAGGTATGTGCTGGGATACGGGCACTGTGCAGGCGCGAAACAGTCGTGTGGAGCCTGCGAAATTACTTCAACCATAAAAATAAAAAAAGCGGAGGTATTTTAAATCAATAAAATTATTTTCGTAATAAAGTAATTTTCGTGTGTTTTAATTTCAGATCGAACGGCCCCGAGTATAACTTGTCCTGAGAGTATTAAAACGTATCTGACCGGAGACCAGACTTCGGTCGAGGTGAAATGGCCTCCACCAGCGGTAAGACGACTCCACGTTCAATTACTTGTAACCAGTGATATTTTCATTAACGATAAGTAAAATTAGAACTGAAAATATTGATTTCCGTTCAGTGTAACTTTAACTGTAACTGAAATTATTTTGAGAACGAAAACTGAAATAGAACTGAAATTAAGCACAGTGAAGTAAAATTGGAATAAAAACGAAAATTAATTTTAGAACTGAAATTAATGAAAAAATTGGAAATTTTAGTCCATAGCCTTTCCTAAGCAGCTGAGTTTACATCTAAAAGGCGAACATACTTTCTGACTCTTAAAACTTTGGTATCTTTGGCTTAGCACGTGCTTCCGTGTGCAATTTATTATGGTCTTTTGCATTTGGACCTTTCCTGTAAGTTAATCATTTTCAACTTCATGATAAGAATGTGGTTATGTGAAAATCACTTTGAATACCGGAGTGCAAATATTTCAATCAGGATAACTTTGTGCACTGTGCAGCTTGCTCACTGGGCTATTAAAATGAAAAATTCATGTATTGGATTGTTTAAATAGGCCTACTGGAACGACACAGACAAATAGGCCTAGCCTAACCATGCAATGCTTACATGTATACCCTAAAACGAACATTTATGGATGTTTCTGGTAAACTTTTTAACTATTTAATTTGTCTTCTTCGGTGAATAAGCGACACAGAATGCTAAGACATATACTCCGGGTTGGCGCGAAACTTTCATGTGACTGATTCGAGTCAGCGGCTTCACCACAGAGAAATAACAAGCGCTGCATAAATGTGTAAAATAAAGAAATGTAACGTGGTCGACCAATTCAATGGAATATGATAAGAAGAGTGTGATTAGCTATTGTCAACATACTAGTGGTTTGGTGCCATCCAGCAACTAATGCCAATTAAAATTTTCATGAAATTATACAAACTAGATCTGAATTTCAAATTGCTTGGTCTTTGTAGTAAAAATTACGCATAATTATTATTGGAGGGAAAGATGGCAAGTCTACAGCAGTATTGCCCCACTTGCAGAAGATGTTGAAACTCCGGCTTTTCAGACTTATAGAAGAAACAAATATTTTTCTGGGTGAAGAATTCTAATAGATGGGAGCAGAAAATGTCAGCTAATGTCGCTGAAAATAGGAGTTTGAACTTTAAAATTATGAAGCATATCGATAAGGAAAATGTTCGAACTTGGTTAAATTTGAGGCAAGTTCTAGGCCTATACAGAAGTATAACTAAAATTATTTCTATGCAAGAACTGAATTGAGAACTGAAATTATTGTAAAAACTGAAATTGAAGTATAACTGAAATTTTTGGAAGAACTGTAATTGAATTAGAACTGAAATTGAAGACGTCCGAACTGAAATAGAAGTAAAACTAAAATTATTTGCTGAAGTAAAATGTCACTGCTTGTAACGCCAACTCCACTACTTGCGCTCAAGACTATAATGCCAGTCTCAAGTATATATAAGATCGGAGGGTCGCGAATAGGCAATTCATCTGATCTATTATATTACATGCACCTTCTAATGTTATGTTATTTGCATGCACTTTGTTCTTTACTGCACGTTCGCAGTTTTACTTCTTATAATTCATGCGTTAATGGTTAATGTCATTGTATACATTTGAAATGAAAATGTGAAATTGGCGACCCTGCTATATCCTAGTGGAACGATATTGTTCATTTTTCCATTTTGACATCCATGAACTGTTACACGAAAATGTATTCGTATTCTTGTTGACCTATAAACTTTATGAATTGAATTGAATTGTAAGAACCGAAAACGTCGTAGATGAGAAATAATCGACAAAATATTCGAAGTGCGTGTGCACATACCATCGATTGGGTTAGTTTAGATTAGACTATATTAGATTAGATTAGATTAGATTAGATTAGGTAAATTGGATTGGATTGGATTAGATTATATCAGGTCATAATAGATTAGACCAGTTTCAGGTTTGCACGGAGTTGAAGATTTCTACAAATCAACTTAACGACATGTTGTAGGTGATCGAAAACGATGAACTTAATGGTCCACCCGTGGCGTCGAGGTCCTGGGGAAGTTCCTTCGGCGCAGGACAGCACAATATCAGCTACACAGCGACGGATAAGTCTGGATTGAAAGACAGCTGTTCTTTCCTAGTCAACATCGAAAAACTGAGTAAGTCGTTCCGTCCTTCTATTTCAAAACTTTACCTACATAGGATGCTGTCTGTACTAATGCGACGTGTTAATTTAGTTGAGATTGCTTTATCGGATGAGGGATCCTGTGGTCGTGCTGTTTACGGTGGCGGTGGTGGTGGTGGTGGCTGCCGGTGGCAGACTGTTAGTGGTGGTGTTAACGGTGGTGATGGGGATCCAATTTTCAAACGGTGGTGATCGTTTTAGCGGTGATAGCTGCGGCCGAGAGGATGGCACAACGGTTGTGGTAATAGGAGTAGCAGTAGTAGTTGTGGTAGTAGCAGTTGCAGCAGTAGTAGCAGTAGTAGTTGTAGTAGTAGCAGTAGCAGTTGCAGCAGTAGTAGCAGTAGTAATTGTAGTAGTAGCAGTTGCAGCAGTAGTAGCAGTAGTAGTAGTAGTAGTATAGCAGTTGCAGCAGTATTAGCAGTGACAGTATAGCAGTGATATAAATGATCGGTGCAACAAGGAACACTGCTATAGTAAAAGCATTGCTGTATTAGTAAATACAGTTGGCCTAATAACCAAAGGTCATCACTAAAATGATCTTCTTTGTTTCAGGAACCGCGAGCACCTGTCAGATTCCTCAGGTGGACAACGCCCTGGTGCTCTGCTCGGTTGACTCTTCACTCCATTGCCACGTAAGCGAATGCAAACCGCAGTACAAACTTTCAACTGTCGTCCGGCAGTTGAACGTGTTGTGCAAGAACGATGGCCAATGGGATACTCCCATAACGGATGACATCATACGCTCAACCTGCATCAGTAAGCACACGCCGATTTACTATTTGAGCTATATAATGAGTACACAGTGACCGTGTCATCCCCGCTGAGAGGATAAGACGGCGAGGGAGAGGCCTGGTCGGTCACCCCCCTTCCCCTCATACTCTGAGGCTAAGACAATGAAGTCGCTAACACTCCATATATGGCTGTGTCTCCGTGGTTAGCTTAAACTTTTACCACTCGTGTCCGCTCCCACCGGACAAATTTGGGCCGATTAATTTTTAATCTGAGCGGCAAGGGCTAAGAGACGGCTCTTCTACTATTAATCCTACTTCATGGACCTGAAGTTTGAATTTCCTTTCATGTAGTTCTATAATATAGCGCCTCTGAGTAGTTTCCTTGAAGAGGCGCTATATAAATACTCGAATGAATGAATGAATGAATGTGTCGTTTACTCTTTTCTTTTTCTTTTTGTATTACTTGTTCATTATAATTTTTTATATAATCTTCCAGCACTAATTGCTGATCTCCCAGCATCTTACAAGGTTAATCTTGAAAGTATAGGGCCCCTACCCAGCGGGATTTTTTCCCTTCAGGGGTTACGTTTGTTTTCCATGAACTGTTAGTTGCCTTGAATTGCTTATGTTCTGTTATCATATTTGTAGTATAGTATACTGAACTGCTAAAAAAATAGAACTGTGTACGATTGACTTGGGAGCAATAAAAGTATAAAATAATAATAATAATAATAATAATAATAATAATAATAAATAATAATAATAATAATAATAATAATAATAATAATAATAATAATAATACTCGATTGTGTTTGTTTCTCTTTTTCGTTTGCAACACTCGCCATTTAGATGAACAGCAACAACGACTCAACCGAAATTTCCATCATAACTTTTACTTTCAACTTTTAGTTTGACTTTCACATTTACTTTCACCTTAACTTTAGTTTTACCTTTACTTTTACCCTTACATATATAATAGGTTACTCTCAGCTCAACTTTACTTTCACGTTTTCTTTTACTTTCATCTTAACTTTACTCCTGCCTTTACTTTTAATATCACCTTGACCTTTACTCTGCTTTCACCTCTACTTTCACCTTTTTCCCGACTTTACTTTTCAACATTCGCCTAACATTTCTAACACTTTAGCTTTGTTTTGCATGTGAACAAAATAATTGAATGTTTGCTATCTTTACTTTTACCATTCACTCTTACTTTAACTGGTACCTATACCTTTATTTTTCGACATACGTCTGAGGCATCATGCAAACAAACTAAGAGCATTATACTTTTCTTTGCCGATGCCTTTACCATCGTATCTACCCTCGCTTCAACCTCTGCCTTTATGTTGACGTGTTAGCGGCCGTGTTACCACTAACGGCAGCGTTAAAAAAAGTGCTGTGAAGAGGCAGGTTGTTGTTGTTCGATGACCTTAATCGACCTTGTTTCTGCAATAGAGATCATTCCGACTTCCGTGTACGGGTCACTGCGTGTGACAGCGAAAGGAGATTGTAGCGGTCAAACGAATTTCAAGTACACGAGCGATTTCGTCGAGGATGCCATCAAAAAGGAACTGATGCTCAAATACTCTAACCTCGAGTTGGCCGTCAAAGCCAAATGCAACGAAACTTCCGCTAAGGATTTGGTTGTCGACATCAGTGTCAGGGGCCGATCTGAGTTAGTTCTTTGATACCCTTAATGAAAATAATGATAATGATAATGATACTACTACTACTGCTACTACTACTGCTACTGCTACTGCTACAGTTACTGCTCCTGCTACTGCTACCGCTACCGCTACTGCTACTGCTACTGCTACTGCTGCTGCTGCTGCTGCTACTGCTGCTACTACTACTACTACTACTACTACTACTACTACTACTACTACTACTACTACTACTACTACTACTACTACTACTACTACTATTACTACTACTACTACTGCTACTGTTACTGCTACTGCTACTGTTACTGCTCCTGCTACTGCTACCTCTACTGCTACTGCTACTGCTACTGCTGCTGCTCCTGCTACTGCTACCTCTACTGCTACTGCTACTGCTACTGCTGCTGCTACTGCTACTGCTGCTACTACTACTACTACTACTACTACTACTACTACTACTACTACTACTACTACTACTGCTACTGTTAATGCTACTGCTACTGTTACTGCTCCTGCTCCTACTACTGCTACTGCTCCTGCTGCTGCTGCTGCTGCTGCTACTACTACTACTACTACTACTACTACTACTACTACTACTACTACTACTACTACTACTACTACTACTACTACTACTACTACTGCTGCTGCTGCTGCTGCTACTACTACCACTACTACTACTACTACCACTACTACTACTACTACTACTACTGTGGTGGTGGTGGTGGTGGTGGTGGTGGTGGTGGTGGTGGTGGTGGTGGTGGTGGTGGTGGTGGTGGTGTGCCGTATATAAAACACACGACTGAGGTGATCCTTCCAACATTTAGTGTGCTTTTCTGTATCTTAGACTTGGCATAGATCTTGCAAACCTAACAAGCGACGTCAACAAAGGCCTGGATGACATTCAGACGAACATTGAAAGAGAATTCATCAGGATTCCAATTGATGGTGGAACGAAAGTCGCCCACGATGTGTCGATCACAAAACAGGAAGCGAAAAGCGGTTGCCTTCCAGGGCAGGTCGCAAAACAGGAGGGCGAATGTGGTAGGAATTTCTTTTATACAACGTCTAACTTTCCCGGTTGTAGGGTTGTAGGAAAAATACATACTCCATCTGAAGTGAGCTCCCGTCAAAGTTGCGTTTACTATAATACATGTCACCAATAAAAATTTTATTGACCATACCTAATTACCAGAATACTGCTTGGTTAAATTACCTAATAACGACTTTGGTCATTGGACTAATGGCGTCTTGGTTTAATTACCATCATGGTAACTTGATTTAATGACCTTAGTGTGCCTTGAATTGACGACCTCGATTGCGGCTTGGAATAATGACCTGGCTACGGCTTTTGTAATGTAAAGACAATATACGCACCGTCACAATTGTTATCTCACAATCTACTCAAAATATGTAAACTATATGGTTAACTCGGACTTTGCGTTCGTCTGTTTTTTCTGCGAGCAGAGGTCTGTAGCTCCGGCACATACCACGAGATGGCCAACCAGTCGTGTGTGCGATGTCCACCAGATAAATACAATGATGAGAAGGGACAGACGGAGTGCAAGCCGTGTCCAGAGGGAACAAAGTCCGGTCCAGGATCCTACTTCGTAGAGCAGTGTAAGTACTCCTTTGCAAATGTAATCCTACGTTTTTATATAGCGCCTTAATAATTTATCCATATCACGAGATCTATTCTTAACCGTCTTGTTGAATTTCGGCTTTCAATTCAATTGAATTTCTTCTGATGCCTTCTCCAATCCTGCTCGAATTTTACTATACTACACCTACTACTACTATACTACTACTCCTACTACTCCTACTACACCTACTACTGCTACTACTACTGCTACTCCTACTACTCCTAATACACCTACTACTGCTGCTGCTGCTGCTGCTGCTGCTACTACTACTACTACCACTACTACTACTACTACACCTACTACTACTGCTCCTACTACTACTACTACTCCTACTACTCCTACTACACCTACTACTACTGCTACTACTACTACTACTACTACTACTACTACTACTACTACTACTACTACTGCTGCTGCTGCTGCTGCTGCTGCTACTACTACTACTACTACTACCAGGCCCACTAGCAGTACTACTCCCTTATCTTCGTCTTACCCTACCTTAAATTACTCAGTGGCGACTTACCTGTTTGAAACTCACCCAACTTTCCCCTCTGTCTTAGGTATCACCGTGTCCAGTAGCGTCGTCGACGGCAACTTGCTCATGATCATCATAATCGCTGCCTCCCTCTGCTTCCTCCTCCTTCTCCTCATCCTCATCATCATCATCTGCGTCAGACGTCGCAGATCCAAAGCGACATTGGACCCCACAGCTGCACACGTCACGAAGAACAAGGTCTTCGATCCAGACATGGACTACGACAACACGTACGACAAGATCGCTGATCCGATGCCCGACTCCACCTACGACAAGATCGCTGACCCACCGACGGGGCTGGAGACGCCCCCAGCGGCAGTCAAGAACAACTATGAATCGTTGGAGACCGCTGCGAATGGGGCAGCGGCTGCGGCCAATCCTTACGAGATGATTGTTCACAATGGAGACAAGGACGGGAAGGAGGAAGTAGGCGGAGGGGAGGAGGAAGATAGAAAGTCCACCCCACCCTACCTGGAGCCCGTCAACGCCTAAGGGGGAGGCACCGCCCACGCAGGGCACAGTCTGGGGCGCTATAGAAGCCATTGTTATTGTATGTAATCGGAGTAAATGGTTTTTCTGTTTATGCGTTAAGTGGAACTTACTTACTTACTTACTTATTGGTTTTAGTCTGCATGCTGTCGAAAATTGGTGGATAATGGATTTTTAGATTTCTTGGGGTTCTTAAAGCGGCGTAGGCCTATAACTGGATGCGTAATATAATGAATAAATTTACAATATTATTCAGTATCATGCATGATATGGATACACACATTTATATAATAGATATACATTGATGCAGAACTATAGATACACACATTTATACCATAGAAATACATCGATGCAGAACTGTAGCCTAGATACACACATTTATACTACAGAAATACATTGGTACAGAACTATAGATACACACATTTATATCACAGAGAATCAGAGATACATCGATACTACGCAACTATATATCACAAATTTCAAATACCTTTACAGATATAATTATACATGCAACATTCGTAAACACAGATCTTACGCAAATGCATAGGCCTACATAATACATGCATGCATACATTCATCTGTTCATGCATACATACATACATGTACATGCAAACAAGTAAGAAAACATACATAGGCCTACTTGCTTGTTTACATACATATAATTATGCATTCGTACAATGTCATATTATTTTATATCCGCATGTATTACGTCTTTCTTCTTTCTTTCTCCTCCGTCAAGTGTTCACCGACGATGAGGCTCTAACAAAACTTCTTCATTTCGGCCGGTCTCTTGCGAGTTCTATTGCCTTTCTTAGCTCCAATCCTCTGTCTTCTATGTCCTCCAGTACGTTATCTATCCATTTCTTCTTTGGCCGTCCTCTGCTCCTCGTATACATAAATGCATTCCTGGTTAGATTATGTAAGGCCAGCTGCCCCTACTATATGTTTTGAAAATCGCTATTAAATTTTCAGTATTTCAACATTGACGTTATAGCATTTTATTATGCCACAGATTTTGTTATTGTGTCAAGAATAAAAATTTCTTCGCATTATTATCAGAATATTTGGAGTTCGTTATATACTACTGTTCGTAATGAAGTTATCACGCCTTTATCGGTCAGTCAGTCAGTCAGTCAGTCAGTGACCAGGCCTGTCGTCAGTTGTTCGAAATCCAGTCTAGTCTGTCTGTTTGTCTGTTTGCCTATCTGTTTGTCTGTTTGCCTGTCTGTTTGTCTGTCTGTTTTTCTGTTTGCCTGTCGGTATGTTTACCTGTCTGTCCGTCTGTTTGTATCTTTGCCTGCCTGTCTGTCTGTTTGTCTGTCTGTCTGTTTACCTGTCTGTTTACCTGTCTGTCTGTATGTTTGTAATTTTGCCAGTCTGTCTGTCTGTTTGTCTGTCTGTCTGTTTGTATCTTTGCCTGTCTGCCTGTCCGTTTTTCTTTCTAATCATTAAGAAACCAAAATTACTTTCGTATTTTATTTACCACTGAAAGTAGTCATTAATGATTAAATTTTTCTAATCGCAATTCTCTTCTACATATCCTGCAAACTCAAAGCATTTCAATTTTCAATTACTTTCTTTATCAATTAGGCTATCATCAATTTAATTTCCATTTGCGACTTTCAATTTCTAAATCTTCATACACTCTTTCCATTGATTAATTTCCAAACTAATTTCAATTAATGAGCTTAATTTAATCGAAATAACAACAGAATGTAGTTAACGATGTCAAACTACTCTAGATTATTTATTTACCGACTGGTTTGTCATACCTAATTAAACCATCAAAAAAATACTGGTTAATAGATCGATTAATTGGCTCTGACTAATTAATGAACCAATTAATCAATTAATTTCGAATAAATTAATAGATAAACGAAAAGAATCGAGTTCTTCTTCATCGTCCACTCTCCTCCATGAATTCCGCCAACTCCGTTGCGAGCGTCAGAGCCGCGTCTGGATTTCCAGAGTAGAAAACGATGAGAAGGCACTCTCTCGTCTTGAGAGCGACGCACCCTCCCTCCTTCCCGTCGCTGCAGTAGATTGCCTTTCCGGCGTCGATCTTACCCGGAGTGCAGATGGGCGTCTGACCCCCGAGGGCAACGCTGCGCTGCTCGAGACCGGAAGTGTCGCCCTGGAGACCGGATATGATGTCATGTATGCCTGTGAATCAGTCAATCAACCAGTCAATCAATCAATCAGTCAATCAATTAATCAGTCAATCGATTTGTTTATTGATCGTATAAAAGAATAAACAGACAATGGTACTTTCACGATGGATAAACACAGTGGTTAATTGTGGTTGACAACTTTCATGATACAGGCTACAATCATTACTGCTAAGCCTACTCGAATGGAACGATCCCGCTATTATAGATCAGGGTAGGCCTATAAATTTACCCCAAAAACGTATCAACTACTATAGCACGGTAACAATGTAAAAGAAACAGAACAATGGCGGGGTTGCCATGGAAACGAGTAAAACAGTCATGACCGTATAATAATTATTAATTTATTATGATTTGGTCCTTGCTCAATTTTCACTGAATCTCGATCTGGTGAAATCCATCACCAACGCTGGTAGCCACTGGTCTGCTGCCCGTTTTAATTGACGCCATGCCATTTAGGTCCCCATTGTTAATGTGATCAATGTCGCCTGTAGCTGGGTCAGTTGGACATTTCCGCTACACTTCGATAATACATACCCTCTGTGGCTGTGCCTTATATTTAAATCCAACATCTGTGTATTACCTCTCGCTTCATTCTACATAATTATATCGCACGCATTGGAAATTTAACATTGTCCGTTGTTCAATGCTAAACACAATAATTAACCAAGTTGAGCTATTGCAGGTGTACTGAGGTGAATTAGGTCATACCTGTTGGATTAGGTATGAAGGTTTGTGGGAGTAGGCCTACTGAGGTGTATTACCTGTTGGATTGGGTATGAAGGTGTGTTACCTGTTGGATTAGGTATGAAGGTTTGCGGTGCGGAGGCTCGGAGTGATCCGGATGGAAAACTGACGATGGCGGAGTGAGATACGGAATCGGATCTCATCACTCGATCAGCCAGAAATTCCTTCTCCCAACCGTAATCCTCTGATCCCTTTCCAGATTCTCCTCCTCCTCCTCCCCCGCCTCCTCCGCCTTTGATCTCCTCATAATCGCTCTTTCCCTGCGATGGAAAAAACAAAATGGAAACGATCTTCAAGATCACTTACTTCAGATGGAGCAGAAGAAAATTAATTATGTTTTAAATTCAGAAAATAAAAATTTGTATTTCAATAATCGTTCTGTGTTTCCTTGTTTCATCTCATCCTCCAGACTTCCATCTCCTCCTCCTCCGCTGCCTCCTCCTCCTCCTCCCATATTCCTCTGCCTTCTCTCTTCATCTTACTGTCCTCCTCCTCCAAATTATCTCCCATCTTCTCTTCCTCCTCTTCCCCTTCTTCTCGCCCCATCATCTCCTCTCCCCTATCTCCTCTTACTCAGCCTCCCCTCCACTTCATCGGCCTCTTCATCTTCCTCCTCTTCCTCCTCCTCTTCTGCCTCCTTCTCCTCCTCTTTCTCCTCCTCATCATTCTCGTTCTCTGCCTGCTCGTACTCCTCTTCCTCCTCCTTCTCAACTTTCTTCTTTTACACGTCTTCCCATAATCTCTTCCATATACTTCCTCTTCTTCTTCTTTTCTATATATATATACTCTCCATGTTTGTGTGCGTGTACGTGCGAGTGCGTGTATGCATGTATGATGTGTAGTATATATATATAATATTATACATAATTTATACAGCGCCAACCTACCCGTGGACAGCAACAACCCATCGAGACACTTTATGTGGCTGCGGAACTCAATGTCCTAACACAAGAAACACCA
>OX457043.1:55483605-55531105 GCA_949752735.1 Lumbricus terrestris
CATACATACATACATACATACATACATACATACATACATACATACATACATACATACATACATACATACATACATACATACATACATACATACATACATACATACATACATACATACATACATACATACATACATACATACATACATACATACATACATACATACATACATACATACATACATACATACATACATACATACATACATACATACATACATACATACATACATGCATACATAGCCACATCCTTTCTTATAGATATTTCTTCTTCTTCCTCAGCCGTCCTCGTGACGAGGGTTGGCCGCATCATGAATAATCTTCTTCCACTCTCTTCGATCTTCCGTGCTCCTTGTGACCTGTTCCAACGTCATTCCAGTCCAGGTTCGAATGTTGTCCATCCATGTCGTGCAAGGTCTTCCTCTTCCCCCCGGTGTTGTACCCTGTATCAGGTCTTTTTCCATGTTGTCATCTTCCTTCCTGATTATATGACCATAGTACCTCATCTTCCTTTCTTTTATATTTGCTAGTAGGGTTCTATCTGTTCCAGCCTTTTCCAGCACCCATTCATTAGTTCTTTTTTCTGTCCATGCAATGCGTAGTACTCTTCTCAAACATTTTATAGATATAAAGTTTTTAAATATTAAGACAGAAAATTGAATGAATTTTGGACAACAATTTGAATAATTTCGCAATTTAAAACAAATAAACAAATAATCACAGTTTATTTTAGTTTATTTTAGTTTATTTTAGTTTATTTTAGGTTAGGCCTAGTGTTTGCGCATTGAAAGCATTTTTTCTTGCATCTCTACGCATGGCAAAGGCCATTATTAGGCTATTATTTTTAAACTGTCTTATAGATATACATCATATTATTATAGATATTATATATATTTGCTGAAACCTATGGTAAACTACATGTACTACACATGTACATGTGTATTGTGTGTATTCTGTAATTTGTACGTACGTCTATTTATAGCGTTTGTTTTTCCTTACTTCGTGTCTACAGTGAGTGTGTGTATAATATATAGATCTATTATGTATATAATTATATAGGCTATATGGTGTGGCACAGGATGAAGTAAGGGTTCACTGGGAAGTACACAGCGACCGATGTTTGCCCTCCGGCCCCTCACCCCCAGCAGTTGCAGGCCAGCACGTGTACTATGCGTTTGAGGTTCATGCTTTGCTATCGCGAAAGAACCCTTTGAGTCTTTGACGAACAAACATACAAACTAATGCGTATGAAATCAACATCTTTGTAATTGGCCACAGATGAAGATTGCTACAGACAAGAAAAGTCGCAGTAGATGGTTTTTTGCCGATGCGCGCTTCCTAACGCTCACTGCATAATGGATCTACTATAAGCATATATACAAGTAAACAAATCGTGCACCGAGTCAGAGACGTTTACTATAATATTATATTATGAATTCCTTTATTGAAATAATCCGGTTGACAGACCGCAACCGGTTACAGTGTACAATTTTATGCAATTGAAACAATTCACAAGAACGCTAGTGAAAGAAACATTAAATCTTAATTACCAACAGAACAGACAGCCTGCAATACATTGCGCTAATAGCAGCTTACAAAGCACGTCCGCCCTACAGGGCTCGAACTCGGAACCTCTAATCCAGTCCCTCTTCTTGCCAGTGTGTTATCCAATGCTCTACCGCTCCAGATATAAGTGAACCTTGCACAATAATAATAATAACAATGACGATTTCTATGGCGCCGTAACACAGCCATGCCGTTACAAGGGCGCCTCACATACTAAACTACTATCCGCCAAGCAGCCACAAGCGGCGCCACTTACAAACGCAAGTTCTTCACACACGATTGCTCAACGTATTAAAAAAAGTAACAAAACAGTATAAAGATAATAATAACATGTGTTTGGTGACTTTGGAATTAACAATGAGTTAACTGATGTGTCATCGTTTTCACCACCAATGACAGCTGCACTCAAACCAAAGTGGTTCATTAATTTTAGTCATTTTGAACTATAGTCAAGGTCGGTGATCGAGTCTCGAAATTAGCTATAGTCGCACTGTGGAACTATAACCCAGAAACCTCCGATTGACCTATAATAGGCACTATTAAGTTAAGGACCGAATAACACTCCTTTATTGAACAATCCGGTTGACAGACCGCAACCGGTTACTTAATATGCAATTGAAAACATCACAAGAACACCAATCACAGAAGAATAGCCTACATAGATTTTAAGTTAAACTACCAACAGAATAGACAGTCTGCAATACGAAAGAGAAGTAATTAAGAACATTGGCTGAGATGGGTTAATTAAGACATTAATAACTCTCAATTAACGATGATGATGGTGGTGCTCTGCCCGAAGGCAGGTTCATTGGCTTTACACCCCTAGAGATGAGATGAGTGACGTGGTTTCCCGTTGCCTTCCCCACAGACAATGATGGGCAAGCAACTACACGTAGCCCAAGGTCGCTCCGCAGGAGCTTGCGTCCCACACGTGCTAGCCCGAGATATCTAAATCTCTGAATGTCAACTCCCAGCCCGGGGCTTGAACCGCAGTCCGTTGCAACCAACAGACGAATGCCGCTCTCGCCTACCGGTGTAGCTAACTAGGCCAGTACTCTCAATTAATACGCTAATTAATTATAGCCACGTGAATATCGACTTGGAAATTCGTAACTGTCGGGCGTATATACACCGTGTCTCAAAAAAACTGTGCAGAATTGTTTTTGTCAGAACTTCGTCAAATTTCCACCAATCTTAAAAACTTTTGGTAGGTAGACGGCAAAGTGGCTGAAATTTCATGTTATATATAAATTTTCCGCCTCACCTGACTCATTTCACCGCACTACCTTGTTAAACACAGATGTACCAATTTTTCTTATAACGCATCGATTTTATTACCTGCAACAATTATCTGACGGCCGAATTAGCACGTAGTAAAGTAAAATATGGTTTACTTAGCAGAGTGTTTTAATAGCCACGACAGATCTGCCTTAAAGTGTTAGAATTGGTGCTCGAAATGTGCCCCGAATATACGGACACAAGCTCTTAGATGGCGACGCAACTGGCAGCATCAACGATCGACTGGTCAAAGCGCGCCAACTCGTCAAGCAGGAGCGTTTTGAGTTCGTCGACATTGGCTATTCTGGACTGGTAAACCTTTTCCTGCAGCACACTCCATATGCTATAGTCGACTGTGTTAAGATCCAGTGAATTCGGTGGCCACAGTGTTGGAGAGATGAAGTCGGGCGTCTCTCGCTCCAGGAAAGAGACAAGTGTCGCGTGCTTGATGCACCGAGGCGCCATCCTGTTGAAAGCCAATAAATTCGCCCTGGGATATCCGGCGTATGTCTGACGGTATCTTCTGGGCAAGAAGGTTGTCGCGATAGTAGGCCTATGCCCCATTCACTTTGACATCCGGCTCGATGCAATAGATTTCAGTGCAGCCAAGCTTCGAGACGCCATTATATGAAAAATTGGTACATCTGTGTTTAACAAGGTAGTGCGGTGAAATGAATCAGGTGAGGTGGAAAATTTATATATAGCATAACATTTCAGCCACTTTGCCATCTACCTACCAAAAGTTTTTAAGATTGGTGGAAATTTGACGAAGTTCTGACAAAAACAATTCTGCACAGTTTTTTTTAGACACGGTGTATACGAGAAAGTAACCTGTCTATTGGACTCCGTGCATGGCATTGACATCCAATCGTCTTCCTCATTCGATTTGCCACATACTCCCTATCGTATCATACCTTACCCTAGTTAAGTTAGGGTACCCTACCTAAGCTAGGGTACCCTAAAATCTGCCATAGGCCTATCATGCATTGCCCTCCTTACCTGTCCATACCTTGCCAAACCACAGCCTCAACACAACCAGTACCTCACCCTACATCATTTTATATCGTTACACTACGCCAATACTTGTCGTACATTCTCTTCTCTTATACCTTTCCAGACTTATCATACGTTACATCTGATCTTATCTGATCGTCAGTGCGTTCGAATTTGGCGGGGAACGGCCCGAATCCTAAAATTCCCAGGCAACGCTGGGTACCCCAGCTAGTAGATATAGATCTATATTATTATTTACCTCACCAGAAATTCCAGTATCGAACTCGTGTTTCGGTGGCGCGTTGTAGGCCTATCTATAATCCGACGATTTTGATTACGAGCCCTATGCACGCACTCCGTGGATACTATCCCAATTTCAGATCTTGCCAACCATGAAATCGTAGTAAATGCAATAATTAACCATTGCTTGCATAAAGCAATAAACTAGAGATAAACTGTATGGATAACATTACCCTGCGTTGCTAAATCGGAAATGCTCGGCCTCGCTCTGAGTTCGCTCCTCCTAACCGGAAATAGAAACGAAACCGACGTCAGAAATCCCACAAAACGAGACTCAGTCGTTTAAACTCATACTCCAGTGTAACTCTGCAGCTTACGCGAAGAATTATTACTATAGAGCTCAAATTGTATACAGGCCGATGTTTAATAACGACCTACTTAAGCCTACAGAAAATACTGCGGCTTATAATAGATGTTTGCACGAGAGAGCGTCAATATTTAGGTCACAGACAGACACCAGCTCTGAGCAACCGCAAATAGAATCCATATTACACGCTCTAGGCATGCTGGGTCGTCAGATTTCCTTCCCTGTTTTATTTTTTAAATAAAATTTCCCCAAAAACAATGCATGTTCAATGACTATTATTATACACGGTAATGTGGTCAGAATGCAAGCAGGTGTCTGGTAATCAATTGAACAGAGTCTTTAGATATCAGCAAGATAAGGAATGCGATTTGGCGTTCGAACTGTAATGCGGTAAGTAATGGTTATAATTATGAGCCTCAACTGTTGAGAGAATTATTTTTGGGGGGGAGCCATCGCTATATAGGAAGGTCTGTGAGCAGGCAGTTAACACAAAATGGCTCAGGGTTGGTTAGGCTAAAATATATTAGCCTAGATTATAACACTTTACTGTATACAATCGACTGAGCTAGACAAGATAAACCAGATTAGATTTAGTAACAATATCAGCAACACGGACCTAAACAACATGCGCTAGACCAGCGTTTCCCAAACTTTTTGGGCCACGGAACCCTTCGCGTCCTAATATTTTCTGGCGGAACCCCAATCTCAACTAAACGCATTGAATCATGTAGAACGCACGGGAAGCAAATGCTACTAATAATTATAAGCCCACATACCTAAATACACTAAATTATAGAAGTTTATTTTTCTTACTATATCATGAAAAATTAAATTGCACTGTTTTCAAAACCACGAATTGTGGATCCTCCCGAGAGTATGCCGTACATAGACTGTGAAGGTTCATTGGAATTCTGCTTCATTCGCGTTACGCCACTAATAAGTTTGTAGTCTCCTTTAGAAGAGTAGGCTGTTTTTCACTTTCATTGAGTGGTTTCGTATCATATTATTATCGCAACGCATGAAAAGAAAGCATTTTAACCAAGTTCGCTTTCAGATCGTGAATAATTATGATATGCAATTTCTGAACGATGGTTTCCTCAAGAATATCGTCTATTGAAAAATCGTGCATGTTTGGAAAGCGTTCCACGTTTCTAAATTAAATAAAAGAGGTTTGGAACCATAGTTTGCTTACGTAGAAGTTACTCAATTTTGGCAAATTTTTACACAAACAAATAAAAATCATTATTTATTACTACTGCTGCAAAATCTGACTTGGTGATTCTTTTAAAACTTGCGTTTAACGGTGCTCACGCTAGTTTCGTCGAGATAACGTTAACAAAGATGACTGCGTCTCTGTTCAAGCTAAAGCTTTGCGTAACGTTACGTTCAGCAGTGATGCCTAAGCTTATATACATAGTGATCGGATTGCTAATAATCACTGAAAGCTCATGTGAGGACAAAACACAAAAGACGACTGACGCTATAGCTTAAAAATTCCAGTGCATTTTCAAAAGCTGCTGTATTGCAGTAAAATTTCTCCAAAAAAATCTTTTTTCTCAACTTCTCGCGGAACCCTTGTGCTAGCCCCGCGGAACCCTTGGGTTCCGCGGAACCCACTTTGGGAAACGCTGCGCTAGACGAACGACCACACTAATCATCCCTAGGATAACTTCTATGTCAGAAATTAAATCTGCGATCTGCAAAAGTAGCTGCTACTACTAGACATCGCGGTTAGCTATTATTGTTGACGGTAATGAAAAGAGAAAATTGAATACTTGAGTTTTCTGTGCACTGTGACATCGACCGATGTATACGCTTCTAAACAGTACACGTGACTTTGCTATCTCTCGTTGTCCAAATTCTATCGGGTCCCAAGGCTTTTATAGGGTTCTGCTATGTTTGTCCTGGTTTCTGTCTGTCTCTGTCTCTGTTTGTGTGCGTGTCTCTGACTTCGTTCGCCTATTTATCTGTTTTTATAAGCCATTTAGGTTATTGGGAATCTGCCTCGTGACTGTGACTGTGAGTCCGTTACAACTGTACACATGTATATAATTATATGATTGAGACAATGAGGCTGACTGTTTGTTCCCAGTTTCAATACGACAAAGTCTATCACATGAGTTTATATCTATATAAATAAAGAGAAGAGTCTGTCTGTCTGTCTGTCTGTCTGTCTGTCTGTCTGTCTGTTTGACCGGGATGCATTTCCACAGTTTTTGAGCTTTTCACTCCAAACCTTCACTACTGTGTAGGTCTCGGCATGAGACACCCCAACGAGGGATTGGCGATTCTCTGCCACCATGGGGGCCAGGGTGGGGCGAGACCCCCATATTTTTCCGATAAAACTCAGCAATTGGTCTGAAACTTTGTGCCTAGACAGAGGGCCATCAGAACCACCCGGTGGAGGGGTTGGCGAATCTCTACCACCATGGGGGCCAGGGTGGGGGTGGGGCGAAACCCCTAATTTTCGCCATATTTCACGGCTGGCGTACCGGTGGAGGTCGAAGTGAGGCGGGGCTGGGTGGGTGGCGGTGGGGTGGGGTGAGGTGGAGGGTTGGGGTGGAGGGGTGTGGGAGTGGAGGGGTGGGGTGGGAGAGGAAATGTCATGGGTGTAGTACCGGTGGAGTGTTGTGGGGTGGGGGTGGGATGGTGTGGTGTGTGGTGTGGTGAGGTTGTGGCCGAGAGCGGGTCGAATCCTAAATTTCCCGGGCCGGGTGCCCCAGCTAGTATTCTATATATATATATTTTTTTATATATTTATATAGCTTCCTTTTATGTTTCAATCAGGATGCGAACCAGGATGATGATGTGCGGGTGGGTAGATATGTGGGTGGGTGGGTGAATGGGTGGATTGATGGATGAATGGAGGAATGGATTTGTGGATGGATTGATGAAATAATGCATGTGTGGGCGGGTAGATATGTGGGTGGGTGGGTGGAAAGATGGGTGGATGAATGAATTTTGTGGATAGTTTGATGAAAGAATGCATGTGTGGGTGGGTAGATAGGTGGGTAGGTAGATAGGTGGGTGGGTGGATGGGTGGTGGATGGGTGGAAGGATGGATGGATGGATGGATGAATGGATGGATGTGTGAATGGATGGGTGGATGGAGGGATGGATGAATGGATGGTGGGATGGATGCATAATTGGCTAGGCATAATTAGCTGTTTGCAAAGCTATAAATAAACTACCATCAGATAAACTATAACTCATTTTAAAAGTCCTCTTCTCCCAATTATGGTCTTTCATTTAAGGCCGAAAACTCTCCACTCCACAAATCCTCGTCTGACGTCAAAATGTAATCGATAACAACAAATACAAAGTTTAGGCTATATATCTATAGCTTACCGATGCATATATGGGTCCTACTTATTTGCAGAGGGATTAATCCGTTTAAAAAAAATTAAGTATGGTTAAAATCAGCTGCCATTAAACTCTAAAGATGTCGCTAGGGTATACTACTGGTTCTCTTTCTCTAACCTCCCACTCCGCATTAATTACAAAAACCATTAGTCGTCTGACAGACTGCTGGCTTCATCCTTTGGATCTTCACTTGAAAGTTGGAACTTAGTTCGTCCATATGTAGCCTAAAGTGCAGTCGCCTCTTCTCACTGAACGCCTGTGAATAAGCTGGGGCCCGCGACTCCTCTCTTTTGGGCGCCGTAGAATTACGATTACTTCGCGTTTCCTCATTCCCTGGGTTTTCCACCCACGAGCAAAATACCCGAAGACTATTTCTGTCGATTTCTTTTATCCGGGTAATGTGCAAACAATTATTATTGAACCTTGAACTCGTATAAGGCTTAACTAACACGGCAACGTTTCTAACAACAGCTTCTTTCTCATAAGGGTGGGATGATGGGGAAATTATGGGATTTGCAATGGGTAGGCTGCAGGGTTGGTATAACGACGAGGGTGTACGGCAATTTTAACAAGAAGAGCCACCGAGAGATACCTTGCGAATTATGTTGTCAGCTTATGAAATCATGTTGACGTATAGGTCTTTATGTGGTCCATATGTTTACAATCATTGGTCCATATATCTCTGTTCCATAGGCCTATTATCTATTAATATATTTGTCAACCTATTCAGTTATCTATCTGCGGTCCACCTCAACATCCGTCATCCATTATCCATCAACCACAATTATATCCATCCATCCATCCATCTATCAGTCGAAGCATGAAAACATGCATATGCCCACATACATGCATGCATGTATTATGTATACATGCATACATGAATACATGCAGACCAGCATGTGCATACACATCCATAAATATATACACGTGTATGCATAGCCTACATTGCATATTAGCTAAATAGGAGAAATTCATTAAGAAAACAATAGCATTTAATCTAGCCATTGTCTTCACTTACCTGATACGAATCCAGTGTCACATCTGCAGCCAACAGTTCGTCGTTTGATAAAGACGATTTAAGAAATAAAAACATCCTCAGCAGCTCACCCGATCGACATTGATCTTCTGTCCAATCTTTATAGACATGATTAATTGTCCGGGCATAACCATACACAGCATGCCAGCGGCGCTTTGCAGGTGTAGCCCAGTGCAAGTGCGGTTTTAGCAAGTTATGCATGTTTGTAGGATAAAGACCAGTAGACTAGGCTACAGCTGTATTCAGTGGCGGTCCCAGGATTTCAGTTTGGGGGAGGGCTGAATATCCTCAGGGAGGAAATTTTCCATTTTCGTTCGCCAAAATTTCTGGTTGCATTCCGAATACGAATATTCGATTCGCTTCGGACCCATATAGCGCTCCGAATAGTCTATTAGTATTCAGACGAATGGTCTCTTCACACCGAATACTAATGGTATAAAATGCTCTGCATAAATATAAGCGCTTCACTGCATAGTTGCCATTGTGACCTACATGTAAACTCTCTTTAAACCTCTAGTCTATGCATTCTAAGGCATGTGAATCTTAGACTTTTTCAAGTCCTGCAAAGTCAACATATGGATCATGCATCTGCAAGAAAAGTTAAATGTATTGTACATTTTAAAAATGCATTTACATTTACATGTGCCTAGTCTTTGCTTTAACCTTCTTTGTTGTTGCCCAATATTTCAAGACTCTTATTTTTCGTATTCGGCTGAAGAGTAGAACAATGCTGTTCGGGATAGCTCTGAAGACTGCATGCGATGATTGATTGATTGATTGGTTCAACTGTTGGCTAGAGTTGAATCTCTTGGGTGCACGGTAGTCTAGCGGTTAACGTGCTAGACCAGCGATTCCCAACCCGTGGCCCGCCTGGCCTACAAAAATGGCCCGCAGCATCTCAATGAATTAAGAAAAATATATGTAAGAATTGACAATTTGGACACGATAGAATATATAGGCTAATTCTTTTCTATTACGGTACAAATTATTTTATTTAGTTAATTAAAATTTAGCCTTGTGGCTCCCTAATGTCCTTCAACTAAGCTTAAGAAAAATTGGCCCTCGTATCCTCCAACTTAGAAAAGTGGCCCGACGGTCAAAAAAGGTTGGGAACCACTGTGCTAGACTGTCAAGCGAGAGATCGGGGGTGGGGGGGGGGTAAAATCTCCGCCAAGGAAGACATTTAAAAATTTTCTGCACCACCTAATGTGCTCCTTATGTATCTCAGCTATGATGAGTACAACGACCGTACAGTGTCGGTGGAAAGATGGGACGGCGAGGGGGAAATTGGGTGTCTCCACCCTCATATGCCGAGGGTAAATAAATGGAGTCGCTAACACTTCATGCCGATGAGCTATGGCTGCTTCATGGCTTCGTTGCTTAATAGACTCTTCTTTCTTTTTCTTCTTCTTCTTCTTCTTCTTCTTCTTCTTCTTCTTCTTCTTCTTCTTTTCTTCTTCTTCTTCTTTCTTCTCCTTCTCCTTCTTCTCCTCCTCCTCTTCCTCTTTCTCCACCACTTCCTCTCCCTCTCCCTCTCCCTCTCCCTCTCCCTCTCCCTCTCCATCTCCCTCTCCCTCTCCCTCTCCCTCTCCCTCTCCCTCTCCCTCTCCCTCTCGCTCTCCCTCTCCTCTTTCTCTTCCTCCTCTTCCTCTCCCTCCCCTCCCCCTCTCCCTCCCCCTCCTCCTCCCCCTCCTCCTCCTCCTCTTCTTCTTCTTCCTCTTCTTCTTTGAATGGTAAATTCTAAACTATCTATTCACATGAATTATTATTTGCATTTAAATTGCGTTAGCAGAAACACACAAAAACTAATAATTTTTTACAAGTTATGAACGAAACCATCGATAACCACGAAGAGCCAAGCATTACGATCAACTAATGTCTGAGCGAGCATCTTTGGACTAAAATGTTGCTATGAACTACATGTAGGTCGCATATTAAAAACATCTCTTTTACGACTAAGACCATTTAAAGACACCTGCTAGCATCCGTCTTAGCTGAAGTCAGTTGCATCTGCAGCCCATTATAGCCTTACATGGGCCAATACATGAATATGTATGACCGTTAACACATGAATATGTATGAGCATTAATACATGAATATGTATGACCGTTGAAGCCTGAATATTCATGTTAGTTTATATATGCAAATCATATGCAGCTGTTGTTACCATTAGTATCATTAATGCTGTTGTCATTATTACTATTTTGTTTTAATGTTATTACTATTATTAGTAGTAGTAATAGATTTTTAAAATTATTATTATCAATGTCAATATCACAATATCGTAATAAATACTAGCCTACTACTCATTAATTTTGTTAAATGCTAGTATTTAAGTAACTAAAATGAAACAATGGCACAGAGAAATTTATGAGTGAAAGCTTTGTTTGATATCCCTACGATCCTATAAGACAGGAGACACCTCATAAGAGGCAAGATACTTGAATTCATGCTATATCCAGGCTACATGGCCATGGCAGTAATATAATTTCCTATAGTTTCTTCTTATCTTAGCTTGCCCATTTTTCTTTTAAATACTCTAAAATGTTTTCTTTTTCTAGTATTATTTATTGACTACGTTGCTTCAAGTCATAAATGCATTTAAAGATCTAATATTTTGGTTGCTTCGTGTAACTAGAAGTAGCGAACAGTTCGAATACGTACTCGCCATAGTCAATATTCTAAGAATTCCTAAGCTGTATTATCATCAGCATTTTATTCACAGTGTCTTTACAATGTCACTTAAAATCCTTACTTATATACCTTTGGCTTAAAATATCCTGTTACCTGTCAAAGTGTAAATAGACCATCAAATGACGAGAAACATTGGTTTCCCAGTCGCCTAAAATTCTTAAATTCCCGCGGATCAAATGTCAAGTAGGCAACCCAAACAATAATTCATTAAGATAATAAGAATTATTATTGTAGACTATTTATAGGAAATATATATCTCAGCTACGGTACATCTTGAGATAACGTGCATCTAACGTTAATTTTTAACACAACCTTAGGTTGGAACTTACAAAGTAGCTTTTGCTCTAATCTCAAGGCCTTGCAAAAAGCTGTTTGACTGGATTTAAGCGAAGGATTTCGTTTGAAACTAATGATGACTTAGTGGTGGTGTCAGGTTTCTATTTTGGATATAATATTGGGGCTGTGATATTATGCAGGGTTGAGGCTTTGGTTCCAGCAAGAAACATGACTGTGACCTCCAGGGTACTATGATGAAGATGAGCACCCATGGGTCAGTGTAACTCCCATCAGATAGAACACGTGGAAGCCAGTGGCTGCGTCCTTAGATCGTCGATGGGCGGATCTTCATCTCCGTCTTCATCAGCTGCTCGTTCTTCCACTCATTCCACGAGATTCCACGGTACTCCACCTGAGTATGGTTGTAGTACTGGCCATTGAGTATGGCGAACCAACAATTGGCGAACCACCAACCAGCCGTCCACTCCTTGGCGCAGTGGTACTCCGGGTACGTGTCCTGATCGCGGTCTGGGGTACTGAAACAGTACGTTACGCACCTTAAGATACTGAAACAGTCGGTTAAGTGAGTGGATGACTAAATAAACAAATATGTAGACAAGTATATATCTTAATTTTCATTTGCAAAAGCACTGTTACACAAGAGGCATTATTGTATAAAAAGAAGTAGTGAGTAATCGGGATAATAAAATACATGAATGACGGTCAGTGTCTTGCAAGTCATCTATGATGTAATGTAATTTGGAATTTATGTAGCGCCGCTCACAGCAGTGACCATTCCAGTGCGAGTACCCCGAGCGAAGAAATAGGTTTAGAGCAGAGACATGAGCAGATCTGGAAAGCATAGAAACCCGTGAAGAGGAGTGAGTGACAATCCAGGGGAGGTCAAATGGTGGCAAATAATATAGTTTGTGTTAAAGTGGTATGCAGCGAGTGAAGTGAGGTACTGATAGATAGTGGACAATTTATCCCTAATCAAGTACCAGATAGTCCAGATTATTTCATGACTAGACTCACCCAAATATAATCCCCTAATAAACACAACATTTCACACTTTACAAAGGAACTCACCTTAACAAAGGTCTCAAAATTAATTAGCAACACGCCTGAACTTAACTCCCTTTATGCACCTTAGCACACCTTCCTTTAATGAACTCACTTGAACACACCTTTCTAATCAACTCACCTGAGCACACCTTTCTAATCATCTCACCTGAGCACACCTTCATAATCAACTCACCTGAATAGGACTCCATTATGGTGCTGCATCCCATCCGCAACACTCCCAGTATGATTGGCGACGTGCAGCTTATACCCTTCTCGTTCCCCATCAATATGGAACTTCCTGTAGGTGGCGTGAACCCTGCTCCCAAAGAAGTCCCACAGATCAACCCTCAACTCGTACTGCTTCTGACTGGACAGTAGAAAGATGTTGTCCAGCCCGAGCCAGAACTCCTGGCCGACGCTTCCAAACCCTATCCGATAGTCCGTCCAGTTCTGATTGAAGTCCGTCTGTCCGTCCTGTCGCCTCTGGATGACCATCCATCCACCTGGAGGGGTATCCATGTCGCAGTAGACAGGGATGGGACACGCAGCGTACAGGGGAGTCACATAGTAGACCCCGCTCTTAGCGTAACCACTGGAGTGCAGTTCTTCGCAGTCTGTAATGCAATGTACAATTATTACGCAATTCAATACAATGTAATCATTGTAATGTATTGAGTGGTGATGCAATGTGATGTAGGCTTATGTTAGGTGATGCAATGCGATGTTAATCTCACTATGTTTTGATTTTATGTGATGCAATATGATGTAAGCTGATGTGTAATGCAATGTGAGGTATGCGCTGATATAATGTGATGCAATGTGATGTAAGGTGATTATTATGTAAAGCAATGTGATTTAAGCTGATATTATGTAAAGCAATGTGATGTAAGCTTATATAATGTGATGCAATGTGTGGTATGCTGATATTATGTAAAGCAATGACATTGTGATTTAAGCTGATATCATGTAAAGCAATGTGATACAAGATGACAATTATTATTATGTGATGCAATGTGTTGTAAGTTGATATTATGCGATGCAATTATTGATGTGTGCAGATGTAATGCGAATTCTATAATGAAATGCGATGTGAGTCACAGTTCGACATGATCCGAAATGACATACTGTAAAGTGTAAAGCAATGACCTCCTACGTCATGTGCAATGTGATGATGATGATGATGATGATGATGATGATGGTGCTCTGCCCGAAGGCAGGTTCATTGGCTTTACGCCCCTGGGGATGAGATGAGTGAGGTGGCAGGGACGTCATTTGGGGGGGGGCAGGGGGGGGCATTTGCCCCCCCCTGAATTTGACCGATTGTTCTTACACATGACATATTTTGCATTGCTTTGCAACGCCACACGTTGTTCAAAATACCAAAATGGCCTGTGTCTTCACAGCCTGTGTAATTTTGTATGTGAGGGCAGATTCGAGCTGCACACAGTGCACAGTTCATCATAGCCACAGATACATATATCAACTTATGTGTATATTGTGATATTATCTGCACAGGGAATGAGCTCAGGCTGATACTGGAAAGACGTACAGCTTGTTCCCCATAGATAAAGTCCCAGGTCAGTATAAGGTCACCAGATGTGTGGGTCCTGTCAGCCACACATGTAGTGCAAGCCGAGCAATACCCAGTTATAACATGAAGCAGTCAGGCATCTGAGGCATGATTCTCCCTCTGAGCCTAGGCCTACAAGCACCCCACCCCGTCTGACCGGGACCTGGAGTGGATTCGCCTCTCAACACCGGCGACCTCTAGGGCAAGTAGCCGGCATAGGACAATGAGCGGGAAGTTCTGAAACTGAAAGAACACAGCAGAAAGATGTATTACAAGGGGCTGACTGCATGCAGCAGTTGGAGGAGAGGTATGAGTGTGGGTTACAGTAGAGCTGATGATTGGGCTTTCTTGAGAACTGAGGAGACGGTGAAAGCGGACCAAAGGACATGAGAGTTCATCCTGTAAACACTCACAACGATCCACATTCCACACGGTAGGCCTATTATGTGACATCCAATTGAACTGGAAATTTACACAAACTGACTGTTTTTAGTGCAATGGTTATAAGCAGGTTACTGCTTATACATGAAATCCTGGATATTAAAATTTTCTTTCAGTGATATATCTTTTCCAGGTTGATATAATCACAAGCCATTGACCTCCACTTGAATGATCCCATAGGCATAGATAATAACAGTCATTAACCCAAAGGCAAAAATAATTATTGCAGACTTAGTGCATGCAGCATGCAATATTGCTATGTGAATTGTTATTAATGACAAATTAAAGCAGTGGGGAGGGGATGTGCCCAACTGCCTGCAAGAAATTTGTTTGAATTTTCACGGTGCAATGGCACCATTTTGAGTGATGCTAAGAGTGGTCTAAGACTTCAAAAATATAGGTCCACTTAAAATAATAGCAAATTCTTGTTGAGCTTCCACATTGTAATCATAGCATGTAGGATGTTATCCTGACAAAATCACTCTATTATTTCAGTGCTGATAAAAAAGAGCGGTTTAATATATCAATATCAAAATGTAATTATAATTGCAATAATAATTTCTTTGTGTATCAAGTTAGGCAATTCTGTTCTGTTGCTAATGGACTATTACAATGAGTAACAGCAGCAGACTGGAGTATAATAATTATTATGTACATGTAAGTTTACTTTGTTGTACTGCAATAAGCTTACCCTTGTTGTTCAAGACAACACAATTTTAGTAGAAATGGTTGAGCATAGTATACAAAGTAAGCAAGAATTGCCAATTAAACTACCAAAATTGGGAAGCATATGTAATAATGATGTTGTTTTACTAAGTGTTTCAAGGAACAAAACATTTTGAAATCTGACAGTTTGAAATTTGAAAGATTACACAGTAATTTACACTGGATAGTGGAGATAAGACATTTAATGGTAATTTTTTTACAAGTATTAACAGTAAATTATTTTCCATTTCATGATGATGATGTCATCTATTAGACTATTATTATAGTAAGTAATATCATTATAATTATATAATAATCAATAATATTATGGTGGATTATAATGGTCCAACCCGGTCTATGTAATACAATTCTATGTAATACAATAATGTAAACTGGAGCAATGGTCATTATAATTTTTCAATTTTTTTCTGTGGGTGAAGGTTATTTCTGTCATTTTAATTGTATAAAAATAGTATTTGTACAAATATTAACAATAAATCCTACTCTTTTATTATGATACTGTCATATATCATAGTAAATAATACCTTTATTATAATCATATAATGGTAAATAATATCACGGTATATAATAACAAGTGCAAAGCACTTATAGTCTATTTAAAGTACCAGTATAGTAGGCATTTAAAATATACCTCATCACTGAATCAAAGAGGCCTATAAGTAGATTTAATAAATATGAGCATGAATAAAACATCTCATTTAAGCACAGTTTTGCACATGTTGGCTAAATACAGAACTTACGAAGCTTGTGGAGTTTTGACCCGCGAAAATTTTTTTGCCCCCCCCTGAAAAAAGCTGAAATGACGTCCCTGTGAGGTGGTTTCCCGTTGCCTTCCCCACAGACAATGATGGGTAAGCAACTTGCCCAAGGTCGCTCCGCAGGAGCTTGTGCCCCTGCGTCCCACACGTGCTAGCCCGAGATATCTAAATCTCTGAATGTCAACTCCCAGCCCGGGGCTTGAACCGCAGTCCGTTGCAACCAACAGACGAATGCAGCGCGCGCTTACCGGTGTAGCTAACTAGGCCAGTATGTGCAATGTATTGCCCTGTAATTGCAAGTTACATTGTAGGCTACCTAACCCAATCTAAGAAAAAATTATATAGCGCTATTTTCATGAAATTGAAGACATTAGTTTATGGTCACGTCGATTAAAAAATGTAATGACGATTGATGATCCACTGGATCAGAAGAGAAATCCATTCTATATATGGTATACTTTCGATGAGTTAACTATTTGGGGAGATCGAGTCTCTGAGGAGTTTACCTGAAGTGGCGCTATATAAATTTCCGATTACCATAAATTGCCAAGAATGGTCCAGGAGTCGGTTGGTCGATTCGAAAAGTTGTTGGTGTGGAGGAGAGGGCGGAAGGGGAGATAAGTCTGCTGCAGAGTGAAACCTGATATATTTTCATTGGTAGTTACACCCTTGCTCGCTGTATACCCTATTATAGGGGAGTGCAGTGCTTGCATTATGGTTTTTAACTTCAACTTACCCTACTATAGTCATTTATCTTACCATCCCGCAGTCGTTTATGGCCTATACATTGGCGCCCGAAAATAAGAGGTTTCCCTTCTGGAAAATTGACACCAATTTTTTAAAACTGTTTCTTGTGGGTTTTTAACGAAATATTAATATCTTCGTACTAAAGCTCTATAATGATGTTGCAAAAAATGAAAAATGACGAATCTACATTTTGAAGCCTCTTTGATAAATACTCGAGTTCTTAAATTTCCTGCTTTGCATTTTTCAAGCTCTGGCTAAAAAAGTTAAGCGTGAGCACTGTGTTTTGGCCAATCCTGCGAAAGTGTCTGCGGGCACCCATGATCATTTGCCTTAACTTACCATAGCCATCTGCCCTACCATATCATCGCCATTAGTCTCATACCATAGCCATTTATCTTACCTTGCCATAGTAATTTACCGTATCAAAGCACTTTACATTTTCTTAGTCCTTATCATATCTATTTGTCTTACCATACCATAGTCATCAAACCTATCTTGTCATAGCCATCTTACTCTGTCCTGCATATTCATTTATCGTAAGCCTACCACACCATAGCCATTTTTCTAACCTTGCCATAGCGCCATTTGCCTTATCATACCATAGTCATTTATCTTGCCATAACATAGCTATTTACATTACCATAGCCATAGTCATTTACATTGACATAGCCATAGTCATTTACATTGACATAGCCATAGTCATTTACATTACCATAGTCATCTGTCTTTAATTAACCTAAATTCAACGCTATTATGTAACCTCCTGTCTTCCTAATTGGAAGCACATTCTCCGCTGGCTCACAGTCGACGAAGCAGTGATGGAAGTAAATTGGAAGAACAGACTAGACTCCAGATGCAGATGCAGATGAAGAGGAAGAGGAAATGGAAGCGGAACAAGAAGAGGAAACTTTTCCATGCTGTGGAATGAAAGGCAAGGAAAAGGAAGGAACTACCGCGAAACGCAAAAGAGTGGGAGTAGAGGATTGGAAAGAATGGGAAGTTGAAGGAGATGAAAGGAAGGGAGGGAAAAGATGGGAAGGGAAGGGAATAGAAGGGAAGGGACTGGAAGGGAAGGAAAGGAAAGGAAAGGGAAGGGAAGATAAGGGAAGGGGAAGAAAGGTAAGGGAAGGGAAGGAGAGGAGAGGCAAGGGATGTGGAGGGAGAATTGAATTCGTGAAGTGACATAGATGAAGATGAAGGCTGATGAGGAGCGTAAATAGAAGAAGAGGTATGGAGGGGATAAGGATGGAGAACATTATTAATCTAGGAAAGAGAAATGGACGTTGATGGAAAGGAGAGAAGTAAGAAGGATGACAATGGCAAATAAAGGACGAAAGATGGAGTGATGATGGATGATAAAGGACAGAGGAGTGGATTGGACGAGGAGGAGAAACTAAGATGGAGGAGGAGGAAAAACAGAGGAAGGACGAGGGGATAGATGAAAAATCGCTAGGTGCTATAAGGAGGGAGAATGGATGAAGGAGGAAGAGAAGAGGAGGGAAACAGTGGGGATTTTTATGGGAAATAAAGAGGGATGCTGATTGTAGAGTCTACATCTGTTCAGCATCCTTTGATGCGGCTAGACAGAGACAGACAGACAGACAGACAGACAGACAGACACAGACAGCAGAAAAGAACATAAACGGACACAGAGAGGGAAGAAGGGGGGAGTTGTTGTTGATAAACTCTTTCTTATCCGTGACCCAAGTGTTTGTTGAACCTTCTTCTGCTTCGTGTCAATGCCATTTCAAGGTCCAGATCAAGCACTTCACTCCTTTTTTTCGGTATGTCTGTCTGTATGTATGTACATACAGACAGACAGACAGTCTGTATGTATGCATGTATGTATGTATGTATGTATGTATGTATGTATGTATGTATGCATGCATGCATGTATGTATGTATGTATGTATGTATGTATGTATGTATGTATGTATGTATGTAAGTATGTATGTACGTATGCATGTATGTATGCATGTATGTTCTGTATGTCTGTCTGCCTCTCTTTCTCTCTCGGTGCATCTCTGTGTGTATGTCTCTCTCTTTCCAGTCACTGGCTATGAAGTTGTTATCATTGTTGTTGTTACTGCTGTTCCAGCCGATGATGATAATGATAATCATGACAACGACTACTACAGTGACAGCGACGACGATTATGATGATGAGAACGACGATGACGATGCTTTTTTCTATTATTATAATTATTATTATTATTATTATTATTATTATTATTATTATTATTATTATTTATACATATATTTTATTAACATTATTTTTATTTATATACATTTTATTATTATTATTTTGATGATGATGGTAATGATGATACGACGACGACAACAATGATGTCTTGATAAGAATATCTCTGACGACGACGACGACGACGACGACGACGACGACGACGACGACGACGACGACGACGACGACGACGACGACGACGACGACGACGACGACGACGACGACGACGACGACGACGACGACGACGATGATGATGATGATGATGATGATGATGATGATGATGATGATGATGATGATGATGATGATGATGATGATGATGATGACGATGACGATGACGACGATGATGATGGACTGACCTCTGTACTTGGGTGCATCTGGTGAGATGGAACACCCAACAACCTCTGATGTTGCTTGCACTGCGATCACTTTTTCATTCGCACCCAACTTCTCCAGCTGTCGGTCGTGTCTTGTGATGGCTTGATTCGTCTCTGTCATATCCAGCATGAGTCCTGCCAGCTTCATGTCAACGCTTCTCCAGTAGGTCTTCTGAAGGATCAGGTCAGTCATGTCCGATACGATCCGGGTGAGGTTCATGTCGATGATTCGGAGTCCGTCGTCCACTCGGTCCAGTCCGTGGGTGGAGTTTCTCTCGAGGTCCCTGAGCAGGGATTCGAGTTGGACGATGCGAGCGTTGTGAAGGTCCCTGGCCGCCTTCAGCTGGTTGCCGATCGACGTCGCTGACTGGATCTTCGATTCCAGGTTTTCGATCCTCTGGAGCATTTCGTTGAGGGTGCTCGAAGAAGAATTTGGAACGTCCTGGATCGTCGTTGTGGCTACGTTTCGTTTCAGCTGAGGTTTGGAGGCACTGCTTCCTGACGATGAAGAAAACGAAGCAGACACTGGCTGAATGACTGACTGACTGACTGAATGAATGAATGAATGAATGAATGGATGAATGGATGGATGAATGAATGGATGGATGATTGAATGATTGAATTACTGACTGACTGAATGAATGAATGAATGGATGGATGAGTGAATGGATGGATGAATGAATGATTGAATGACTGACTGATTGACTGACCGACTGACTGACTGACTCACCGACCGACCGACCGACCGACTTACTGACTGACTGACTGACTGACTGACCGACTGACTGACTGACTGAATGAATGAATGAATGAATGAATGGATGAATGAATGATTGAATGACTGACTGACTGACTGACTGACCGACCGACCGACTGACTGATTGACTGACTGACTGACCGACCGACCGACCAACTGACCGACTTACTGACTGACTGACTGACTGACAGACTGACTGACTGACTGACTGACTGACCATCGTTTAAGTAGCTGATGATGGCTTCGGGTCCAGTCGTTCTCATCGTCGTTCCATTACCAGCTGCAGCTGTTGTCGGTGTCTGCTGCTGCTGAGGACGGGAGGTGCTGGTCCCGATCAACCCCTGCGCAGGCGATGCTGATGCTGCTGATGCTGATGCTGCTGCTGCTGATGCTGGTCCTGTCCTGCTGTACTGTGCAACGACGGATGGACAGAGGCTGGGGTCGAACTCTTGAACGACGAGCGTGTAGTCGCACTTCTGCGATTTCTTACGAACCGTCTTCGCTGTTGATGCTGAATCGGTGATGAGGAAGCTGAGAGATGAGGAGATGAGGAGGAGAGCCAGCGTCAGATGATGAGGCAGGGAGGCGGCGGGTGGTCTCCATGGTGATAGCATCGTCGAATGATATGGTGTATATGGTGGACTGGTGACTGGCCAGGGGAAGGATGATGTATCTGGACTAGCAATTTATTTGGTAACGTGAAGTATTGCAATTGGAGTATTTTGAAAGTTATGGTTATGGCCAGGGCCTACTATCCCCCCCTGGAAGGTGGAAGCAATCCCCCCTAACATAAATGTTTGCCTAATATTATTGCAAGCGCCGAAGGTGCGAAGCTGCAGCTGCGAGTGCCGAAGGCACGAAGCCCATAGCGACTAGGGGGTCTGGGGGAGCGTCGTAAGCCCCCCCCAGCGGGGCCTGGGGCGGAGCCCCAGAAACCAACGCATTTTTAGCTGTTGGCATCGACTATAGAGCGCATGTTTTAGGCTCTTATGTGCTAGCTGTTTATTAACGATAAAGTCATGAAAATTTCACTTTTTTGGATTTGCACTCTGTAATTGTACCTTTCTAAGTGGGGTCATCTTCACAAAATTGCTCGTGAATTCAATGCTCAGAAACGTGGTGTAGGATATCGTAAAATGTTGCCTGCAGCCTCCCCATTATTATTTTTTTAATTTGCACAATATAATGGTAACATTCTAAAATTTCTCATTATGGGTTAACAGTGCGTTACACTAATAGTCCTGTGAAGTTTGGAAAAGTCCAGCATTCAGCAAAATATCAACTTCTTGTATATAACAAATGCAGTGTCAGTAGATATAAAATATATTTTTTTTAACAGTTAATGTAATTAATTATGAGTTGTGAGAGCGAGTGCCATATACGTGCAGGGACAAATGTAAGTGACTGCAAAGCAAAGGTCATACTAAATGAATATATACCCTTGAGATGGCGGGATTAACGTTCAAGGGGAATTTACCGTTGGTGCGGGGAGGGATGGTACAGAGGGAGATGCCGGGGGGATATGTCCAGAAGGAAATCTCTTATGCCCATCTATCAATAGGGGGGGATTTTCCTCTGGCACAATTTGGATCAGGGCATCAGACTACTTACTCCCCCCACTTGGCAAGCCCTGATGGGTGCGAATTTGATGGAAGTGCAAGGACAAATTTATGTGAGTGTTAAGCAAAAGTCAAATTAATTAAATGAAGATTTACCCTGTGTTATGACAGGGAGGTAGTTTGGGGGGGGGGATTTACCAGGAGGAAGTCCATGGCAGATGCTGGGGAATATCGGGGAAAATGTTCAGGAGTAAATATTCTATACTCAACTTTATCATTAGGGGGGGAAACCTTTCCCCCCCTGGCCCAAATTGGAAGCAGTCTGCTTCCATCCCCCCATGGCGTAGTAGACCCTGGTTATGGCTGTTGTGTTATACTACAAAAGTGCAGTTATGGTCAAAATGCAGTTGAAAGTTAATTACGTGATGTGTGGCTCAAGCCTCAAAGTGAAGTGTATTGCAGTTCAAGCTTTCAACGAACAGTGTGGTCCATATTGAAGTACCTGCATGTATTATACTTGCATAGTGTAGTTCAAAGTGAACAACAGCGTATTTCATACAGGCTAGGGGCTAATATGATAACAAAAAACTACGTCGAAAGTGACGATAAGGATGATGTATTGTCACCATCATGTCATCATCATCATCATCATCATCATCATCATCATCATCATCATCATCATCATCATCATCATCATCATCATCATCATCATCATCATCATCATCATCATCATCATCATCATCATCATCATCATCATCATCATCATCACCATCACCATCACCATCACCATCATCGTGATGGTGATCGTCATATTCATCATCATCAGCAGCAGCAACAGCACCATCATCGTCATCATCATCATCATCATCATCATCATCATCATCATCATCATCATCATCATCATCATCATCACCGTCATCATTATCACCATCACCGTCATCATTATCATTGTCGTCATAATCATCATCATCATCATCAAAAACCTAAAGGAATACAATCGAATCTTGGCTCTCGCCAGTGAAATCTAACAAATCAAATTTCTAATCAAATCAACTTTAATTAAGTCAATCAGAATATTATTTGAATAACGCAATTGACAATCGAAATAATGTGGCCAGACCTGTTCTAATCTCTTCCAGAAGTAGACTGCATGCAGCTAATCTCTCCAAGTCCTTTCCATCTGAATTATGCACGTATAATCCACTCCAGACACCGTTGAAAAGCCTTTCAACTTCAGCCAGTAACAGAACAACCCTTCCACTCCCCCAAACGTCCTTCAGGTCTTTATACTCCACAGGAACCCCCCTTAAACTTTTCAAAGACCCATCATGACTGCGTCTCGGCACCTTCTACAAATCTTTCGACGTCGGGCAAAAACCCTTGAAACTCGCAACAATCCTTATCTTTTGCCTGTAAAAACCCATTCACCCCTTAGAAGATGAGACCCTCTAGTCCCGCAGAATCCCCTCAACGCGTCTAAGAACCCCTTCAGTAACTCCGTATATACAAGTCTGGTGTAGGCTACACCCAATGCACTGCTCGGTAGAATGCACGGGCAGCGGCGGGTTAATGCAGCGGCGAATGATATGCTTTCCTTGCAGCACGCTTCCCGGCACACAGTGTATTGCAGACCTCCTTGCTAGAGGCCTGGGTAAAAACACGGGAGAGAGGCCTCGCCTGACCGGTGGTGGGACCAAGCAAGGCAGCCGGGATGGAAGGAAGGCCTGTGGAGTGATAGGCTGTGCAGTGTGCAGGGCAGGTCCCATAGGCCAGGGGTTATCTGAGGGTTTCGTGTCTGGGTTGATTGAGATTAGGTGGAACCAGCTGGAAATGGGAAATAACTGGAGGTCCGCGATGAATTCCTGCGACACCCAAAGACTTAATTCACCCTTTGCCAAACAATGTCCGGTGATTGGCAACACATTTTGTCTAGACAACCATTGAAATATCATCATTAGACAATGTCGAACTATGTATGTATGTAGGCCCACATGTATGCAGTGTTTAATATAATAGCATTTCTGGGTGGGGAAGGTCCCCAGAAATGACATTCCCCAGAAAATTTTCAAAGAAAATTTCGCATCTGCTTTTTTTGTATTTATAAGCCTATTGCACCAGCTGGAGAACCGCGGTAGGCCTACTATTTACCATTATTTAATAATAGAATAAAGAAACAATCGAAACACTAAAAGGGTTATCAGATCTGAAAGATGATCATTATATTACTACCGGGATTTGTAGCCTATAGGCCTAATATTCGTATTTTTTACACAAATATTAAAAAGAGATATAACATAGGTCTATTAGTCAAAAATCGTCCACGCGTCAGCGGTTGGCCGTTTGCCGAATGGCCGCTTGACCACGCCCCCCTCCGAAACCTGGATTCCCCATACCCAAAAGCAGAGGGCTGGATCAAACACTGGTAGGTCTATGTGTGTCAACCGGTCAGACATAATTTCTAGACTGATGCGCATACAGAGACACCATTGCAGGCTGTCTGTTCTGTTAGTAGGTAAGATTTATGTATTCTGCGATCTGTAGCCTGTCCTTGAAAATTATTTCAGCTGCATAATAATTGTACACTGTAACTCTGTCAACTTGATTGTTGAATAAAGTAAATTATTGTATATTTTAATTATTTTAAAAAGCAGCAACAAAATTGGATTACAGGAATTGGAGTTTGCCAAAGACTTCATGACGCAACGATTACGTCATCGCTGTTGATTGTCTCTGTCAACAAAGTATCCTTGGATACGTCAGACCAGACGCAGATCAGTTTTCGACAGGGCGCGTTGAAACTTATTTCCCGAAATTTTTACAATTATTTGTCAAAGTTGTTCGAATTCTGCACAATCGAATGCTGTCTCGTTTGAATCTTCGAAGGTAAACCAAAGCAATTACAAAACAACGATTTCTTTAATCGAAATTTTGCAATTTAGAGATCGGCCAGGTTACAAAATCTCGAAGTTGCTTTTTTCGTGAGTCTCAATAACGTATTTATTTTTTTATAATGTAATGCTTAAATTGCAGTCTTTAATTTAACAAATTTATGTAAAATGTTTAGTTTTAATAAGTTTGCGAGACTCGATGATATCTACAGCATTTGCAAGGTATTTTGTTGCGCCTTATAGATATAATTTTTAAAATTGATATTATGTTTGTTGATTTTAATTTAATTTATTTAAAGAATTTAGTGAAACTCGGTTACTTCTATTGCTCCACAATATTATATTCTGTGTACCTTTTAAATGGAAAGAGGGTTTTCAGTTCATTTGCTTGATTTCTATAATTCACCATTTTTTTTTTTTTTTAAATTTTTTTTAGGCCTATTCGTGTAAGTTTCTGAGACTCGGTGACTATCAGGCCCATAGCGTCGCAATTTTTTTAAAAAATATTCCATTGCATTTTCCCTTACAGAATTATGGGCATATTTGTCTAATGTGTTTGTCTAATATGCATTGTTATTGTTATTTATGCTGTGCTACTACTGAGTTCGACAGAGAAAAGATACAGTTGGAGACAGACGGTTCATGGTGCGGTCATCCTTCTCATCGGAGACGGCTAAAGACGAGATAAGTGGCACTTGTAGTGAGGAGGTTAAGGTCCAAAAACGCAGTGCATTGTGCATCTTGTGGATAAAAGCAACAAATTTTTACAGCTTCAAGACAAACATATTTTAAAACTTTTCAGCTAGCTGCATCAAAAAATTCACATGGGAACATACTTAAACAGAAGGTTGAAAGTATGCTAAAAATGCACATGCTCTAGAGTAGATACGCAGCTCTAAGCTGCACCTAGATGCAGAATATGTGGTCTTTTGACACCATGAAACATTACTGATCTGATTTAAACATTACACATTGTGGAACAATTCATATAGAACAAGTATACTATGAAAGTATGCTAAAAATTAACATTCCAGAGATTATACGCAACTATTTATTGCACTAATATGCACAATCTGTGGTCTGTTGACATCATGAAGCATTACTAATCAGATTCAAACAAATACAGTGTGGGACAATTTATATAGCACATATATACTATGAAAGTATGCTAAAAATTCACATTTCCAGAGCCGATACGCAACTCTTTATGCACATAGATGCAGAATATGTGGTCTTTTGACAACATGAAACATTACTAATTAATCTAATTAAAACATTACACACATGCACACGTACGTGGGACAATTGATAGAGCACAAGTATACTATGAAAGTATGCTAAAAATTCACATTTCAAGAGCCGATTCACAACTCTTTATGTAAATAGATACAGAATAAGTGGTCTTTTGACAACATGAAACATTACTAATCTAATTAAAACATTACACACATGTGTGGGACAATTGATAGAGCACAAGTATACTATGAAAGTATGCTAAAAATTCACATTTCAAGAGCCGATTCACAACTCTTTATGTACATAGATACAGAATATGTGGTCTTTTGACAACATGAAACATTACTAATCTAATTAAAACATTACACACATGTGTGGGACAATTGATAGAGCACAAGTATACTATGAAAGTATGCTAAAAATTCACATTTCAAGAGCCGATTCACAACTCTTTATGTACATAGATACAGAATATGTGGTCTTTTGACAACATGAAACATTACTAATCTAATTAAAACATTACACACATGTGTGGGACAATTGATAGAGCACAAGTATACTATGAAAGTATGCTAAAAATTCACATTTCAAGAGCCGATTCACAACTCTTTATGTACATATATACAGAATATGTGGTATTTTGACAACATGACACATTACTAATATGAAATAAACATTGCACATATGCATACATGTGTGGGACAATTGATATACCGTAACTTAGTATACTAGAAAATATGCTAAAACTGCACATACCCAAAGCCGAAATGCAACTCCATATTACACTTAGATGCAGAATATGTGGTCTTTAGACAACATGAAAAATTACTAATTACTAGTAATTAGTAATATTTCAGATTAATCTGATTCAAACATTACACATTTTGATGTAGCTCCAGTATACCATTTAAGTATGCTAAAACTGCAGAGCCAATATGCGACTCCATATTGCACTTAGATGCAGAATATGTGGTCTTATGACAACATAAACATTACAATTTTCGGTTGCAATATGGTCATGTGGGGTAGCACAATGTTTGACACACCAATACAAATGACTTGAAGAGTACTTTCAGCAAATATAATACTAATATCAGCGTGCTTCCGTCATGGAAGACATAACAACAAAATAATGTCACAAATAGGCACCATGTCGACATTCCACTTGTAAAACAGGACTTTTTGCATCTGGAAATTTTCCTATAAAAATGCATGCTGGCATCACAAGTTTTAGAAAATATTTGATTTACATTTTGTATCACTAGTAATTAAATTCAGTTTAAATATTCTGTCATTTGTTTCTATCACTATTTTCACAATGTCAAAGTGCTTTCTCTGCAAAGAGTGTCCAGTTATTCACGATCTGTCCATAGGTTGTCTCATAAGATCACGCTTACAATCAGCACTAGTGGTAACAATTTCTGGTCATTTGGTATGAAGAACTGGAAAGTTTGAAGTGTCTAAAGTGAAAAACTGACTGAGGTATGTGGGCTGCTAAAGTTGGATGGGTAGAACAAAATGTATATGAATTTGTATCTGGGTAATTTATGACATTTTCAGACCTCTTCAATAACTTTTGATCTTGAGCAGCTGAACATACACACACACAATTTGCTTTTCAGTTTTGAATTCTGAACATTGCCTAGATTTGTATGATCAAGTAAATTTGTTGTATTTCGTATGAGGAATAAACCACAGTTGCTGAAAAGTGTCAAACATTTCTTGTCAACCCTATTTTTGTCATGCTTGCTGACACATTACACCTCCTAGTACATTACAGTCTTAGATAATTTTGTTTGGTTTAATTTAGCCACAACAAGCGTATTAAGCGTGCAATTTATTTGTGTCTTGGTTGACAGGAACTGTTGCAGCAATTAGCTACAAACCTCTCATTTCCGTGATAGCACTCACTTTCAACTGACTAAATGGGCATGTGGGACACCTTATAAACAAGTCAAATACATGTCATTGGAGAAATTGAAGAAAGCCCTTTTTATTGACACCAAACTCTAAGTAAGTAATCTTTAAGGCAGTGGAATTTTTGTAGAACAGCTTTCAGGAATTGGCAAGACAGGCAATGTCCCTAAAGTTTGACTCTGGACATATCCAGCCTGATACCCAGAATGCTTGAGATGTCACACAATGCATCTTGCCTTGGCGGAATGTTCTCAATTGTTTTACCTTTCATGCAATACTTCCTGACAAGTTCTTTTGCTCCAGCCAACTAAGGCTGAAACTGTGTCACAGATAATGAATGCATTGAACATGGGTCATCATGCAAAGGCTAGTTCTGGACTCAAAATTCAAGTAACCTCATGAGCAGCAATGCGTTGAAGCTGAGACAATGCCCCTATTGTCACCAAATATTTGTGACACACTATTTTTTTCTGCTGGAACAACAACATCAGTATCAGTAGTCTTGAGCAACATGAAGTTTTGTGTGATTCCGAGCTTGAAACAAATCCTACATTCATGCTTTAATAACTTTACTAGATCCCGCTCTCTGACCATATACAAAAAAAATTCTTGCTTTGGTTTTTATGTCGCAATTGGGTCTTTCTCCGAAGCATCTTTGTGATTTCATGCTTCGTCTCCTCTCTGCCACACCACTGGGTCTTCTCATATCCTCTGATCCTCCTGACTTATTATTTTGTTCCTCGTGTTTGCCCTGGCTCAATCCAGTTGCTTTGCCTGCATAGGTCCCTCTCTGTAGAATGGAATTCCACCATCAGTTCGCTCCACCTTTTTGCTCAACAGCAACTTTATTCTGGCACACATTAACACACAGGGTAATCTATCACTTTAGCGTTCTAAAAATTATTCATCATTGAGTGGGTTGTAGTGTTCAATGCAGACAAGTATATAGGATTGACGAAAAGGTTTCTCACTAAGCAGAAGTTGAATTGATGAAAAATGTTTACTTAAATAGAAGTGGGATAAATGAAAAAATTCTTGCTGAAATTAAAGCTGGATTGGTTAACAATATATTTTTTAAAATATAGATTGACAAGAAGTAATTGTTGTTGCCCAAATAAAAGCAATACTGATTTTAAAATAAATTCTTGCCTTGATGAAACTTATGGAAGCTAGATCAGTGAAAATGGTAATCATGCAGACTACGGCCCTGTTCAAGCAAGCGGTATAGCCACCCAAGAAATTGCTAAAATAGAGTGCTGTGAGTGAGTGCTTTCTCCGAAGCATCATTGTGATCTCATGGTTCAAGTCCACTCTGCCACACCACTGGTCCTCTCAGATCCTCTGATCGGCATGACCCATGATGCAATGCATTGAGTAAGTAAGTAATCAACACAACAAATTAGCACAATTTCTAAGTAAATAAATAGGACATTTCATTTTAGTGTGCGTGTTTACCTATTAACTTAACCTTTTTACTTGGGATTTCGCGCTAATTACTTAATGAGAGCATTGCATCATGGGATGCAGCTGATAAGTCGCAGCGCTCTATTTTAGCGATTTCTTGGGCGGCCATACTGTTTATATGGACAGGACCGTAGTCTGCAAAATTACCATGAAAAGTATTCATGCCAAAACAGAAGTAGGATTGATGAAAAAATACTTATGCTGCGATAGGCGAATACTTTATAACGCTATTTAAGCGATAGATTACACGCACACTGCGTCCAATTAACTGGCAAGTCGATTAAAAGCACCTTAGACATCGCTATGTTAACCAAAGTCTAACCTTCCAAACACAAATATTCAAACGCATGCAAATCTACATAATCCTTGTTCAAAAAATTAATGTTCTTGCGCACAATACGAGCGAAATACAACTTTAATTAAGTTTTTAGTCCCAATCCAATTATAATAATAATCCTATCATCGCTCACGAAACCTAGTGTACAAGCCAAGCTATCGCACAATGTTGGCTCTGTAGAGCGAATATAGCCCAATAAAGTCGCCCAAATGGTCGATCTAACACCAAAAGTAACCGATTTTTTCGGACTTTTCACTAATTTTTTTAGTTATGTTCCGGATCGAATTAATTGATGCCGCTAGCTGAAAAGTCTTAAAATATGTTTTTCTTCAATACAAAAAAGTTTGTTGCTTTTATCCACAGTTTGCACAATGCAAGAGCTTAACGTCCTCACTATTGCCAATTATTTATAGCAACTTGCAAACGAGCTTGAGCGTGGTAATTCTTTTAATATTCAACGTGTCAATTTTAGCCACGGATAATGTTAACTTTGAAATCATGGCCTTTTAGAATTTCCGAATAACAATAATAATTATTATAAGTAATTATATTTGTGCAGTTCTTTTGTTACAATGTCGCCTCCGCTCTTTATCATTTCCCCCGTTACTCCGTCGTTTCCTGGGCTTTTGTTATTTTTTAGTCGCTGTATGGCTCTTCTAACCTCCTCTTCTAGTATATCATCCTCGATGTCTTCAGTTGGCGGTGTGATTTTCTTCAATTCTGCTATTACCTCTCTTGCTATATTCGGATCCAGCTGCTCTTTGTATAATTCGCTGCAGTATGCTGTCCATCTTTGTATAATATCTTCTCTGTTCATGAGTACCTTCCCCTCTTCATTCTTTATTGCCGTGAGTTTTGGCATCCATTTGCTGTTGATGTTTCTAATCATTTTGTGCATTTCTCTTGTCCTGCACTCCCCGTGGAATTTTTCCACCTCGCTGCATTGACATTCGAGCCACCTTGCCTTGTCCGCTCTTGCTGCCTTTCTCACCTCGTTACACTTTGTCCTGTATGCTCTTTCGCTCTCATCCGAGTTGTCGCGTCTTTTTCTCAGTTCCCTCTTCACCTCTACCAGTCTCATCGTTTCTGGCGTGATCCATTTTTTCTTTATCTTTTCTTGTTTCGGCAGTACCTGTTCAGCCGCCTCCATCATTGCCCTGGTCAGTTGTGCCGCCCTTACTTCTATGTCCTCTGTTCGGTCGTGCTCTTCCAGTTTCGATTTTAGCGTCTCCTGGTATGCTGTTTTAATGTCCTCCTCTATCAATCTTGACATGTCTCTTTGCTCCTGTCGCTTCTCTCTGAGTCTTTTCTTGAGTTTGATCTTGATATTCGCTATCACCAGGCTGTGGTCCGATCCCACGTCTGCGCCCTGGTACGTTCGGCATTGTTGGACCGAGGTTGTCCATCTTGTGTTAATCATTATCAGGTCTATCATGTTTTTAGTTTTCCCGTCACACGAACGCCATGTCCACTTTCGGCACTCTTTTTGTTGGAATCTTGTGTTGCATATCATCAGATCATTGTCGATTGCAAACTCTAGTAGCCTTTCGCCTCGTTCGTTTCTCTCCCCATGTCCAAATTTGCCCATGACCTTCTCCCATCCTGCATTGTCTGAGCCAATCTTGGCATTCCAATCCCCCTCCAGTATGAGTATATCCTGCTTACTCACCTCTTCAATCGTCGATGTTAACTTTCTGTAGAACTCCTCGATGTCTTCCTCTGTGCTGGCTGCTGTTGGTGCATATGCCTGTATGACCGTCATGTTGAACGGCTGTGCTCCAAACCTCGCCACGATTATTCTGTCGCTGACTGGTTTGTACCCCAATAGGGCATTCCCGTGCCCTATTGCTTAGTAAGAATCCAACTCCCGCTTCATGTCTGGTTTCGTTTCCTGACCATAAGATTTTTCCTCCCTCTAGCTCCCCTGCCAGTGTCCACCTCATCTCCGAGATTCCTAAGATGTCACATCTGTATCTGCCCATCTCTTCCTGCAGAAGCTGCATCTTACCCGCCTCCCATAAAGTTCTCACATTCCATGTTCTCCCTCGAAGTCCGACCCACACCTCAACGGGGTGAGGGGGTGGCAACGGTCAAGTAGGGGATCGCCTGCTGGGGCTATGCCATCAATGGTGAAGGTTTCGACCGAAGAACCATCTTGGGCGTCACGCGAGGTGGACAGGCCCAGCAGGAACCCTGAAACAGCCGGCGAACGTGGGCGGCACCGGACGGGATGGAGCTCCCTCTCCAATCCTCGAAATTAACCGAAGAGAATGAGGGTCTGTCAGATGAGTGGCGATGCGCTGACAACAAAGAAAAAACACGATTGAAATCCAATGCCAGTAAATTCTTCGAAAGCATGCCGGCTCGGACGTCGCCCGGATAAACAAGGTGCGCGGGCCCAACCGAGCGATCGGGGTTGGACCGAAAAATCAGCTACCGAAAGAACAAAGATGAGGACCGCAAGTAAAGGGTTAACATGGCATGGGAAGAGGGACGCACACCGAGCGAATGGAAAAAATCAATACTAGTGATCCTACACAAGAAGGGTAGCGCACTAGAATGCAGCAACTACCGAACGATCGCGTTAATAAGTCACTTGGGAAAAGTAATGATGTCAGTACTGACAGAAAGACTACGAGGGAAGACGGAGGAGTACATGGCAGACGAACAGGCAGGGTTCAGAAAAGATAGAAGTACGGTACAACAAATACTGACACTGAGACTGATAGGGGAGAAAGCGAGGAGAAAAAACAGCAAAATATACAACTGCTTTGTGGATTTCAGCAAGGCCTTTGACAGCATAGACCAGAGCACAACATGGGCGGCCATGGAATCGTTCGGGGTGGACAAGAGGCTGACACGCCTGCTAAAGGAAATAAACGGAAACGCAACAGCAGCAGTACGGATAGGGAGCGAAAAGGGACACTGGTTCAAAACAAGTAGAGGCACGAGACAAGGAGACCCAATATCCCCAAGCTCCTTCATCATTCTGTTGGAAAGAGTCTTGGACAAGATAAGAGACAGAGAAGATGGGGTAGTAATAAGCGGCACAAACATCAACAACCTGTGTTTCGCAGATGATATCGACTTGATCGAAAGAGACGAGGAACGGCTAGAAACAACAGTGCAAGCACTAAACGAAGAAGGAAAAAGATATGGGCTGACTATGAATTTTGAAAAAACAAAAATTCTAGTATTCGGAGAAAAAGACTATAGCAAGAAGCTAGCCATTGACGGAAACCAGCTGGAAAATGTGGAAAAGTTCACATACCTCGGGAGTAACATGACGTATGACCTGGACAACAGAAAGGAAGTATGGACAAGAATAGCAAAATCTATAGCAGCGCTAAAGGCCATGGACAAGATCTGGAAAAGTAAATCGATAAAAATGGAAACAAAGAAAAAAGTGCTACAGACATGCATCTTCAGTGTAGTACTATATGGATGCGAGTCCTGGACAATAACGAAGGAGATAGAACAAAGGTTATTGACTTTTGAAAGAAAGTGCTACCGAAAGATTCTGGGAATAGACTGGACACAGAAAGTAACGAACGCAGAGCTTTACAAACGAATACGCCAAAAGGAGAACATCATGCAGAAGCTGATCGGAAGAAAGCTGAGGCTTTTTGGGCACATCTGCAGAATGAAGGACGATAGGAAAATAAAAACGCTGATGTTCGGCAGGATGGAGGGGACAAATCGAAGAGGGAGACCGCATAGGGAGTGGCTGGACGACATCACCAGGTGGGGGAGAGCATCACTCCAAGAGCTGAGTCACGCGGCGATGGACAGAGGTCGATGGAGGAGCTTGATGAAGATGGCAGTGGACACCTACGGGCGCTGAGCCCATGGTTCCTGATGATGATGATGAATTATATTTATATTAAATAATATATTTATAATAATAATATAATATTTGTAGTAATAATAAGTACCAGTATGCCATGCATTTTCACCTTTACAAGCCTACATTACATGCATTACAATGTTTTATGGACCAAAAACTTTTAATCTAAGGTGCATGTAAAAGTACACCTACATGTAAGTGAGAATTTAGCTAAATCAAAGAGGACTGCGGAGACCTTCTGCTACGGCGATGTTGCACCGTTTATCGTGCAGAAGCCTGGCAGCCTGTTGCCTGTTGTCAGCTCTGGCAAGGTCAATACCTGACACGAGTGCCTGCAGCTAGTGGTATGTCTTCCGTGAGAATCGGACAAACGAATAAAAGAGAAAAGGTCGTCATCTTTTTTGGCGGATAAAATGGTATAATTTCCGTGAGAATCGGACAAACGGCTAAAAAAGAAAAAAAGAAGGTCGTCATCTTTTTGGCGGATGAAACGGTATATTTTCCGTGAGAATCGGACAAACGGCTAAAGAAAAAAAAGAAGGTCGTCAACTTTTTTGGCGGATAAAATGGTATATTTTCCGTGAGAATCGGACAAACGGCTAAAGAAGAAAAAGAAGGTCGTCAATTTTTTTGGTGGATAAAATGGAATAATTTCCGTGAGAATCGGACAAACGGCTAAAGAAAAAAAAGAAGGTCGTCATCTTTTTTGTCGGATAAAATGGTATATTTTCCGTGAGAATCGGACAAACGGCTAAAGAAAAAAAGAAGGTCGTCATCTTTTTGGCGGATAAAACGGTATATTTTCCGTGAGAATCAGACAAACGGCTAAAGAAAAAAAGAAGGTCGTCATCTTTTTGGCGGATGAAACGGTATATTTTCCGTGAGAATCGGACAAACGGCTAAAGAAAAAAAAGAAGGTCGTCAACTTTTTTGGCGGATAAAATGGTATATTTTCCGTGAGAATCGGACAAACGGCTAAAGAAGAAAAAGAAGGTCGTCAATTTTTTTGGTGGATAAAATGGAATAATTTCCGTGAGAATCGGACAAACGGCTAAAGAAAAAAAAGAAGGTCGTCATCTTTTTTGTCGGATAAAATGGTATATTTTCCGTGAGAATCGGACAAACGGCTAAAGAAAAAAAGAAGGTCGTCATCTTTTTGGCGGATAAAACGGTATATTTTCCGTGAGAATCGGATAAACGGCTAAAGAAAAAAGAAGGTCGTCATCTTTTTTGTCGGATAAAATGGTATATTTTCCGTGAGAATCGGACAAACGGCTAAAGAAAAAAAGAAGGTCGTCATCTTTTTTGTCGGATAAAATGGTATATTTTCCGTGAGAATCGGACAAACGGCTAAAGAAAAAAAGAAGGTCGTCAACTTTTTTGTCGGATAAAATGGTATATTTTCCGTGAGAATCGGACAAACGGCTAAAGAAAAAAGAAGGTCGTCATCTTTTTGTCGGATAAAATGGTATATTTTCCGTGAGAATCGCACAAACGACTAAAAAAAGAAAAGGAGGTCGTCAATTTTTTTGGTGGATAAAATGGTATAATTTCCGTGAGAATCGGACAAACGGCAAAAGAAAAAAGAAGGTCGTCATCTTTTTGGTCGGATAAAGTGGTATATTTTCCGTGAGAATCGGACAAACGGCTAAAGAAAAAAAGAAGGTCGTCATCTTTTTTGTCGGATAAAATGGTATATTTTCCGTGAGAATCGGACAAACGGCTAAAGAAAAAGAAGGTCGTCATCTTTTTGGCGGATGAAACGGTATATTTTCCGTGAGAATCGGACAAACGGCTAAAAAAAGAAAAGGAGGTCTTCAATTTTTTTGCGGATAAAATGGTGTAATTTCCGTGAGAATCGGATAAACGGCTAAAGAAAAAAAGAAGGTCGTCATCTTTTTTGTCGGATAAAATGGTATTTTTTCCGTGAGAATCGGACAAACGGCTAAAGAAAAAAAAGAAGGTCGTCATCTTTTTGGCGGATGAAACGGTATATTTTCCGTGAGAATCGGACAAACGGCTAAAGAAAAAAAAGAAGGTCGTCAACTTTTTTGGCGGATAAAATGGTATATTTTCCGTGAGAATCGGACAAACGACTAAAAAAAGAAAAGGAGGTCGTCAATTTTTTTGGCAGATAAAATGGTATAATTTCCGTGAGAATCGGACAAACGGCTAAAGAAAAAAAGAAGGTCGTCATCTTTTTGGCGGATGAAACGGTATATTTTCCGTGAGAATCGGACAAGCGGCTAAAGAAAAAAGAAGGTCGTCATCTTTTTTGTCGGATAAAATGGTATATTTTCCGTGAGAATCGGACAAACGGCTAAAGAAAAAAAGAAGGTCGTCATCTTTTTTGTCGGATAAAATGGTATATTTTCCTTGAGAATCGGACAAACGGCTAAAAAAAGAAAAGGAGGTCGTCAATTTTTTTGGTGGATAAAATGGTATAATTTCCGTGAGAATCGGACAAACGGCAAAAGAAAAAAGAAGGTCGTCATCTTTTTTGTCGGATAAAGTGGTATATTTTCCGTGAGAATCGGACAAACGGCTAAAGAAAAAAAAGAAGGTCGTCATCTTTTTTGTCGGATAAAATGGTATATTTACCGTGAGAATCGGACAAACGGCTAAAGAAAAAGAAGGTCGTCATCTTTTTGGCGGATGAAACGGTATATTTTCCGTGAAAATCGGACAAACGGCTAAAGAAAAAAAAGAAGGTCGTCATCTTTTTTGTCGGATAAAATGGTATATTTTCCGTGAGAATCGGACAAACGACTAAAAAAAGAAAAGAGGTCGTAAATTTTTTTGGCAGATAAAATGGTATAATTTCCGTGAGAATCGGACAAACGGCTAAAGAAAAAAAGAAGGTCGTCATGTTTTTGGCGGATGAAACGGTATATTTTCCGTGAGAATCGGACAAACGGCTAAAGAAAAAAAGAAGGTCGTCATCTTTTTTGTCGGATAAAATGGTATATTTTCCGTGAGAATCGGACAAACGGCTAAAGAAAAAAAGAAGGTCGTCATCTTTTTTGTCGGATAAAATGGTATATTTTCCGTGAGAATCGGACAAACGGCTAAAGAAAGAAAAAGAAGGTCGTCCACTTTTTTGTCGGATAAAATGGTATATTTTCCGTGAGAATCGGACAAACGGCTAAAGAAAAAAAAGAAGTTCGTCATCTTTTTTGTCGGATAAAATGGTATATTTTCCGAGAGAATCGGACAAACGACTAAAAAAAAGAAAAGGAGGTCGTCAATTTTTTTGGCAGATAAAATGGTATAATTTCCGTGAGAATCGGACAAACGGCTAAAGAAAAAAAAGAAGGTCGTCATCTTTTTGGCGGATGAAACGGTATATTTTCCGTGAGAATCGGACAAACGGCTAAAGAAAAAAGAAGGTCGTCATCTTTTTTGTCGGATAAAATGGTATATTTTCCGTGAGAATCGGACAAACGGCTAAAGAAAAAAAAGAAGGTCGTCATCTTTTTTGTCGGATAAAATGGTATATTTTCCGTGAGAATCGGACAAACGGCTAAAGAAAAAAAGAAGGTCGTCATCTTTTTTGTCGGATAAAATGGTATATTTTCCGTGAGAATCGGACAAAAGGCTAAAGAAAAAAAAGAAGGTCGTCATCTTTTTTGTCGGATAAAATGGTATATTTTCCGTGAGAATCGGACAAACGGTTAAAGAAAAAAAGAAGGTCGTCGACTTTTTTGTCGGATAAAATGGTATATTTTCCGTGAGAATCGGACAAACGGCTAAAGAAAAAAAAGAAGTTCGTCATCTTTTTTGTCGGATAAAATGGTATATTTTCCGAGAGAATCGGACAAACGACTAAAAAAAAGAAAAGGAGGTCGTCAATTTTTTTGGCAGATAAAATGGTATAATTTCCGTGAGAATCGGACAAACGGCTAAAGAAAAAAAAGAAGGTCGTCATCTTTTTGGCGGATGAAACGGTATATTTTCCGTGAGAATCGGACAAACGGCTAAAGAAAAAAGAAGGTCGTCATCTTTTTTGTCGGATAAAATGGTATATTTTCCGTGAGAATCGGACAAACGGCTAAAGAAAAAAAAGAAGGTCGTCATCTTTTTTGTCGGATAAAATGGTATATTTTCCGTGAGAATCGGACAAACGGCTAAAGAAAAAAAGAAGGTCGTCATCTTTTTTGTCGGATAAAATGGTATATTTTCCGTGAGAATCGGACAAACGGCTAAAGAAAAAAAGGTCGTCATCTTTTTTGTCGGATAAAATGGTATATTTTCCGTGAGAATCGGACAAACGGCTAAAGAAAAAAAAGGAAGGTCGTCCACTTTTTTGGTGGATAAAATGGTATAATTTCCGTGAGAATCGGACAAACGGCTAAAGAAAAAAAGAAGGTCGTCATCTTGTTGGTGGATGAAACGGTATATTTTCCGTGAGAATCGGACAAACGGCTATAGAAAAAAGAAGGTCGTCATCTTTTTTGTCGGATAAAATGGTATATTTTCCGTGAGAATCGGACAAACGGCTAAAGAAAAAAAAGAAGGTCGTCATCTTTTTGGCGGATGAAACGGTATATTTTCCGTGAGAATCGGACAAACGGCTAAAGAAAAAAGAAGGTCGTCATCTTTTTTGTCGGATAAAATGGTATATTTTCCGTGAGAATCGGACAAACGGCTAAAGAAAAAAAGAAGGTCGTCATCTTTTTTGTCGGATAAAATGGTATATTTTCCGTGAGAATCGGACAAATGGCTAAAGAAAAAAAGAAGGTCGTCATCTTTTTGGCGTATGAAACGGTATAATTTCCGTGAGAATCGGACAAACGGCTAAAAAAGAAAAAAAAGGTCGTCCACTTTTTTGGGGGATAAAATGGTATTTTTCCGTTAGAATCGGACAAACGGCTAAAAAAGAAAGAAAAAGGTCGTCCTCTTTTTTGGGGGATAAAATGGTATTTTTTCCGTGAGAATCGGACAAACGGCAAAAGAAAAAAGAAAAAGAAGGTCGTCACCTTTTTTGGCGCATATTTTTTGGTATATTTTCCGTGAGGATCGGACAAACGGCTAAAAAGAAAGAAAAGGATGGTCGTCATCTCTTTTTGGCGGATAAAATGTCTCATGCACTTTCTCTGTTTTGTCGAGGCTAATATTGTGGCTGGAGATGTCATGGGAGGATGCTGAAGAACTGGCGATGGACAGGAGGCGAGGAGGAAGTGCGTTGCCCGATTGCAGACCTGCGTACGGGAAGGACTGTGTAACAAGTAAGTAATATGTAGCTGTGACGCTGTCACTGTTTTAAATTAAACTATAATTCTCTTTCAGCTTGCTTTCCTACGGTCATCTGACTTCCTGCCTTTCGGTCTGCATAATGAATGTTTTGCAATGGTATACGCCTAATGCCGACCGCGATATAAACTACAATTCTTTGGGTTTGATTAGATTTGGTGACTAAAACTTTGTTTTCTGTTTTCTCCTACTTGTCACTGTAAATAGCTATAGTTTTCTCTTTTCTTTTGTTTCTTTAACTCTTTCTTTTTTGTGATCTGCCTCACAGATTGCTTACTTTCAATCGATTTCGGCGATTTTGATAATGCTATGTTCTGAAACCTTGGGATCCTGGCCTAAATTTAAGTTGCCTGTTATTTATATTATAATTCACAGGAAACTTAAATTTCGAGTCATAAGTCAGCATTGTTCAAAGACGAATAATTAATTTCCATTTTAGATGGATCGATGATGACAATGACGACCGTAGACGACATCGATCTACTGCCATGATTGTGTCTGGATGGACGAATGCTGCTGATGCTGGTGTCATGGATGATCTGAACATTGAGTTCGGACTGAGCTGGTATGACTAAGCAGTTGGAAGACAGCTGGGTGTTGAGTGCTCAACACACAACTGTCCTTCAACTGCTTACTTGAGACATGTGATTTCCAAATGCGTCACATTTCTCATTAGGGCTTAGTGTAAGCAGTAGCCTAGGTGCATTTGGGTAGTCTGTTGACTGCAAGCCCCAGACAGTTTCTTTTTCCATTTTGACATCGTATCATTTTAAGCTTGCCTATAGTTGTCTGTTAAATGCATTTAGGTGTTAATAGCAAACGTTTATAAGCGCACAGAGGCTCTGTACTTCTGCTTCTTATGCTCTCAATTCCTTGCTCTCTTTAGATGTACCTCTGGCTCTTATTCATGCTTTCTCTGTTTCTCTCATAGTCTTTCGTTTTCATATACGCTCACTACTAACTATTTAACTTTATCTTAGACTAGCTGCACCTTTTCGCCATCGCACTCCTAATCAATCTGCGTCTTTCTGCCTACGCATTTGTCTGTCTCTGTCCGTCTGTCTGTCTGTCAGTCCGTCAACTCATAGTTTCCTATTTTATCATATCTCTCAGTTGCGTCTGTTCGCGTTTTGCACCATCGCCGATGTTCGTCTTTTATTCCCGCCTGACTAAAAGTAGATTTTAGGAAAATTGCTAAATTCCTGAAATTGGACTTTCTGTGGGTGGGTGGGTGGGTGGGTGGGTGCCACCAATGTGGTGATGAAATTCAGCTGCCTGAGACTTGCAGTGAACGGACTACGGAGACCTTTGCCAACACCTCCCCGTGGTGGTCTCTGGGTGTGCAGTTCAACCATCTGGTTGACTGCATGGCTAAGATTGGCAGTAGCACTTGTCGTTAATTGTTCTATGTTTTCAAAATAGTTTGCTTTCTTATCGGATTGCCAAGCTGGTTCTTATTTCGCAAGTTGATTTTATGAAGGTTCAAGTATATAATTTTAGTATTATTTCGTGTAATTTCAAGGTTTTTCTGTGCAATCGATAATCAAGCTGTGTTGTTCCTTCTTTGTTGGGAATCATTATTTATGTTAAATGTATTTTGTTGTTAAGCAGCTGAATCTTTCAATGCCTTGTGATAATTTGATCGAATTATGGTTACATGTATACTCAGGTCTTAGTAGTTTACATACTGATACACTGTGCACGCTAAATGAACTTGATTCGTGTATGTTCGGCTGTGCACATGCTACATCCTGACACTCTCCAAAAGCATCTATAGCCAAATTTTGGCATGACTCATTCATTCATTCATTCATTATTAGAATTTATATAGCGCCCCTTCAAGAAATTACTTAGAGACGCTCTTTAATGACTATTAATGAATTTAATTAAAACCGTGCATTAAACTCCATTGCATTGAATTTTTTGCATAATTATATACTCTTTGCTGCCACGGTTTCTAAGAGCGAGGAAGCATTTGTGCATTGAACTCAATGCATTGCATCTAACGCATATTAGATAGCTGCTGCTGCTGCTGCTGCTGCTGCTGCTGCTGCTGACCCACTTAAACCAGTCGACTCCAAGAGAAGTGTTGGCGCCAGTCTAGTGTTTACACTCGTCGTAAACCTTGGGTGGTTCTTATACAGTGCAGTGTGATAACCATGCAGGAAGCGCTTTTTTCAAACGTGCTGAAAGGCTCTATGTAACGAGAGATGCGTGCTGGACTGTTAAGAGAGAAGACGGGGTTCTTGGTGTTGAGAAATTTGTGTCGAGATTTTTTGGTCCACCCGCGCCCTCTATCCAACTCAGCGGCGATGAGTACATCCACCGTGCACTGTCGTCGGTGTGAAGATGAGACGGTGAGGGAGAGGACTGGCCACCCACCTTCATCTGGTAAGGCTAAGAAATAGAGTCGTTAGCACATCATACACACATGGCTCCAGCTGCTTAAGGGCCTATACCTACTCGTCGACTTGTTAATTGGAAGGCTGGATCTTGGATGGAGAATAGAAGTGGCGGCGGGTTCTTTGGTCGGATGATGTGGAGAGAGATGTGGGGGAGAGGTGGGTGGGAGTCTGTGGAATATCAGGTCGTCTCTTCCCTGCGGATGTTTGCTCCAGTTCCTTTAAAGCCCCGGCACCGACGTGGAGACGGAGACGGAGACGGAGACGGAGAGGAGGGGTTGATCGTGGTGAGGAGGAGGAGGAAGAGACGGTGGATCATCATTCAGGTGTTTATTTACCTCCAGGAGGTCTCTTCCCAATCTATCAGCCTCTGTGTACCTCTCTGTGTATATATGTGTGTGTGTGTGTGTGTGTGTTTAGATATCTCTCTGTGCGCTGTAGATGTGTCTCTTTGTGTGTCTATGTATCTTCCTGTGTCTGAGTACTTCTCTCTGTGTGTCTATGTATCTCTCTTCTTGTCTATTTGCCTGTGTGTGTGTGTATTTATCTCTCTGTTTGTCTGTGTGTCTCTCTCCATCTATGTATCTATCTGTGTGTCTGTCTTTGCATCTCTCCCTCTGTCTGTGTACCTCCTCTTTGTCTATGTATCTCTCTATATGTCTGTATCGCTCTGTGTGTCTGTCTATGCACCTCTCTGTCTGTCTATGTATTTATCTGTGTGTCTGTCTATCACTCATTCTATCTTTCTGTCTGCCTGTCTGTATTTCTGTCTGTTTGCCTGACTGTCTGGCATGTATATGTGCATGTATATGTGCATGTATGTGTGCATGTATGTGTGCATGTATGTGTGCATGTATGTGTGCATGTATGTGTGTTGTATATATTTCTTATAGCAAGTAGCAAGAGAGATATTATCTTAGATGTATAAGCCAGCTCTCAGACGAATGGTCTTAGCCGATAGTTAGTGCCTGGTACTTGTGAACACTGCATGGATGGCTTTTATTGTAGGTACTCAAAGGTACTTAAAAGTAGGCCTACTCGAACTCGTACTGAATGATATTGAAATGAATTACAGGAATTCGGGGGTACTCAATGGCAGTGAAGTGAATTGGAAGGCAGCAAAATGTACTGGAAGGTACTAAAATGTATACTGAAAGGCGTTCACAACTTCACATGTTCCCAAAGGTACTCGAAACTTAGTACTCAGTAGTAGTCATTACATCCAGTTATGCCAATCTATAAGCATTTTACCTGATCAACATACTTCGATACCAATACGTCTTAGTACAGAATGTTCAATTTTACGCAGTGGATAGTGGATAATGTGACTAATATAGTGATAAAAATTATAATGGTCTGGTCTCAATAGGTGTGGCCTACTGTAACAGACATACATGGTATCAGTCTCAGACAGTCTGAGCAGGATTTTACTCATAGATGCAATTAGCGTTTCCTCTGCTTTTTTCTGTAACAGGGCGCATGACTTAATGGCTTTAATCTCCCTGATAATTGACACGCCCTACGTCGACGTCATTTCAGATTGCTTCATATGCTGTGCAACTTTTTCTTTGCAGGCTGTCAGGCTGACCGAGTTAATTAACGACTTCCATGTCTGTTTTAGTCTGTTTGCAATATTTATTTATGTATATGATTTATTGGAGTTAAATAGGGGAGGTGGAGTATGTGTAGGAAAGGAGGAATATGATAAACCGATTAAATTGGAGTGGAGGGAGAGTTTAAAAGAGGAAATGTTGAGGAGCAGAGGAGAGAAGTGGAGAGGAGAGTAGGGGGAATGGGTGGATAATTTTTAAGTAGAGAAAATGAGAAGAGCGGCAAGAAGAGGATAGAGTGGAGACAGGATGAGTGCAGAGGCAAGGAGAGGAGAGGAAGATGTGAGGAGAAGTGAGGTGAGCAGAACAGGATTGTTGATTGATTGATTGATTGATTGATTGATTGATTGATTGATTGATTGATTGATTGAGAGCTGAGCAGAGAAGAGAAGAGATGAGAAGATGAATAAAAGAAAATACAAGGACTTAGAGGAGAGGAGAGGAGAGGAGAGGAGAGGAGAGCAGAGGAGAGGAGAGGAGAGGAGAGAGGTGGAGAGGAGTGAAGTGGAGAGCAGAGCAGAGGAAGATGAAGAGCATCAGTGAATCTCAATTAATTATTATTATTAATTAATTAATTATTATTATTTATTATTGTTACAAACAAAGTTGCTGATTATTTACTTCGGTTTGGTCAATCAACGGTTCGCTTAGCGCGAAAGTTATCTCAACCGAGTCACAACGGAGAAGGGGTCGACTTAATGGCCCACTCCCCTATCTTTGTGCAGTGTAGGTCATGCAGATAAGATGGCAACTGTATACGACCAACATACCCTATCTTGCCCCCCTTGCTGCGTGCAGTAGCGATAAGATAAGAAGGCAAACGTGGGAGCATGATACCTTATTTTTTATCCTTGCTATACGCATTAGAACGTAATTACTGTGGAGTATCTTATCTAAGAACTTGTCTGTGAATTTGAAAGTTTACATAATTAATCAGGACTGTATTGCTTGAAATCATGGAGGGCATTGGTGTCATGTGGTCTTGTGATTTGAGGGTAGCACTGGTATCCCAGAAGTCGGGGGTTCAAATTTCCGTCAGGGTAGAAGGAAATGTTAGGAAATATCTGCTCAATTGAACCCATAGAGACAGTGTGAGAGTTGTGGAAAAACAACTGCTGGGGTTTTAACTATGATCCATTTGGAATCGGGGTGTGAAAAGTAGACGTTGCTATGGGTCTCTAAGAAAGACTGGGGGTTGAAACCCCTCCCCAATTCCAAACCCCTGCAATTCTCACCCTGCCTAGAGAACTATAAAAATGCGTACATTGACCTACACTATGTGTGGGAAACACTGGGAAGTTGGGACGACTAGTCTACCAGCAGACATCGTGCATGTATACCCAGACCCGGTAGAATGAAGTTGTTGTAAGTCTACTTGTGACTCTTTCTCGGAATTGGTTAAAAGTTTCTGTTCGACCTCCCTCTTTTCTTCTCCCTTCTCTTTGCACCCCCCCCCCCCCACTTCTTGCTACTCTTCTTCTTCCAGCATTGTTTATCAGCAAACTCCATGGCAGCCAATAAAACCACTGATGGCTTCAGAACACAATAAACCACACTGATGCTTTGCTTGATATCAAAAGTAGAAATGTGATCCCTATTAAGATGGAGAAATCTAATATGATCCTCGAATTACTTTGAGGTGTTAGACAGTTAACGACAACCAGATATGAAAGATTGGCGATGGAGAGGGAGGGAGTGGCCTGTCTGACTGTCAACACGTACCTTGATTGGCCACATTATTTATTATTAGTGTGTTTTATGGGCAGGCATGTATATCATTCGGTTTACGAGCTTATCGAAAGATTGACACTGAGCAATGAGCATGGTCGATACTTTGGCTGAGGCGATTGGTCGACAGCAGCATGTTAAGCAGACATTGAAAACAAAAGGTTCGGGATGCAGAACTTGTGCTGCTATAGCGAATAACAAGAGGATTATTGCTTCAGAAGTTGACAAATGTTGTATACAAGCATGTATATAGACGCATGAGAAGGTGTTAGGTAACTAGTTTATATATTGTACATGATAGCCTGTGGGTATAAACACACACACATATGCATAAATATATGCATAAATTGCATATAATGTATATATAAGTATATAATACATAGAGGGCCTATGTGTAATTCTTGTATAGGCCTACATTGCATAGACCTCCCAAAGGTTAACTCAACCTTCCAATCATCAGGTATAATTTTTTTAGACCGACCACAAAACCAAAGGGGAGGTGCTATAACTGGTGCAAGAAGAAAGATTGCTGATTGATACAATACGGAGGGCCAGATGAACTGGCATAGTCACATGTTGAGGGGGAGACTGGCTCTTGAGGACGGTACTCGAGGGAGGAATGGAGGGTAGGGCTGTTTTTAAGGAAATTTTAGAACTGCACAACTTCTTCTTTCCCTTCCCATCCTCCATGGTAAATTACTTCCAATCGGGGGAACAATAATGACCTTTTTGCTAGTTTTCACTGTACATAGGTGCTTCTACAACTGTACAAATGCATTCAGAACTGCACATTTTGTGTACAACTGCACGTTAATAAAAGCCCTGATGGAGGGAAAGAAACCACCACGAAAGCTGATATTGGACTGGTTGATGGACAGAGAAAAGGACGATGATATAAAGAAATCAAGGCAAGGTTGCAGCATAGATCAAATGCAGGGGCGGATCCAGGGGGGGGGGCCAATCCGGCCATGGCCCCCCCATTTAGAAATTTCTTTATTTTTGACCAGCTATTTTGCTCGGAAAGTAGACGTGGCCCCCCCCATGAGTGGTTCCGTAGGACTTTGGCCCCCCCTTCGAAAATTTCTGTATCCGCCCTTGATCAAATGCATGGTACCGTTGGAATCTTGGACCTGCCTAAGGGCAGAACATTAAAGAAGAAGTATTTAGATCTATATAATTTTTGTTTTATTGCCATGTCGGGCTTTGCATGCTACATGTTCATCTGATTTTCTCACGCGATCTGAATTCTGAATTCGTTGGATGTATACATTCAAAGCTTTGCATTAGTCAGCTGTTTGCACTCCACTCTGCAATCCTCTGCACTCCTCTGGGCTCCTCCCCTCGTTTCCTCTCCTCTACTCTCGCCTCTCTATCCTGACCTCTCTTTTCCCTCTCCTCTCCACCCCTCTCCTCTCCACTCTTCTCCGCTCGTTCACTCTTCCTCCCCTCTCCTTTCCTCTGACCACCAATCCCCCTCTATCTTTTTTCAATCGCCTGCTATCCTCCAATCGTCTGATCAAACTTCTTCCCACTGCAAATAAAAATGCATAGCACCCATCGTAGAGAAATAGCTTGGTCTATAGAATTGGGTCAAAGCTATGTAGCCTGCGTGTCCTTGGTCTGCTATTTTTTTGATTTATTATCATCCTTCCTCTGATCATCTCTGATCTACTGCTGCAACTAATACTGCGACTGCTGCAACGGACAATGTATTTTGACAAGTTTTCACATATATTACTACCACTACTATTACTACTACTGCTGCTACTACTACTATTATTATTACTGTTACTACTACTACTACTACTACTACTACTACTACTACTACTACTACTACTACTACTACTACTACTACTACTACTACTACTACTACTACTACTACTACCACACTACTACTACTACTACTACTACTACTACTACTACTACTACTACTACTACTACTACTACTACTACTACTACTACTACTACTACTACTACTACTACTACTACTACTACTACTACTACTACTACTACTACTACTACTACTGCTGCTGCTGCTGCTACTACTACTACTACTTCTACTACTGCTACTATTACTACTGCTACTGTTACTGTTACTATTACTACTGCTGATACCACTGCTACTACCACCTGCTACACAGCCAACACTTTCGTTTTTCTTTCTTTTACTACCGATGTAACAGTTGTTGTAGTGCAGCCTTTATTTGGCGCCTATATAGACAGTGAGGCATATTTTGAAGTGCAAAGAGTATACAGATAATTCGGGTCACTGATTTTAAAAAATCATTGAAATTATGCAATTCTCTAATGTGAGTCGTTTGATACAAACTCCACTGATATACATGTAGATAGACAACATGAGATCATTTGTGCCTGGACGAATAGAACGACAAGACTCAAAGTGCAGACAACAGGTTCAATGTCCACCACAATCAACAAGATTATAAACCGATTTGAAGGTTGGTTACATATAGACGGCGACAGGCATTTTTAGACTACATCGTATAGACTCAAGCATCTTGTCAAACAGTAAGTATGTGGAATAACATGGCATTGTACGTGTATTATAGCATTATTGTTGTTATTATTAAATAAATTTGTGACGCACACATGGTCACACAGAAATGTTAGTATGGCATGGTATCCTAGTGTTTTATGTTATGGTGGCAAGGTTTAAAGTGTGACTGGACGGTCATGGACGGCGTCCAGGCACTTATTTTAAAATCTCAACGCCGTCCTGCCACATGCCACCGCCGACGTGGTGGACGGTGG